>JAMJFZ010001796.1:2452500-2932500 GCA_026225945.1 Cricetomys ansorgei
AGACATACATTTATGGCTGGGGGGAAAGGGGGACTTTGAAAGTGCTCTGTAAAGGCAACAGCAAAGATCTGCTTACGGTGTGCTGGACACAGAATGCGGACTAACATTAGAAGCAGCAGTGAGAGTCAAGAAGCCCCGGGCAATGAAAAATGGTGGACAGGGTCCCTGGAAACTCAAGATTTGAGAAGGGCAGTAATTCTCAGTGGTTAGACTATAAACGAACGTTCGGGATGGGTTTTCTTTGTCTTTGTCCCAATTTCTATATTTGGGGTTTGGGCTCTTTCAGGTTTTCCTTCACCAGAGCACATGTGAAATATGTTAAAATAATAAGTCAAATGCACGAAACAATGGCAACTGGAAATAGTAGAACGCAAGTTCTATTATTAACGCTCTGAACTCAGCTGACCATCCCCTGTCCAATTAGAAGGACAAGATCACCAAGGCTCTCTCTTAGCCTCTGTTCTGGAATGACATCCTGTTTTCTCTGCCTCAGTTTCTTTCAGTAGAAAAGAACTTGATGGGAAAGGATGAATTGAATTACCATCATCACAATATTTTTCAAAGCCCAGAGATTAAGTGTGGTTGTTGATGTAATGATAGTGGCATATGTATCTATAGAGACAGAGTCAACAATGGTGTATTGGTACATTGCAGATCTCTACACCCACTCACGAAACGCAGCCTGTTCCGCTGGCTGCAGACTACACGCCAAGTCCCCTTCTCCATATGTCTTACATTCCTTCCCACCCTACTCACTTTCTGAATTATGCCTTTCTTCCTTTTCCCAGCTGCTTTTCTCTTCTTATCAAATCTCTATCCTTTCCCCTTTCCCAGCTTCCATCTTCTTCCTCTTTTCTGCCATTCTCTGCCATTTCTCACTTCTTCATTCGCCTTGGAAACCAGGAAATTCATCCATGTGCAATGTCGTCTCATAGGTGAATACATATGGCTATTAATATTCATTAGCTCCCTTCATCTCGATCCCTTTTTTCCTTCTAGTAAAAAATAAGGGAGTGGGAAATGTTACCTTTCCATGTGTCAGACCAATTAACAGATTCTACTTTAAAGTATTAAACTCTCAGTCTATGGAGAACTGGCAGGTCTGAACTAGCGGGTGGTTGATAATGCTCAACCTGGACTAACCAAGGAGACAGAAATTAGTGAAGCTGAGAGGCGATCCTGCAGGAGAAATTTAAGCTTCAAGGTTAAAAGCATCATTATAACCTTCAGGAGCAAATTCACTTGAGTGTATTTCTGAAAACGAGGACCACTCATTCATCCTCGACTCACCAGCTGGTCTAAGGGCTTCCTCTGAAAAGCTAAGAATCTTAGGCCCCGCAGCTCAGTAAACGCATTTGCTGTTGTCTATAAAAAGTTGATGTAGATCAAGAACAACTGGCCACTCTGACTCAAATTCAGCTTGTACATCTCAATATGGGGGGGCTAGGTCCAAAAGGTGTGTCAAAAGTCAAAGGTGCATAAAGAGAGCAAAAATTAAATTACAAGACAGAAAAGTAAAAATCACCTCCAATCTCAGATACAAAGAAAGTCCAGTACCGGCTCTGTATGTGTGCACGAGTGTGTGTGTGTGTGTGTGTGTGTGTGTGTGTGTACGTGTGCGTGTCCCTCTGTATGTGGCTCTCTCTATGTGTTTATATGTCTATGTCTGTGTATCTATGTGTGCATGTGTGTGTATGTATGTGTTTCTGTCTATGTGTGTGTGTCTGTCTGTCTGTGTGTCTGTGTGTGTCTGTGTGTGTTTGTCTCTGTGTGTGTGTGGGGGGGGGGATTAAGTCCCTGGACCCATAGATAAATGGGTCTAACCTGACTTCTAATAATTTGGTGAAAAGTTAGCGGGCTAGAAGTTTATTTGCAGAACGGGGGTCTTTCAGCAGCTCAGTAACAAGCTTCCTGTTTGACTTTGGGCGAGTTACTTAACTTAGCGATATCTAGAGTTACTCATCTGCACCATGAGTAACACAATATGACAGCCATGTTATTTTTGGCACTCAGGCCGCTCCCAACCAAGAACATGTAACTGAATCTCACAGAAGAGTTTTACAGCATTAATGAATATCTGCAAACGCAGCGAGGCCTTGCGTCAGAGGTTCACTTGTGGCGTAATCGCCACCAAGTCGCCGTTGATAACCCAGGTATCAGTGCCCTCTCAGGCCATCACTCTTCACGGCACAGCTGTGGCCTGCGTTGAAGGACACCAGTTGAGCATCCATTAGCACCCCGAGCACAGCTGCTAAGGGACCTTGTCAGCTTTGACCTGCCTCTTCTTCCTCATTCACATCCTATAAGCTGGCTTCTGTCTCTCACCCCTTACGGTTTGTGTGTCAAACTCAATATTTCCCTTACATACAAATCTTTCTACAAAGGAGCTCTCTTTCCCCTGCCTTGTCTAGTGCTATGATGGTTTATGTGTGGACTTCAGAGACATCTCCGCACAGTAGATCACCAGCAGCCTTCCTGATAGCTCCTTGACAGAGTCTTATTTCTTTTCCTGCCCAATGACATCCTTCTAACTCCTCCCCGATAGTGACTCATCTAATCACAGTTTTCCTGTCACCAAATGCATACTTTCCAGTTTCTATTCCTTATCCCCTTTAGATCTTTAGTGCAGAGTCCTCTGAGATCCCTGTGCCAGTTATCCGTTGTCACAGAAGTAATGCAGAACACATTAACTTCAAACTTAATGGGTTAGAACTGTACCCCATTTTCATTGCTTGCGGGTATGTGAGTATTTGGGTGTCTGTCTATTTGGTAGATTTGTAAGGAGGAGTAACTCTAATGGCCCCAGCAGGGACAAATGTGATGCTTGGCTCTGTCATGGGACTGCTTGTCCTCCAGCAAGCCAGTCTGGGCCAAGTCCTGTGCTAACATCAGGGTTAGAAGTACCAACACAGTTATAGGCTCAGAATCTGAACATTGCTATTTCTACCACATATTTCTAACCCACCAAATCAAGGCACATGACCAGTCCAGATTCAAGGAGTGAAGGAAAGACTTCCCTCCCAATGGAAGGAGACTCAAAAGTATACTTCAAAAAATACATGAGCATGGGGAGGTGAGGATATGGGGGTAGCTCAGCCAATGAAGCGGGTTCTATACACATATGGAGATCTGCGTGCAATCCTTAGCAACTACATAGAAAGCCAGACATGGAGGCATGCACTTATAATCCTGGTTCTGGAGAGGCAGGGACAGGCAGATGCTGGAGCTCACTGGCTAGCTAGCACAGCCTAACAGACAAGCCACAGGTCACCCTAGATCAAAAAGAGAAAAAGCAAGACAGATTGCTCATAAGGAACAACAAGATAGTGTGTGTGTGTGTGTGTGTGTGTGTGTGTGTGTGTGTTGAATATCTGCATGTTTAAGGAGGATAATTGAAATAATTCTAATCATTCTATCACAATATCACCACCATCATACGCAGCCAAGCAAAGCTATTCACCTTCCTGGCCTTGTCCCTACTACTATTAGCAATGTAAGACCCTATGCTCCATAACATTAGAACTTTAAGATCACCATTCAAGCCTTCTTCAAAATACCAGCATTGCCCAGCTTTGCTGCGTCCTTCCTGAGCTCCTGAAAGGACTCCCGTACTAGCAGCTGCGTTCCGGGGATCCATCACTCCCCACATTGCATCCCATCTTCCAGTGAGCGCTGCTTTGACCCTCCCTGCCTCTTGCAAAGCTCTTCGCTCCTGGTTATGTCTCCCCATAAGCACTGTGTGTGCATGGGTTGCCATGCTGCATCTGAAACACTAACAAGGGTGCTAAAACTGAAATGAGGGAAAGGGGGAACAAAATGAAATGCCATGACAGTTGAAATCCAATTTATCTTTTCCCTGTAATCAAGCCAAATCCTGAAAAGTTCTACAAATGACACGTTAATATCTTCAATCCATTCACTCACATTGCATATCCACCCATCTCTGACTATTTAAAATAAACATACATAATTCTTGGAAAGCTCATTAATCTAGGTCTTGTTGATATGGCTACAGCCAAAATTAATCATCTCTTCTCAAGCAAGATCGTTTTCTCCTTGTTAAATTAATTAGAGCCTGTGGCTTAAAATAAAATGCACCTGGATTTCCAAAAGTATGTTGTGAAAACTATAACATTCAAACTTGGTCAGTAATTTCTAAAACAAAGGCTTGCAACTGAGATATAAGTCCTACTTGGGCTAAAATATAGAGCAGTTTTTCATGAGTTTGCTCATTTTTATTCTTTGGGTATTCTATGTTGTCTTTCTACAGCGAGAATCCTCAGATGAGGGTGGATGGTTTATATGGGAAAACAGGACTTATTTAGGCTCACAATTCTGGATACCAAAACGCATGACACTAGCGTCGGCTTGTCTTCTGATGAAGGGCATCACGATGAGAGGGTCACATAGTAAGAGGCTGAGTGGGTTAGCACAGAAGATACCCACACATCCTGCTTTGTAACAGTTCACTCTTTTGTAACCAACCTAGTCCCATCAGGCCAGACTTTCCCTTCATACATAATCCGATCTAATTAAAAAGACAGTAATCCATTCCTACCGGCGGCAACATCCCAGCCTGTGTCACCTAAATGTCCCTCAGCCTCTCAACATCGTTTCTGATAGTGACAAACCATATTGAAACCACAACTCTTTCATTTTACGCATTGATTTCAGTTACCGTGCAAAATAACGTGTTTTGTTATGACACGTTGATACATAGATACACCATTGTATTCACTGGGATTCAGCTTTTATTTGTCCTCTCCAATTCCTCCTCACTTCCTCTGGTTGTTCTTCTTCCTCCCTTAAAATTGTTCCCCTTCTGAAACCATAGCAACTTTTTAGTCCTTGTTTACTATTCTGTCCATGCTTCTGCCCTGTCTCTTGCTTGCCCAGTTTCTTGAGTACAAGGACTCTGAACCCAGCACTCTTCTCTCCCGAGCTTTCCCACATCATTCTGGCACCCATTTGGAATTTAGTGAGTATTTATCCTTTACAGTAATGTTCTAAGCCCCATTTCAAGTGGACCACCCCTTTGTTAGTGGACTTCAGAAAGGCATAGACTTCCAGTGGGAACACACAGTCGTTTGAACATCTGGAATAAATGCCAAGACTTTGGTTTGAACCATTTTCCCTGGAGATTTCAAGTGTGCCTTTCTTCTGGGTTTGTACATTGTGGTTGTAACAACTGTTCTTCAAAAATGGTGTCTAGAGCCACCCATTCAGATTCCAGACTTGTTGTCTAAAAGTGACTTTAACCCATTAGCAGTTGACCCTCTGTCTTCTTTTGGAGACTTTGTTTACCTTATTTTATTTGCTCAGTCTCTTTCAAAACTTTCAACTCCAAGTCTCAAGACCATCACTAATGGCCTTTGAGGGGGACCACATATTCCACTTCTAATTTTTTAGTATAAATCAAGCCCTTTCTCCCAAGTTTTCCACAGTCCAATTATCATGAATGCTGGACCCATTTGCCCACTGTCAGGTATGCATGCTCATTCTCTGGTACCACTTAATCCCATGTGTTTTTGTTTGGATAACTGAACCAGGCCATTGACTTCTCTTCCTGTCATTAACACCAGAGAGAGCAGATCAGAGGATCACAACCATCGATGGGGAACTCAGGACCAAGATTAGAGAAGTTTGAAGTCCCCAGGTTGATTTCCTGTTACGTATGCACTTTCTTAGGTATACTTCTTAGTGCATTCACTTCAGATTGCACACTTTACAAAGCTCCCTCCACGCAGTGCACCTTCGCCCTCTTCTCTCCTCTTTCCCACAGCTCTTGAGGCCTTCTTTCAATCCATACAGACAAGCAGTTCCACTTATTAGTTTGATTCAACGCCAAGTTACTTTTCTAAAACACGTTCAGCCTGCATTATAAGCCAACGCTCCCACGAGAGCTGGCCTGTTTCCTTCCCACACTGATGGTGTGAGGCAGAAAAAAAACATTCCACACATCAAAGAAAAATCCTACTCAAGTCTGCGATTGGCTGAGCCACAATACAGGGTGTGTCTATACAGCCTGCCATTTCTTCTCTCATCCTCCTTAACCTACAGAATGGAATAAATGATGAACAGGAAAATTAAGGAAATCAAGCCCAATAAGTTAAATGAGCCTGTCTTGTCTCTCCACATGCTAATCTGCATGATGATGAGATGGTAGAAGTCTCAAATCAAGATGTGAACAGTAGCCAAGGCTATTAGTAGGTTGGGAAACAGGGTGCATTAAGGGTCAAATTTACAAAACAGTGCTCTTTAGCCAACCCTCTGAAATACTAAACAAAAACAACACTCAGATCCATTGAAAAAGACCAACCCGAAGCATCTGGTTCCCTTAGCTGGTGCACATAGCAGGAGAAATGTTGGCAGGACATTTGATTACCATAAAAGAGAGAGCTATGTAGAAACCACATTAGAGAAAGCTCAACCAAAATAAAGTCAAACATTTGAACTGCACTGAATAGATTATGATGGAGACCTGAAAAGGGGTCTAGCCTGGATTAATGAGAAATGCAAATGAACTGGCTCAGACATAAACCAGCTCCCTCTGTGATGTGATTCTTCACCCCTCAGATTTGAAAGTGAAGTAAATACCTGTCATCTACAGGGCCACTCAGAGACACAGCAGCTCATGGGACTGGTGACTTGATCCAGGGGTGTTAAACATTTGCAAAGAACTGATAAGTCAGTCTGGTGCTGAAGCATGCCTGCAGGTCCCCCTCTCTGCCTCCCCTGTTCCTTTCAATGAAGGGCTACATTCAGCAGCTGGTTTTGATCATTCCACCCATGGCAGAGGCTGTGAGAAACACATTTATTTTGGAGATATATATATATATATATATATATATATATATATATATATATATATATATATATATAGTGTGTGTGTGTGTGTATTCACATACACACATATATTTGCACATGTCTGTTCTCTGGGATGCATATACGTCTATTTATTTGTGAGGGGTTGGCAATCAGTCCTTCAGAGTGTCCTCTTATGAGCTGTCAACAGAACCCTCCCTAATTTGAGTTCTTGGCAGTGGCTATACCCACCACTGGAAACCAAACTGCCAGGTTTTGGAAAGCACAGCCCATCCATCTGGATGGGTCTTTCTCAAAGGGACCCTGGCCTCCCCTGGACACCCCACCTCCCAAGCTTCCCCTAGCATTATTGCACTGAAGACTGTTGAGAAGTTAATATTAGCTTGAGAATATGTGAGTGGTTCTCATTATGCTCCCAGACCTTATCTGGAGTGAGAGCACAGATCCCATGATTTGTGGGTTTGGAGGTTCAACAAATCGGGAAACTTTTCCCCAAACTAACATAATGTTAACAGAAAGAGTCGGGGAGAGTATGAAATGAGGTTGACAGGATAGCTGGCAAGCTTGGTTATGGCCCTGATTTCCTGTCAGGGGAATGCACGCTGCCTAATAACCTTGCTGATAGAGAGTTATTTTCATGAGGGTGCTTTTGCAGACCGTTCCTTCTCCCCAGATAGCCAGGCTGCCCATACCGGGGAGGGAGCCAGCACCACCCCCACAACTTCTGCTGCCCAGCGCCTGGGGTTGAAAACTGCGAGGCAGCTGTGGGAGATGAGAGCCAGGCATCCCTCTATTTGTTTGTTTAACTAGTCGGCTGGCCTGGGTGCAGTCAGGCGGTTTCCATTTACATGATCTGCTAATTGGGTTTCAGTACCTGCCCATCATGAGAGGCCCTAGAAGCAGGGATTGGCTATTTCATCCAAATATGTCCTGGGACAAGGGTGGCCAGACAAAACACCTAGAAACACCATCTTCAGCTTCAGAAGAACCACCTAGTGAACAAAACACATTCTCAGGTCCGTCCCTGAGATGCTAATTCAGTGAGCCTTGGATAACGAGAAACTACATTTTTAAAAACAGAGTGATACCGCTGTTGGAGGCCTGCAAATGACCATTTAAGGAAGGTACTGTGGAGCAAGGAAGAGCGATCAGGCATCAGCGAGGTCTTCTCTGACTTGAATCAAGCCGTCGGAGGGTGTACATTGGAAATTGGTTTTCTCCAGGCAAGAAGAAAGGACTCGTGGTTTCCGGGTATAGGTATTTACCCTCCTACCCTATTCATTGCTGAGCTAAACCTATATGAACTTCACGGCCTGGCTCGTGTCCCTGTGGAGTCTCCACCTGCCCCTCCAACCAGCACGCACACCTCACTTACCTCCACTCCCCTTAGCATCAGCACAGTGTGACTTGCTGTTGTTCTTAATGGTTCCTCGCACATGAATTTTGTCATCAACCTGAGCCCTAATGCAGTTGGACAAAAACCCTCTCCACACTCACAAAGCTAGGAGTAATCACAGGATGTTCTTTAAAATGAATTTCAAAGATCAAAGCAGAGCTAAATCAGTAGGCTTTGAACCAGCGCAGGTGCCGTCGGAGAGCGTGGTCGTGAGGGGCCCGTCAGATCCACGCATCGCCTTGTCACTTTGGCTGGGCTTCTAAACTTTTTGTTTGAAGTGGCTGGCACAAGATAAAGAGAGATTCTGCTGTGTAGAACATTAGATGACTTACCTTTGCTGGTTATTTTTTTCTCAGATAGAAAACAGTGCAAACTGTTCCCAAGGTGCTCAGAGAATGATCGTTGCTGCCTGAAACGGACTAAAAGCTGATAGGACAGAGACTGAGTGCTGAAAGGCAATGCGGGAAATACGACAGGCCTTCCTCTCCGTAGAAGTGCCGTGTAGACTATTAAAAATTATAGACAAACCACTAAATATGAGTGGATTATACAAGCCAATTAAAAGAAAGAGATTATCACACTGGATAAGAAAATAAGGCTCAGCTAATGCTGTCTCAGGAAACACTGGTGAGATTCAAGTGTACAAATCAATTGAAAGCGAAAGGATCAAAAAAGACATACTCAGCAAACAGCAGCCATAAAAGAGTGGTTATGGTAATACCAGTGACAATGTTCACCAAACAAGCAATGCCCTAAAGATAAAGGGGGATCTCTTATAATTATTAAAATATCAAGATGCGGTGGTACCTCCAACTCCAGGGGACCCCACAATTTAGAAAGATACAAACCTCATGGGTCAGTGGCTTTAATCCCAGCACTCGGGAGGCAGAGGCAGGTGGATCTCTGTGAGTTCAAGGAGCCTGGTCTACAGAGTGAGTTCCAGGACAGTCAGGGTTACAACAGAAAAACACTGTCTAGAAAAAAAAACCACACACACAAAATAAATAAATAAATAATAAAAAGATACAAATCTCAATACTCTAACCTTCTATATAAAGAAACAGAAAGGGACAGAAAACTTAATCCAAAAGCAATAATAAATAAGGAAAATAGTAAGGAATAGAACAGAATTATAGTGACAAAACATAGCAACAAAAGAAGAAAGAAAATTGCACTTCATCAGACTTAAGAATTTTGAGCTAAAAATGATACCACCAAGATGGTCCACAGGATTGGAGAAATAATTTCAGATCATCTTGTAAGAGACTTGTACTAAAAATATAGAAAAAGAAGGATCACTTACACCTTAAAAATCTCGTCTAAGAAGTGGACAAAGGGTGTGGCTACACAGTTCTCCAAGGGAGGTATGCAAATGATTGACAAGTGTACAAAAAGATGCTCAAAATCATTAGTCCATAGGGAAATATCAGTCAAAACCACAGTAAAATACTACTTCCCACTCACTAGGTTGGCTAAATTAAAAAAGCAAAACAATAAAAAGTGTTGTCAAGAATTTGTAGAATTTTTAAGCTTGGATATTGCTGGTGGAAAGGTAAACTAAGTATCAGTTCAGAAAACGGTTTTGGTTGGGCAGTGCTGGCACAGGCTTTTAATCGCAGCACTTGGGAGGCAGAGGCAGGTGGATCTCTGTGAGTTCAAGGCCAGCCTAATGTAGAGTGAATTCCAGAACAGCCAAAGTTTCTACAGAGAAACTCTGTCTTGAAAAAAACACAAAAAAAGAAAGAAAACAGTGTGTAGTACTTTGAAAAGTTAAAGCTATAGCCAAGAAACGTAAAAAACCAATGTCAACACAAAAGGTTGTATATCTGCCACATTTTGACACACGCTAGGCAAAAAGTATCACAGACTGACACAATGTGTGTGTGTATAGTCACACCACTTACCACCTGTACCACATCAGACACACTCCTGGTGGCTTCTCACTGACCCAACTGCTGCCACCATTTGAAGTAGCATGTCTTGAATGCTACTTCACCTGGTGAAGTGGCTCCTTGTAGTGGTTTGCTGCTGTGGTGGTTTATCCAAGAAGACATGAAATCATTTTCACAGGTGCAAGTCCTGCCGCACCTCAGCAGAGGGAACCATCGCCATGGCAAGTGCCAACCTGGACAGTGGAACTCCAAGTGTCTGAGCTCAGGTGTATTTATTAATTCAGAACTCCTCAGGTGTGCTAGTGACAGCATGTACAGATCAAAGGCAACTAAGCAGACAGTACAAAACACCAAGACCTAGGATAGCCCCTCACTCAACAGTGCATAAAACAATTTCAAACATAACTAAAAATAAACTTCCCCAACAGCTCCTACTGATGTTCACGTCCAGCTGGTGATGGCCAACCTCACTTAATTTTATGGTTTGGACATTTAGTGTCTCTCAAAAGTCACATGTATTGAAGTCTTGGTCACTAGTATTGGAGGTGGAGCTCAGGAGCAGTAATTGCAAATGGTTTTTGACCCATCTGAAGAAAGGGTGTGTGTATTGGGGATAAAAATCATGGACTTTGACTGAATACCCATGTACACAGATGATTCGTCCCAAAGCTTGTTTTATTTTGTTTTGTTTTGTTTCTTTGAGTGATAGCAAATAGTTGAAGTTCTCTGCAGCTTTGACGAATCTGGTTCTTAAGCTCATACAGCTCGACTTGGAGCGGTCTGGACACCAGATCTTCTTGCAAGTTTGTAGTTTCATCACATGACACATAAAGCTGACTTCCAGTGGCAGGAAAGGAGATTAGAAGCGCACATGAAATGGCATGGTGGGGAAGGCTGCTGACACAAGAGGCTTTTAGGGTTTTATTTCATGTTGTTTCCTGGTGTATAATCTCAGAACAGAGCCCTCCCTGCTCTGAGTCTGTGACAGGGAACTGCTTTTTGGGCTGACTACTCCAATCTTACCATCTATAGCCTTTGTTGTCTTAATAGAAGAGTTCCAGGAAAGGCAAAGGCCTTTAATGTGTTTAAAACATGCACATAGGTTCTTAAATAGTTGACTGCTGATCAACTGTGAGTGGTTTTCCCAAGGGTTGTTTTATGTGTTGATTTCCCTTTGCAAGTAGAGACAAGGTATAGTTCTTTTAACTTTGATATCATCTCTGAAGAGTAGATGTGAGTAAAAAATAAGTTAATTTCAGTTTGGTTATAGAGAACGTGTCTTTCTTGGAAAGTATATTGTTAATGGTAAAATTATAAAAGCTAACATGTATTAGCTAACCTAACCCCTAAATTTAAGTGAAAATATTTTTAGGGATTGTACCATTTTAACAATGAAGAAACTCAGGGAAGTTAACTAGCCTACAGGTCAATTCCAGGGCTCTTTCCATTGCTCAATAGACATTTTGGATCTAAATGTTTAAACAATCATGAGGCTCCAGGCAGCCAACTACCTTAAAGGAATCTAATTTTCCACAGCAAACTGATGGACACCACAGGCTGAGGTCTCCTCCTGACCTCACAGGGTACATAAATCACACCACCCAAACAGTTCTGCCTTCTTTATGACTAGATTCAAAGAAGGCCCTGGGATGTGGTGGCAGAGTCAGAGAGCCTTCCCATGGGTGATAGAAGAGAAGCCATGGAATACACTGTCCTCAAGGCTGAGCAACTGAGTTACTCAGAACCCCACTGTCCATGCTTCAGGGAAGAAACTGCAAGAAAAGAAGACTGAGATTTATTTGCCAGGGATCTTAGTTCTTGGGGTTCCCAGACCACCCAGCTAATAAGAACTGAGGAAGGAAGGTCTGATTGATGGGTCTACAGATGGATCTACCTCTGCCTATGGCTCCTAAGGAAGCTGAGGAATGTAAAGATTGGAGTTGCAAGCTCATCTAATACCACTAAGGTGTGGGCCAAGGTGGGAGACTGCGGGGGTATGTGGCACTAAGCCTTTGGCAGATGTCTAAAAGGTGAGATGCAGATTTTCAAAGCTTAGAAGATGCCGAGGCCCCATCCATGGGCCCTGGAGGTCTTGCTAGGTATTGTGTGGACTTCGTTGGTGGTTGGTCTTATTTATGGTAGTGGCAATAAAACTTAGGGCTTATACATGTTGAGTAAGTAGTCTACCACAAAAACACATCCCCAGCCTTTTAAAGATTCTTTATTTTGAGACAAAGCCCCCCCCCCCTAAATTGCCAGGCTATTACTGGCTTTTGTAGCTCAGTTTATCTGTGAACATGGAGTCCTCCAGCCTCAGCTTCCTAGGAAGCTAGGGTTACAGGCTTGCATCACTATGCCCAGATAATGTTAGCGTCCTTATGGGGAAACTTCTGAAGTATCCCCAGCCCCAAAGTCTCCTGTGATGAAGGCTTGGTTCTCAGCTGGTGCCACTGTGGACAGGTGATTACATCATGAGACGCTACCTGCAACAGCGGGTTATATCTAGAGGGGAGTGAGGCCTGGTTAGAGGAAGTGGGTGTATCTTGTCCCTGGCTTGTTCTGGTCTGTTTCTCTGCCCTTATCTACCATAAGGTGAAAATGTGCCAGACCATATTCTCCCTGCCATGTGGCCTGCCTCACCATGGATGGGTCATAAGCCCCTGGGCCAAGTGCCCATGGGCCGAAACCTCTGACACAAGGAAACAAAATAAACCCCTCCTCCCTCACGGCATTTATCACAGGGATTGTGCCACAGAGATTAAAGCTTCCATTCTAGGCCAATCCAAGGTAACCAGGCTACACCAGTGCTATGAACTTTCAAAAGGAGACAAGAAACTCCCTGCTGGGAATTACAGGAAGACACACACACACACACACACACATACACACACACACACACCCTGCCGCTTCTCACCAAATTGGATAAAGAGCAGCAAAGACAGCCCACATTCCATCTCTGCTCTAAATCGATGGGGCACACAAACATCCCAGGCCAGAGGGAGCAAACAGCTTCTGAGTCTGAGATTGAAGTTGAAGTTTAAAAATACATGAGATTGCATTCCAATAAGCAGAATGAAAGTGTTCTAACAGGCAGAAATGAGCGGAAAAATTATCGACTCCGGCTGAGAAGTTGCTAAGAGAACTCGCTGCCCCAGCAGGAGGGGACCTGGCCAGCGGCCAACAGAGCACAGCAGGTAGAAAAACAAAGCTCCTTCACGATTAGTCGCCAACAAGGTGAGATCTCTCCATCTAAACATGAATGTTCTGAGATGAGGTTGCAGTCCGCACACCCAGCCTGGCCTGTGTAGGTCAGATGCCAGAGCAGGTGAGATCCAGGCATGAGACCAGTCTCCGCTCCTTCCTAGCTGTATGACCCTGGGCCAGTTTGTCATTTGCAAAATGATGCTGTTACAAGGGTTCCTCTGAAGTCAGCCAGTGCTGGGCCGATGCTGGGTCCCTAACTGTGCCGTCTTGCTTTTGTCACTACCTCTGCTCAGAAGCACTCCAGATCCCCTGGTCAGCACTCCTGTCTCCATTCTCCGTGCTCTCCTGTTATGTCTCTCTGGCCTCTCTTTAATCACCTCCTGGCCCTCTGCCCTCTCTGCTCCAGTTCCCGTGGCTGTTCTTATTCTCATCATTTTAACTACCATCTGTAAGCTCCAGCTCCAGCCCAGAATCAAGCTGACAGACCCACTGATGACTTTGTATCTCCCTCAGATGGTTCATGGGCCTCTCACACTTGACACCTCAACAGGTCTAAATACAAGCTAAATACCCACACCTGTTCCCCACCCTCCCTCCTATCCAGCCTCCAGCCTAGTCAGTTGTTTGCGCTAAAAACATGAAAATGACTATTTATGCCTCTCTCCTCAAAGCCCTCTCCCCTCAATCCATCTCCAAACACTCTTAGCCCTGTCTTCAGAAGGTAAGTAATCATTTGGGTCTCCCCACGAGCATGCCCCCGCGGGCCTGGGCCTTCCTTAAATCTCACAGAGTGCAGAAGCTTTGCAATAGGTTCCAGACGGGCTTCTTGGTAGCACTCTATTCTTACATACTTTCGAGTGGTAAAATTCACAAAACATAAAATTCAACATCTTAGCCTCTGTAAAGGTTAGAGTTCAGAGGCATACAATACATTCCAAATGGGCTGGCATCATCACCACTAGGCAGTTGAACATTTTCATCACCCCAAAATGATACCTGATACCCAGGAAGCAGACACTCCCTGGCACCTTCCTCCCAGCCACAGGCAACCACTAATCTGCTTTCTGTCTCTACAACTTTCGCTATTATAGAGATTTCATATCAATGGAATGTCTCAATATGTGGCTGATGTGGGGCTTTCTTCTTCTTCTTTTTTTTTTCTGTAGCCTAATGTGTTCAAGATCCTCGTACTGCAACTGTTTCTACTCTTGCCTAGAATTTATGGTCACAGAGGTCCCAAAGTGATTCTGTGAAAAACAAAATGATGTTATCTCCTATTTAAAACTTTTCGTCAATTGTTCATTGTATTTTAAGACAGAGCACAAAGTGTTTGATATGACAAAATTGTGTATATGCGGGCTTGCCCATTGTTATGCCCGTGTGTTGGTGCGCGTACATGCAGATGTTCATGAGCATGCGCGCATGCGTGTGGAGACCAGAAGCTGACGGCAGGGATTCTCAACCAGTCTCCACTTTATTTTAGAGACAAGGTCCCCAGACCAACTTTGAGCTTGCCACATTCAGCTAGTCTAGCCCGGCTTGCCGCAGAGATCCCCGTCTCCACCTCCCAAGCACCGAGATTACAGAAAGCTGCCTTGCCTTCCCGGATTTTATGTGGACTCTGAGGACCCAAGCTGCAGCATTTAGGTTTCTGTGGCGACCGTGTTATTCACTAAGCTGTCTCCCAGTCCCCTTTGACAGATGGGTCACCTGCCCTCTGCTTCCCCCCATCATCACCTTCCCCTGGTATACTTGGTCCCCCGCTGCTGTATCAAGAGCTTTCCTGCTGTACACCGCCCCCAACCTGTTTTTCTCAGAGGAACGTTCTGGAGGCCTCCATTGCCCCTTCATGGCACAAGTTGCAAACTGTAATTCAGCACTTGTTTAAGCCCCTGTCTCATACATGCCAGACTGTATGCTCCGTGAGACCAGATCAAAGTCTACTTTTTTTCCGGAAGTGTCTTCTCAGAGACTAGCCATGTGTCTGCCATTTAATAGATGCTCAAAAACACTGATGCCTGGGTGAATACACTTCCTGGAACAGAGAGAGGTGGGGAGAGCAGCTCACCACCTGCTATTAGCGTCTAATCCGAAGTTGTTGAGATGGATGTGAGCCCTCATCTGGCCTCATCATCGCCACTGTCATCAGCAGCAGCTCCCTGCTGGCCTAATGGTGACTGCATCACAGCAGCCTTGGGGGGAAATCACACTTTCTGGGTAATTCTGGTTTTCCTCCTCCAATTTGCACTCCAGGAAGCTGGGAACTAAAGGTTGGTGGCCAGCCGGCGGGGAGTGATTGCAGGGCCGGAGACAGTCTGTGGGACAACTTCCCAGCTTCTCTCCTGTTGGCCAAGTCACCCTCTGAGCAGCCATTTTCAGACTGCATCCCACACTGGAGTTCTTTACTGAGACCAAAACAAAAATAAAACCCTGCCTTCTAGCCCCAGCTCATGATCTCAAAAGCAGTGAAGGGCTCAAAAGAATGTACCTCTTCAACAGAGACACCAAGTGAAGATCATCAGGAGTGATCACTAATTCTCACCAGCAACGGAAGTGTAGCGTTCATTTTAGTCTCCCTGCAGGAAACCAGCCTCACCGACTACCAAGAAACCTAGACCACACCTCGAGAGCATCTCACTGAAAGGGTGTGGGCATTTTCTGCTACCTTACTGAGTCTATTATTGTGGTCCCAGATGAGGCCAAACCCAGTAAAGTTAGCATCATTTTTAACCAAGAGCAGAGTCGGCCCCACCACGGGCAGCTCACCAGCCTTCGTTGCTTCTGTTGGTTGGCACTGTCCTCCTCTTCTGATGTGGTTCCCATTTGCACATGTCTTGTTCTGAGCCCATGTGGAGCAACCAGGTCCGTTAATACTAGTGCTTGAGGGCTTTGGAGCAATCAAAGGCTACAAGTGGGTTTTAAATACAATGAGCGACCACAAATAGGATTTCAACATTCGTCACCCGTGCTCGCTCCTGAAAATGAGTCCCATACCCCAAAGAATATTGAGTGGCACATCCAGTTAGTCCATAAACAAGTATCGATTGCATGTTACCCATTGCCAGGCACCGGGCTGGGGACAGGAGATACGATGATGACAAAGCTTGTAGCCTAGTCGGCAATAACATGTCAGTGACTACAAAGTGAGTTAAATAGCCACAGCAAAGGAAGGAAACCGGGGATGGAGAGAGGGAAGGGACCTGGGGAAGTCTGGCTCAAGTAGGTAAGTGGGTACTCACGGGATTCACGGATACACACTCTCCAGACAGGAGCATGTTTAGAAGGAAGATGAACTCGGTCTGCACTTGTTGTCTTGTAAGCGATAGGACCCTGGGGGTGTTTGTCTTGGAGGTAGATGAACACGTGCATCCAGAGCTCAGAAGACAAATGTGGAGTTGAGAATTCCTGTGTGTTTTTAGAAGCCCTACCTGAGGCCATCCCCCTTGCTAGTAGATCGGCAGAGGGAGCTCCCTGCCTAGTGGACTGTACAGATGAGAGGAACCTGAAGGCTGTGCGAGATGAAGGCGTGAGGTATTGAATAGGGAAGAGAAAGCATGCGAGACAGAATTTAATGAGTTTAATGAGTAGGCGGGAGAAGAGCATGAAGAGGAGACAAAGGACAACCACAGAAGTAAGCGAGAAGCAATGAAGTCGCTGGAAGCAGATCCCTCAAGAAAAGAAGTCGTCAGGGTCACCTGGCCCCGGGAAACACTTCCGAAGTCAAAGAGCACCTAGGACTAAGTAAATTAAATTATGTGTTACATTGTTCAAATGTCTGCTGGCTTTAGCAATAGAGCTCTTTGGTGGCCTAGTAAAAAAAAAAAGGAACTTTCTAGAAGAAAAACTGGGGCAAGGGCCCAGTCCAACGGGTTGGGGATAAATATAGAGTACCACAGTGAATGCTGACAACCCTCCAAGAGCTCGGACTCAGTCCCGAGTTCTTGCCGAGGCCTAACGGCCCGTATCTCATCCTCCACTGTCACAAGAGCCCCTGGCACCACTGTCCTTCCTTCAGGGTCCCTTCCAAACTCAGAGACCTCGCCTTCTGCTCCCTGTACCTGGAGTCTACTTCTCCAAGTCCTCACCCTGCAGTCTCAGCTGACCTCCTCAGCCAAAGATGCCCACACCACTGACTGCCCTCTGCCCAACCTCCTGCGAGGCTCCCTCCCATCCTCATGCTCAGCATGACTCCTCTCCACCTAAGGACAGGCAGCAAATTACTTGTGAAGATATTTATCTGGTGGGTTATCTCAACTAAACCATTAAGCTCCCCCAAGTCTATATGCCACAAGTGCAGGAACTGGCACCCCCAGACCCAAACAGTGACTGACCCACTGATGGTAGGCACTCAACCAATATTGAAAAGATAAATGAACAAATAAAGGAGCGAGATAGTTGCTGGAAAGAGCTGAAAGATTAAGAAAGAACTTTTAAAAGAATAGATTCAACCGCATACTGGGATGTTCATGTGCAGGGCTCCATGGACACTGAGAGGGGGTGACTAACAAGTTGGAATATCCCAGGACACATACACGGTACAAAGATGCTGAAGGGTGGAGGGGCGTCCCCCTTGATCCATCACATTCATGGAAGCAGGAAGTTGGACAGAGGGAAGATTTGGACTGACAGATCTAAGGGCAGGAAGTTGAAGTATCTGTCTGAGGGCATGTTTTTCCTGTGGAATAAAATCTTAATTTTAAATGTTTCATTTTTCTTTTTAGTTGAGTCTTTATCAAGCATAAGAAGTGGTTATATGGTGCCAGCACAATGGCTCAGCACTCAAGAGGCCTTCCCTCTCTTCCAGAGGAACTAAGAACCTATTGCCCCAACACCTATTGTCAAGCAGATTCACAAACACCTATAACTCTAGCTCCAGACTCTCTGACTCCCTCTTCTGGCTTCTGCAGGAACCTGCACACAGGTGGCATACCTCCTCAAAAACAGGTACACGCGCATAACACAAAACAAAAGGAAATACATCTTTTTAAAAAGCAACTAATTTAAAGAACCAAATACTCTTACACCCTTTACTGCCACAAACAGCAGCCTCTGCCCACACTTCCCTCTCCGATGGGAGCTGGTTTCGATTTCTTCTACTGGCTTTTTAATGTTTACGTTCGACATCAGTAGATAACGTGTGTTTTTAATTCTTGGTGGTTCTGATGTATGCATTATCCATGGACTCCCACTAGGGGGTGGCGAAAATTTACCTCTATCCTGACAAACTCTCTGCCTCTGCCATACATGCACATTCTTCCTTCTCACACTTAGCCTTGCAAGACTACATCACAATCTCAGGTAGATTAATAGTCCGTGCTCATATCTACGACTAACTGAGGGCTATTTATAGAGAAGTGTGGACTCTATTTCCTACTCTGCACATGTCTTCTGCCTTGTCTGTAGTTAGTGGTTGTAAGAGTCGGGGAATGGCTCCGTGCTGAATAAGCATAAGGACCCTAGTTTGAATTGCCAGTACTCACATAAAAAGCTGCATGAAATTCCAGAGAGACAAAGACAGGAGAGTGCTCAGAGGTCCCTATCCAGGTTCAGCGAGAGATCCTGTCTCATCAAACAAGGTGGTTAAATGTAGATGGTGACACCCAATAGCAATGTGTGGCCCCCATGGGTACACACGCGAGCACACACACACACACACACACACACACACACACACACACACACACACACACACACGCACACCATATACCCATCCATTCACACACAGGTAAATTACCTTGTGTGTTACCATTTTCTTATCCATATTGCCAGCACTCATACAACACAAATTTACTTCCTCTCAGATCGTTTAATACAACAAAGAGATGCCCTGAGTTTTAGTTGCGGGGCAAATCTCTTCTGGGTCCTCCTGACATACACCAGGTTGGCCTCGGTTCCTCCAGCCTGGGAACAAGACTGGCACCATAGCCCTAACGTGATCCTCTCTGGTTTGCTGAGCCTTCTACTTCCTGTCTCCCTTGCTTCTCTCTTAATTTACATCCCACTTTAGTGGGGGCCTATTCCCCAGTAGCTCCCTGGAAAGGCTGTATGGGAAATAAAATTACTGAGACCTACACGACATGACCTACGATGTTGATCCCACAGTGCCGGATTAAAAGACGATACAGTCACATGGTCATTTCAGTAAATGCAAAAAAGGTACATAAATTCGTGATTCAAAAATTCATGGGATAATTAGTCACAATAAATTAAAAGACAGAAGCCGCAGAATCTTCATCAGCAGTTGAATGTAAACAAACTGTGCTGCTTATGCGGGAATATTATTCAGCAACAAAAAAGAATAAAATTAAAGAAAAGAAATGAAATTTTGGTACATGCTACATTGAAGAACTTGAAAATGTTATGTCCCACAAAATAAACCAGTAACAAAACCGTATTATGTGATTCCACGTATATCTGAAAAGCCTTGAGAAGACAAGGCAGTAACAGAAAGCGAATTAGATTACCAAGGCCTAAAAGGAAGGGAAGGAAGTAGTGAGAAGTTTGGAAATGGTCTGAATCCTAACTTTAGAAGGATTCAAAGGTCTGGCGAGTTGGCTCGGTGGACATCCAGAGGACTCAGGTTCAATCCTAGCACCAAATGGAAGCCAACAACTATCTGTCACTCCAGTTCCAGGGGATCCAGCACCCCCTTTGGCCTCCAGAGGCAGCAAGCACGAAAGTTGCACATTAACATCAAAACAGCCGAAACACCCATTCATATAAAAGAATTAAAATTTACAAAATGTTAAGACAAATCTGATATATATATATCCACAATAAGTCATTTTTTTTCAAAAGTAAAGCTCTTAGGAAATTAGGAATAAAGGAAATATCTTCATTGTGAGCCTGTGTGTGTATGTGTGTGTGTGGTTTCTGTGTGTGCAAGTGTGCATGTGTGTCCTATATGTGCTGTAGACACACATGCATGTGTGGGTGACATGCCTTTGTGTGTACGTGTAGAGATGGGAGGAGGATATAAAGTGTCTCTTCTATCATTTCTTTTATTTTTTTCAATAGTGTCTCACTATGTAGCTCTAGCTGTCCTGGAACTCACAGAGATCTCCCTGTTTCTGCCTCCCAAGTGCTGGGATTAAAGGTGTGTGCCAAAGTGGCTGGCTTCCAGCTTATTTTTGAGACAGGGTCTTTCACTGAGCCTGTAGCTCACGATTTGGATGAGACTAGCTGACCAGTGAGCTCTGGGAATCTAACTGCCTCTGTCTCCAAACACTAGAGTTAGAGGCCCACATGGCCATGCCCAGGTTTTACACAGGTTCTAGAAATTCAAACTCAAGTCCTCTTGCTTACACAGAAGGCACCCTTACACACCGAGCCACCTCCCCAACCCTGAGCAAACATCTCTATCTTGGTAAAGGATATCATTATTGATATAAAGCAACCACCTGAGAATGTCATCCTAAGGGGAAAACATTCAAATAATTCAAGAGGGCCTGCTTTTCTTTCTGTTCGACACAGTATTGGCGGCCCTAGGAAGTAGAAAAGTAGAAGGGGAGGCTGGGGAAGGAGAGGTACTAGCAAGAAGGGACAAGGGAGGAGAAAGGGGATGTGACTATCAACAAGGTACGGTGATGTACACCTATGAAGATGTCAGAATAAAACCCATCATTTTATCCAGTAACTAAAATAATGGATTTTTTTAAGTGAAGAAAAGGGAAGGAAAAATAAAATTGTCATTATTTTCAAACGATGTCACTTTACACAGAAAAGCAAAACAGACCTCTGAACAAATTATCGTAAGAAATAAAAAAGCAGAAGTCCATTGCATTTCTGTGAATTGGGGATAAACAATCAGAAAGTGGAATTAAATAGAAGACGGTGGTTGCAAAAGATATCAAGAAGGGTAGAAATACATTCTGCCCTCTCCAGAGATAATTACAGCACATATTAATAGGCAAAAACATGACCCAAGATAATCGGAGGGTACAGCACAATGCGAATAAAAAGACAGCAGCACGGTTGGTCCAAGTTTCCCTCCGTTTCTCTGTAGTTTCTATCAAAATGCTAACAGGTTTTCATGGCACTCGATGAAACTGAGTCTAAAATTCATTTAAAATAGTGAAAGGGAAAGCTTCGCCAGGATGCGCATCAAGGGAAGACTCGCTCCACCAGAAAACATGCCTTTTTGTGAAACTGCAGTAATTAAGACAGGATGGTACTGGCATGGGGACAGGCAAACAGACCGTGGACTAGAATAGAGAGCTCAAAACAGGCCTTCACATGATGGAACTGTGGAATACGACAGACACAGCCTTCCAGATCAGTGGGAAAATAAATACAGCTGGGGACGAAAGGTTATCCATACAGAAAAATATGAAACTGGATCCCTGTGTCACAACACACACCAAAATCCTTCCAGATGCATGGAGGGGCTCAACTACAAAAATAAATAAGAATAATGAAATAAAATCAAACTTTAAAACTCCAAGCAAAACTCAGAGGCAACTATCTTTTAGACTCTGAAATAGAATAGGATTTCCTAAACTAAGAAATACTATTTTTAAAACTGACAAATTTGCCCGTGCCTAAATTTGGGGCTTCTATTTGTGAAAACAAGCTGAAATTAAGAGACGATGGAGCAACAAGATGTAATAGTTCCCGGACCGCTGGCGGTAGCCCCTCTACCACGGCATTTTCTACCCTGGTGCAACGCTATGAGAGACTTTTGCCCCAGTACACCTGGAGACACCTACAAGAACACTCGGAGAAACGCTGTTCCCAGCCGTGAGACCTGGAAGCATCCCAGATGCCCATCGACAAGAAACACCTGAACAAACGATGTTACACTCACACGGTGGGACGTAACTGAGCGATCATTGGAAACAACCCACATACACAGCAGTATGGATAACTAAGTACTAAAGACAGAAAGCAAAAAAATAAAAATAAAAGAGTATGCCCTGAATAGCCATGTACATCACGATACGCTTTTTAGAAGGTAACACAAAATCTTTTTTTTTTTTAAAAAAACTTACTTTATAGGATTATAATGGGATAAGGTAGATAGGTTTATGCCATTTATTTGTGTCATATAGGTCCAGTTAAAATGAAACTGAACTCCCCAGAATTACTTTCCTGCACAGTTCTGGGTTAGCGAGGGCCTCAGAAGACATTTTATATGGTTCTTGAAAGGTATCTTCGCCCCGTATTCAGAAGGTGGGCCCCAGGAAGCTGATTACTATCACAGCGCATGCACATTGTACTACCTCCAGCTAACCAAGGTCACAGGCAAAAGACCCAAAGCAGCTCTGTGTTCTCCTTCAGCAACTCGTGATTCTGGCCTAATGAGTGCAGCTCCTGTGCCAGCAGCTGGGCCCATATCTCCTCAGCTCTGGCAGGCCCTCCTCTGTCAACTCTTCAATACCAACGCTGGGATCAGTGTCCAAACAGACAATACCCATGTTATTGTTTAACTGACTGGCAACTTTTAATAACTCCATATTCTATGCCATTCTGATCATTCCACTTCTATGCTCAAGCCTGATATGTGAGATTAAATAATCTTAAAACAGAAGAAAAGGGATGGTGACTATCATGTCCAGGTTACTGGTTCTTGGGGTAGGAGACAGCGTATTAGATTGGCAAAGTCCTGTAGAGTAGATATAATCTATTGGCATAATCCTAGCTTTTGTATTGAGTGATTTAAATGAGAATGACCCCTATAGACTCTATGTTTGAATACTTGGTCCTCAATTGGTGAAACTATTTGGGAAGGATTCGGGGGTATAGCCTTGCTTGAGGAGGTGTGTCACTGGGGTAGGTCTTGTGGTTTTAAAAGACTCTTGAGAGTCCCAGTGCTTTCTCTCTCTTTGCCTCATGGTTATAGAACAAGATGTGAGATCTTAGCTGTTGCTTCACCCCATAGTCATGGACTCTAACTCTCTGAAACCATAAGCCAAATTAAATGCTTTCTTTTATAAGTTGCCTGGTCATGCTGTTTCATCACAGCAATAGGAAAGTAAACAAGACAAGTGGTAAGTTGTCTACTACATAAAAATATAGTTGGTAGACTGCCACTTGCTGGCCAGTGAAGGATTATGAATACCCTAATTATACAAACCTCAGGCATGTTGGGTAAGAGGAGGAACAAGGGTGAGGTAAGGTAAGCTAGCCAGAAAGCAGACAGTTTCTGTTGAAAGGACTTGCTTTTGAAGTTACACACTTGCCCCTCCGACCTGACTCAAGCTTAGTTCCCTGCCACGGTAAGTTGGGAAGAAGGCTAGGGAACGTGTTCAGTGGGATTACCCATGTGTCTGGAGGACTTCAGGATGGTTCATGGCTAACTCAGGAACAAAGGAATCGGGGCTGCTCTGAAATAATGAACAGGCTCTACCCTAAGTTGGGATGGTGGAAACAATGACTTCATGGGGTACTTTGAAGAAAGAAAAACAGGTTCTAGAGTGAACTGAAGTCACCCACAACCTAATGTATGAAGCTGAGGTTGCAGACTCGTGTTCTGACTTCTCCCTAAAAGCACCTTCCCAGAGGCACCAAAATCCCACCCCCCCGGGGGGGATCATTTCCACCCCACATTGGATACAATCTCAAGCACACTGTCTGACCTAATCAAGGATTGAAGCAGGAGACTTATCTTAATTTAGGGTTCCCAAAAGGAGACACTAAAACATTTGAGTGTGTTATATTTAGGAGACGTATGTATTAATTTTTCTCCTCACTGTGACAAAATACCCTACAAAAACAACTTAAAGAAAGAAGGGTTTGCTGGGTGATGGTGGAGCACACCTTTAATCCAAGCACTCAGGAGGCAGAGGCAGGTGGTTCTCTGTGAGTTCGAGGCCAGCCTGGTCTACAGAGTGAGTTCCAAGACAGCCAGAGTTACAACAGAGAAACCTTGTCTCAAAAAAAAAAAAAAAAAAAAAGGAGGAGGAAGAGAAGGAGAAGAAGAGGAGGAGGAGGAGGAGGAAGAGGAGGAAGAAGAGTTTCAAGGTTTCAAGATTGACCATCACAAGCAGTGATCCCAGGAAGCAATTCAAAACAGAAAATTTGAGGGGAGAAAGTATAGACCAATGAGCAAATGAGTGATCTAAGCTCAATCTACTTGGAACCCTGTGAATGTTCTGGAACCTTTTCCAGGCAGATATCTGTGCTAAAAGACAGGAGGCCTGTTATTTATACGTCAACTCCTGCCCCTCACTGAGAGTCTTTCTTGAGAAGTTGAGTGACCATCACTCTAACTTACCCTGCTGTGAGCCAATCATGTTCCAGGGACGGAGTGGCCTCAGGCAGGGAGACCAGATCTCTCAGAGGTAAGGGACTGTCTGCAGTGACCTCTAAGGGTCATGATGGGCACACAAGGCTAAGCGGTGCTCAATTTCAGGTCATCAGCAATGGGCAGAGGTGCACGGACATAGCTGGTATCTATTTCTGCCCTGACAGACTGCTCCCACTCGCAGGTCCTCTAACCTTCTAGAAAGGTCTTCTTTCCAACTTATTTCCAGATCTAGTCCTTCACGTTGTCTGGCATTTCTGAAAATCTGTATTATCCATCCGATATTTGCAATAAATCTCCAGGGGAATTTTCCAAAGTTGCTCTCTGTAGTTTGTATCTAGATTACACGGTACCTAGCACACCTGGGTACACACACCTGTGCCTGGCACACCTGGAGGCCATTGCCCCTGACCTGTATCTTTAAGAAGGGAGGGTCATCTCTCCACACTTCAGTTTCCTCAACCACAAAATGAGAAGATTGGAGATTATTTTCAAATTTCCACTTTATGGTACGATTCAATGATTCCATTTGGGCCAAGTTGTTGGTCAGACAATGGAAACCCCACAAAACTCATTCCTCTAACATCACATCCAAACTCCACTCTCTGCCAACTTTATAGGCTCCTATAAATGTTAATAAGAGGTTGACAAGAACAGGAAAGATGGAACAAAGAGAAGGCCTAGATTTCCCCCACCCCCACATGGAAGCTCATGGAATGTGTTCTCCCTTTATCCAAAGGAATTCTTGACAGGCAAAGCCAGGCAGCCCACAGAATTCCCATCACGCCGAATTCCCAGTCTGTATGAAATTGAATTTCCCCTCACTCCGGTCACCGTTAGTCCTGGAAGGAGAGACAGAGAGAGTGGCACACACTGCCCATTGTTCTCCTCGGGCAGGGACCCAGAAGACAATTGCCAAAGTCGGAAAAGGATGGAGCCGCGGTCGGTTATCACCTCCCAGCTAATGATACAGCTGAGCAAATGCAGCAATGTTGCGGAAAAAGTAACAGACTCAGGGCCGACTCTCCGTGAAGTTATGATGATTTCCCAAGCCGTCCGGGGTGAAACAGAGATGCAGCTGATAAAGTGTGCGGCACGGATTGAGCCGCAGGAAGAAAGCAACTGACTGCAGCTGTCTGTGTGATTTGGCAGCCCACAACTATTCGGACAAATCTAAACAAATCACCATTCCTGGCTTCCTGATGCCTCCAGGAGAGTCCTGTAATGACTGCCCTGTGCTGGCCTCCCAGACAGGAGTGAGGGGAATCTGCAGATCCTGCAAGTTTGGGGGCTTCCCTAGGACATCTGCTCAGAGCAGCAGCTGCCACTCTTGCACAGATTTGGCTGCTTTCTGCAAAATTCAAGTTTTCCATTAACTAATCATACATTCGCGAGCCTTCCCACTGCGCCCACAGCCAGCACAGTGGGCAGCGAAGCCTCTGTTCTCTCCAAAGCGCAGCCATATGGACGCCAGCGCCCAACAGGTAGCTCCAGACAGGACAGCTGAAACTCGCCCTTGCCCACCCTAGCCAGGCCTCTCCAGCTTCATTCCCAAGGCCGGAGGGGCCCTGCACGAGGCGATCTCCCAGAGACGTATGTCCAGCCCTGAGTCCTGGAGGCTGGCTCCCCTCCACTCCGATTTCTCCCATTGCTCTGCTGCACCGCCACAGTCACCTAATCAGACACATTTTACAGGAGCTGACAGGCGTCCCTGCCCATTTTGGTCCAGAGCAGAATATGAAATAGAAGAGGAATTCTACCATTGAAGTCCCTGCCCCTCAAAAGAAATAAAAAATAAACAAATAAACCATCCTGCTTCATGGCCCCAGCAGCATTCTGTGTGCAGAAGGCAGTGACAGGAAAACCTCACAAGCCTCTGGGGAGACAGCTGGGTCACTGCCGAGGGAGTTGGAGCTCTGTTAGGGGGCTGCAGCTTAGGGGGAGTGGGCAGGGAGAGAGTGAGGGCAACTCGGACAGTGGTGACCTGCGCTCTCACCCAGCGTAGCTGGGGACAGGCAGGGATAAGGATGTGGCTGCAGACAAAACAGCCCAGGTGCCCCCGACAAAGGGACAAGAAGCTCCTCCAGAAAGTCACTCCCCTTGGGGCGAATGGGAGTGCTGTGATTTGAGTAGGCCCCCCAGAAGCTTGGGAGCTTGGTCCCCGGTGTGACAATGCTGGGAGGTGGTGGGATCTCTCCAGCAGGGAGGGTGGACGGTGGGAGGTCGCTAGGGACATCGCCCTCAGAATAGCTATTTTTTGTAAATATGATAATCTCACTCAGAGTGACACTTGTTTCAGTGCAGTCCTACAGTGTGCATCAATCTGGAGGTAATTAGTGCCTTTGTCTCATAATCTCTTTGCATTAGTAGCCTTTGTGTTCTTCTCTTCCACTTCTTCACAAAACGTCCAGCGAGTTATTGTGAACTGAAGTCTCTTCTGGGCAGACGTTTCCTGTCTGGTCGTACCCAGCGTCTGACTTCTCTCTATCCCCACCACCACCACCGCCGCCTTGCCCCCGTCTTCTTAGCCTCCAGTGGGTACTATTCTGTTATTCTACTTTAATGGCAGTTTGCTTAGCTTCCAAATATAGGAGAGAACGTGTCTTTGTGTGTCTGGCTTGTTTTACATGATGTAAGATCCCCCTAATCCATTCGTTTTTGTCACAAGTTACGGAACGCGCTGCTGTGGCTGAAGACACCCGATGTGTGGGTGTGTGAATATGTGTGCGTGCACACGTGCTCTTTATCCTTTCATTCACCAGTTGTCATGTAAGTTCCATCCCATATCTTGGCTATCGTGGAAGGGCTGTAACAAATACGGGAGGGCAGATGTTCCTGATGTGGTGATTCCATTTTCTTTGGATACCTTCCCAGAAGTGAGACAGTGGGTCATACAGTAGACACAGTTTTCATCTTTTGAGGCATTCTCAGACTATTCTCTATGGTGGCTGTGGCGGTTTACACCGCCAGCCGTGTTTGAGCTCTCTCTTCTCTATAGCTCTGACAGCATTCTTTATCCTAGTGTGGCAACAGCCACCCTGACGGGGTGAGGTGAGATCTCTGTGAGTTTGATTTGTATTGCTAAAGAGAATAGTGTAACTCCCATGGGGCTCCGCTCAGGTCTCAGGAGAGTTGGCTGTCTCCAAGTGAGGCCACAGCACTTTCGAGGTCCCCTTCTGCACACAGCTGATTCCTTTATCACTTCTCCGAGGTGCTGTGACTCGGCCAGAGCAATTCTCAACAGGGCCCAAACAGATGCAGCTGTTGGGTCTTAGACTTCCAGCATCTGAAACTATGAACTAAATGAAACTTTCCTTCTCTCTAGAGTGCCCAGGATCAAGTATTCTGTTCCCTAGAAGCACACAGAATGTAAACTAATACAAGGAAGGGGGTGGGGGGTAGGGGGAGGAGAGAAAGAGGGAGTAGATCCTCTACACGGCGACTATAAGCCGACACGGTCACAGAAGAAACACCAAGACACCTAACTTATGACCACGTGCACAGCGGGCGTTTCATGAGAACTTGCTGGTGGTGAGTTATCTGTGACTTCTTAGCAAACTGTAAGTGAAATAAGCAGTGAGTTGTGGGTGTAATTTGAGAAGCAATGGAAAAAGTCTCTTGCCCCACCTCTCTCTCCTACTGGAATTGCCAAAGCGTTGGAAATTTCCAGATTCCTTTTCTGGGGTAATGGAATAATGAAAACTTTGTTGAAAGGCAAATACAGTCTAGTGGGGATAACTGATGGAGGTAGCAAGGTCCATCATTCATCCAGGATTGCAAATGGAATTCAGCTCAGCAAGCAGCACTGACAGACTCATGGGGCTACTGGAGGTCTACCCTGAGAGGCCCTGAGACCACACCTGGCCCAGAAGAAAGCAGTGCTGTGGGAACCACTTGTGCTGCTGCAGATGTAAAAAGGGATACAAGACAGGGGTTGCCACATAGCTTGAATTCTTTGTACACATTAGCCCCAACAAACAGAAGGCACCGAAGGGAATACAAGCTAGATGAACATTCGGGAATGGCCTGACCCTTGAGTTTTGTCTGAAAATCAAGTTGGGGAGCACATGGCTGGTGAACAGTACAAGGGCACGAGGAACCCCCTGTGAGTTTGGTGGGCAGCTGCAGAAAAGCAATCAGAATCTAACTTGGCCTATTTCAACCTTGCTTTGAGGGCAAGCACTCTGCCGTCCACAGTCTAGAACCAGCATTTTTTTATAAATTTTATTGGCATACATTAATATAATAATGGATTTTGTCGTGATGTGTTCACACACTGATATCCTCTTGTCTTTTTCCCCACTCCTGTGATCTCCTTGCTCTTCCCAACCCTTTTTACTTTCATGTCTTCGTATGTGTGTATATCTCTGCGTGCGACCTAATGCATTAATCGGGATGCCAACTGAGTATGAACGAGGAGTTAGCTGCAGGAGCATGGGCTTTATCACTGAAGGAAATGTTGCCTCTCACCCAGTAACAATTCATTGCTGATAGCTCCTCAGAGAGGAGTGGTACTTCATGGGACCCAAACCCCTGGTAATTGTTAACTGTCTAACCCTCAGGGGTATGGGTGGGGGCTTGTGATCCCTCCTCTACTCACAAGTAGATGTTGCAGAGCCCAATCACCAGTGAACACAACTGCCGTGAGCTCATGACTGCAATGATGATGTTATGTAGGAAGTCAGTCTTCCACAACTCTCCTCTCCTTCTTCCAGGCCTTACATTCTTTCATGATGTTTCCTGCACCTCAGAGGCATGATAGAGATTAGCCACTTAGGACTGAGCATTTGACAGCCACTTATTCTCAGCACACTGACAAGTTGTGAGTCTCTGCAGTATCTACAGTTCACTGCATAAAAGAAGCTTCTCTGACCAGTGCTGACAGTGGAACTAATCATTATACATAAGCATAAATATTTAGAAGGTAATTTGGCAGGTATGATATGTCCACTTGGCCAAAACAAAAAACAAAAACAAAACAAAAAAAAAATTTCTTCCCCACTAGAAACTATGACTGTCCCAGACACAGTTTTTGACCAGGTTTACAGAGTCAGACATGAATCCCTCTTCCTGTGGAGTGGGTCTTAAATCCTATGAGAAAGTGGTTGGTTGCTCCCATAATAGTTGTACCACTATTGTACCATTGGGTATACCTTGACTGGTAGGTAAATAGTATACCTGAATAAGACTGTTAATGCCCTTTCTTCCCCAGCAGACTACATAGCATTTCCTGGCCATAGATCCCATCTTAAACTATTGGTTGTGGCCCCCATGACATCACATACTGAATGTGAGAGTCACACACACACACACACACACACACACACACACACACACACACACACATACACACACATACACACACACACACACACACACATACACACACATACATACACACACACACACAAAAGGCAGCAATTAAAAAGTTTCTGGGTGTGCAATGACAAAGACTTAATTCAAAGTCAAGCAGATAATGAATCCAAAGTGCTTCTGGTAGCATGCAACCAAGTATTGCATCACACCGTTTCACAGCAGCCTTGATTCTGAGCATGTAACAAGCACACTTTACACAGAGCATTCTACCACCCCACACAACGCCAGAAAGTTCTGCCTGAAAAACCTCATCTCAGTTCAAGACAACTGCATGCCATAAACTGTGTGGTTTTCCTGAACACGCACAGTTTTCTGCTCTTAGGGAAACACAATGGTTTAATCATAGAAACAAAGACTTTTAATATTTTCCCACTGTCATCATTCTTCGGCATGTAAGTATCAAATCAGGGTATCTTTGAGTTGCTTTGTGTTAGAATGTTGGGTTTTACTGTTTTGACACTGAAGAAATAAATAGGAGAAGACATCTGGAGATTTCAAAGACCTCCCATACTCATGGATTATAAAATTAGTATTGTAAAAATGGCCATCCTATTTTAAACAATCTACAAATACAATTCAATATTGCTGAAAATTCCAATATCATTCTTCAGAGAAAATGAAAAATAATCTTTAAATCTTTATGGAAACACAAAAGGCTCAGGAAAGCTAAAGCAACCCTGAGCAAAAAATAATAATGCTAGGGGTGTCAACATACCTGATTTCAATGTATAAACCAAAACCATAGTAATAAAAACCGCATGGGACTGGCACAAAAACAGATACATGAATCAATAGGATAGAATAGAAGGCCCAGATATAAACCCATGCAGGTACAACAACCTGATTTTCAATAAGGATCCACACAAACAGACCCCTATCGGTTGCCCTTCACAAAAATCAACTTCTTCTTCTTCTTCTTCTTCTTCTTCTTCTTCTTCTTCTTCTTCTTCTTCTCCTTCTCCTTCTCCTTCTCCTTCTCCTTCTCCTTCTCCTTCTCCTTCTCCTTCTCCTTCTCCTTCTCCTTCTCCTTCTCCTTCTCCTTCTCCTTCTCCTTCTCCTTCTCCTTCTCCTTCTCCTTCTCCTTCTCTCCTCCTTCTCCTTCTCCTTCTCCTTCTCCTTCTCCTTCTCCTTCTCCTTCTCCTTCTCCTCCTCCTTCTCCTTCTGCTCCTCCTTCTTCTTTGAAATGCAATCCTTTATTTTATATAGAAAAAAATGTTTTGGTATTGCAGGCAAAATGCAGAAATTCATGCATACTGACTACACCTTTCACCAGTGAGCTACACATCTGTATGTGAAAAATGTTTTTTCCCCTTTTATTGGGAATAGACCTTTTTTCACATAATACTTTATTATGTGAAAAATTATACTTTATTATGTGAAAAATTATACTTTCCCCTCCCTCTACTCCTCCTGGTTCCTTCCCACCTCTCCTCCCATTTGGGTCTACCCCCTTTCTCTCATTAGAAAACAAACAGGTTTCTAAGGGGTGATAATAAAATATAATAAGATAAAACAAAAAACTTAATGCATCAAAATAGGACTAAACAGAAAAAAGAACCCTAGAGAAGGCACAAGAAACAGAGGTCAGCTCATTCATACACTCAGAAATCACATTTTAAAAAAAAAACTAAACTGGAAGTCATAACATACACGTAAATGACCTATAGGATAAAAAGAGAGAAGGAAATAATATATAAATAAAATAAAAATAAGAAGATAATTTAAAAAGAAAAAGAAAAGCCCTGACATGACATTATGTGGAACATCCTTTTTCTGTTGGCCATGTACTGCTGGGCATGCAGCCTACCCTAAAAGGAGCTTCTTTCCCCAGTGAGACTCCCTTGGAAAAAACCAATTTTTTATTTTCAAGTGGTTATTAATTGGAAATTGCTTCTGGGTTATGAATGAGGGCATGTCACCACTTTTCTTTTAGCTCTGGGACCCCATCTGGGACCCCTTGACTGGTAGGTAAATAGTATACCCGAATAAGACTGTTAATGCCCTTTCTTCCCCAGCAGACTACACAGCATCTCCTGGCCATAGATCCCATCTTAAACTATTGGTTGTGGCCCCCATGATATCACATACTGAATGAGAGATACACACACACACACACACACACCAATGTGCAGACTCTTGCAGGCCCTGTGCATGCTGCCTCATGCACAGCATGTCTCTGTGAGTTCATATGTGAGTTTATCTTTCTGATTAAGAGGGACTTGTTTCCTTTGTGTCCTCCATCCTCTCTGGCTCTTACCTCTCTCTGCCTCCTCGTCTCTGAGGTTCTCTGAGCCCTGAGGGGAGGAATTTGATGAAGACATACTGTTTAGGGCTGAATGTTCAAAGGTTCCCTTCTGTCTGCATGATGTCTGGCTATGGGTCTCTGTTCTTGTTCCCAACTGCTGTAGGAAGAAGCTCCTCTGATGATGACTGAGCAAGGCACTGATTTGTGAGTATAGCAGAATACCATTAGGAGTCGTATTATTGCTATGTTCTTTTAGTGGAACAGTAGTTTTACTCTAGGTCCCTGGGCTATCTAGTCTCAGGTTCTTAGTTACCCAAGCAGTGTCGGGAATGGATTCTCTCTAGTGGAGTGGGCCTGAAATCAAATCAGATATTGGTTCAAATCAGATATTCCCAAATGCTCTGTGTCACCATTGTACTAGTATATCTCGGAGGCAGGGCACCATTGTAGTTCAGAGGTTTCGGGCTGGGTTGGTGTTTATGTTTCTCCTTTGATAGCACACAGAGTGCCTTCCAGTCCCAAAGATACTCAAACATAGTAATGAAGGCTCCATATAGGCACCAGCTCTGCATGTCCATGTTCAGTGAGTTATGTAGGTGTTATCTTCAGCAATGGGGCCTTGCCATCAGTTTGTGTAGAGCAACCAGCAGTCTTGACAACAGCCTGGGTTGTTTGGGGGTTCCCATGGGACCCCTTTGGCCAACAACTCCATTAAGTCAGCGACTTAAGAGCTAACATCCACATATAAGTGAATGCCTATCATATTTGTCTTTCTGGTCCGGATTACCTCATTCAGGATGATTTTTTTTTTTCTAATCTCATTCATTTACTTGCAAATTTCATTATTTTATTTTTTCAATGGCTGAGGAATGCTCCATTGTGTAAATGTACCACATTTTCTTTTTCTATTTATATGTTGAGGGCCATCTAGGTTGTTCCCAATTTCTGGATATTATGAATAGAGCCACAGTGAACATGTTTGGGCAAGTGCCTCTGTGGTGGGGTGAAGCATCCATGGGGTGCATGCCCCAGACTGGTCTAGCTGGATCTAGAGGTAGACCAGTTCCCACCTTCTTGAGGAATTGCCACACTGATTTCCACAGTAACTGGGAATCATCCCACCAACAATGGATGAGTGGTCCCCTTATTCCACACCCTCACTAGCATAAGCTGTCATTTGTCTTATTGATCTTTGCCATTCTGATGGGTCGAAGATAAAATTTCAAAATAGATTTGCATTTTCTTGATGTCTAAGGATGTTGAATATTTCTTTTAAGTGTTCCTCGGCCATTTGAGTTTCCTCTTTTGAGAATTTTGGTGCTACCTCCATCAGTTCTCTTATTATTCAGGATTTTATTAGCTAGCCTAGATTTTTTATGTTTCCATATGAAGCAGAAAATTGTCCTTTCGAGATCTGAGAAGAGTTGTATTGGAAATTTGATAGGGAGTACATTAAATCTGTAGATTGCTTTTGACAGGATGACCACTTTTACTGTGTTAATCCTAATGATCCATGAGCAGCGGAGATCTCTCCATCTTCTGATATATTCTCCAGTTTTTCCTGAAAGATTTAAAGTTCTTGTCAAACAAATCTTTCACTTGCTTGGTTAGAGTTGCCCCAAACTATTTTATGTTATTTGTGGCTATTGTAAAAGGTGTTGTTTTCCTGATTTATTTGTTAGTCCATTTGTCATTTGTATATAGGAGAGCTGTGATTTTTGTGAGTTAATTTTGTATCCAGCTACTTTGCTGGAAGTATATATAATCAGCTTTAGTTTTCTAGTGGAATTTTTAGGGTCACTTATATATACTATTATATCAACTGTAATAAAAATATTTTGATTTCTGACTTTCCAATTTGTATCCCCTTATCTCCTTCATTTGTCTTATTGCTCTAGGTAAGACTTCAAGTACTATGTCAAATAGGTATGGGGAGAGTGGACAACCTTGTCTTGTTCCTGATTTTAGTGAGATAGCTTCGAATTTATCTCCATTTAAGTTGATTGGGCTATGAGCTTGCTGTAAACTGTCTTTATTATATTGAATCTCTAATACCTCCAGGACTTTTACCATGAGGGGTGTTGGGGTTTTCTCAAAGCCCTTTTCTGCATCTAATGAGAAGATCATGTGGTTTTGTCCTTCAGTCTGTATATGGTGGATTACATTTATCGATTTACATATGTTGAACCACCCTTGCATTGCTGGGATGAAGCTTACTTGATCATGATCATTTTTTTTTTTATATATTCTTGGTTTCAGTTTGCAAGTATTTTATTGAGAATATTTGCATCCAAGTTTATAGGGCAAATTGGTCTGTAAATCTCTTTCTTTGTTGGTCTTTATGTGGCTTGGGTATTAGGGTAACTGGGGCCTCATAAAACAAAACAGACAATGCTCCTTCTGTTTCTATTTTGTGGAATAATTTGAGGAGTATTGGCGTTAACTCTTCTTTGAAAATCTGATAGGATTCTGCACTAAAACCATCTGGCTCTGGGGTTTTTTTTTTTTTGGTTGGAAGACTTTTAATGACTGCTTCTATTTCACTAGGACTTATAGGTCTGTTTAAATTGTTTCTCTGATCTTAATTTAACTAAGTGGTATGTATCAAGAAAATTATCTATTTCTTTCAGATTTTCCAATTTGGTGAAGTACAGGTTTTAAAACACGTCCTTCTGATTCTCTGGGTTTCCTTGGGGTCTCTTATGTCCCCTTTTCATCTCTAATGTTTTTAATTTGAATATTCTAACTTTTAGTTAATTTGGATAAAGGTTTGTAAATCTTATTGATTTTTCTCAAAGAACTAACTCTACTTCATTGACTCTTTGTATTGTTCTTGTTTGTCTCTATTTATTGATTTCAACCCTGAGTTTGACTGTTTCTTGCCATGCAGTGCTTTGGGTCTGATTTCTTCTTTTGTTCTAGATCTTTCAGTTACACTGTTAAGTTACTAGAATGAGATCTCTTTCTTTTATTTATTTATTTTTTTATTTAGGCACTTGGTGCAAGAACTATGTCACATGAGTTTGGATATATTGTGAAATCATTTTCATTCAATTCTGGAAAAGTCTTTAATGCCTTTCTTAATTTCTGTCCTGACCCATTTTTCAATCAGTAGTGTTTTGTTCAGTTTCCATGAGTCTGTAAACCTCTGTTGTTTCTGCTGTTGTTGCTATCCAGTTTTGATCTGCGATAGTCAGATAGAGCACAGGGTATTATTTCAACTTTCCTGTATCTGTTAAGACTTGCTTTGTATCAGAGTATATGGTCAATTTTGGAGAAAGTTCCATAAAGTGCTGAGAAGAAGGTAAATTCTTTTGTGTTCGAGCGAAATATCGGTTAGTTCTATTTTGACCATAACATCAGTTAGCTCCAGCATTTTTCTGTTTATTTTTTGCCTGAATGACCGGTATATTGATGAGAGTGGGGCACTGAAGTCTCCCACTATCAGTGTGTGAAGGTCAGTATGTGATTTAAGCTGTAGAAGTGTTTCTTTTATGAATGTGAGTGCCCTTGTGTTTGGTGCATAGATGTTAGGAATATCCTTTTAGTGGGTTTTTTCCTTTGATGAGTATGTAATGTCCTTCCTTATATCTTTTGATTAGTTTTGGTTTGAAGTCTATTTGTCACATATTAAAATATCTATATCAGTTTGCTTCTTAGGTCCACTTGCTTAGAATACCATTTTTTCATTCTTTATCCTGAGATTATGTCTATCCTTGATGTTAAGGTGTGTTTCTTGGATGCAGCAGAAGGATTGGATCCTGTTTTGAAATCCATTCTGCTGATCTGTGTCTTTTTATTGAGAAATGTAGATCATTGATGTTGACATCAATGAACAGTATTTCTTGATTCCTGCTATTTTGTTGTTGGGCGTGTGTGTGTGTGTGTGTGTGTGTGTGTGTGTGTGTGTGTGTGTGTTTCTCCTCCCCCTTTTTATTTGCTGGTCTGGGATTATGTATTCCGTATGTTTTCTTGACTGTGGCTAACCTCTTTTAGTTGGAGTTTGCCTTCTAGTGCCTACTGTAGGGCTAGATTGTAGATAAATAGTTGGTTAAACTATTTGGTTTTAGCATGGACTGCCTTGTTTTCTCCATCTATTGTAATTGAAAGTTTTGCTGGGTATAGTAGTCTGGGCTGGCATCTGTGGTCTCTTATAGTCTGTAGAACATCTCTCCAGGACCTTCTAGTTTTTAAAGTCTCCTTTCAGAAGTCAGGTGTAATTCTAATAGGTCTGCTTTTATGTGTTTTTGCAGCTTTTAATAATATTTTTTGTTCAGTACATTTAGCGTTCTGATTATTATGTGCTAAAGGGTCTTTCTTTTCTGGTTCAGTCTATTTAGTGTTCTATATTCTTCTTGTACTTTGATAGGCAACTCCTTTAGATTCAGGGAATTTTCTTATGGGAATTTGTTGAAAATACTTTCTTTGCCTTCAACCTGAGTTTCTTCTCCTTCCTATATTCCTATTATTCGTAAATTTGGTCTTACTATAGTGTCCCAGATTTCCTGGATGCTTTGTGCCAGGATTTTTTTTTAATTTTCTTTAACTGAAGTATCCATTTCTTCTGTCATGTCTTTAGTGCCCAAGGTTTTCTCCTCCATCTCTTATATCCTGTTGGTTTGGCTTGTCTCTGAGGTTCTTGTTTGAGTTCTTAAATTTTCCATTTCCAGATTTCCCTCGTTTGGATTTTCTTTATTGGTTCTACTTTGTATTATTCATTTCCTTCCACTATTTGTGTTTTTTATATTTCTTTAAGGGATTTATTAATTTCCTCACTAAGGACTTCTACCGTATTCATAAAGGCTATTTTAAGGTCCTTGCCTCGTGCTTCAGCTGTGTTGCAATGCTCAGGGCCTGCTGTGGTGGGGTTGCTGGGCTCCAGTGGAGCCATATTGTCCTGGCTGTTTTTACACTGGCGTCTGGGCATCTGGGCTAGGGAATATTGTAATTCTAAGTGCTGATATCTGATCTTGTCCTTATTGGGTGGGAGCTTTGCTCCTTGGTTTCTGTTGCCCTCTCTGATTCTTAGGAGAGTGTGGTGGCTATGTGTTTCCTGGTAGGAAATTCTTCTGGGATCCTGATAGGTGTGGCCTCTTGGAGTTCCGGGTAAAATGTGGTTTTAGAGGTATTAGGAGCTGATATTTAGAAATGGGAATGGACTAGAGGGGGTGAGGAGGGCAAAAAAAAAAAAAAAAACCAGGATTTTCCACTAGGGTCTGCTTAGTCTCCTGAGAATGGAGTCAGAAAGTGTGGGAGGCCACAACAGGTAGTCGGCTACAGAGTTAGGGATGAGACTGGGGATTAGATTTGGAGGAGAAGAGGAAGGGTGAAAATCTGAAGCTGCTTTTCTATCCTACTTGTTTCTCTGGCAGGCACAGCTGGTGGGTTCCCGGAGAATGCCTGCTGGAGCTGGGGACTGAGATAAAATGATGAATGGGGGGAAGGTTGGAGGAGGAGATCCACTTGATCTGCTGGACACAGGACAGAGGGAGAAAGGAGGACACAGCAGATGGTCTTCTACAGAGATGGGAATGAGTCTGGGGTATTGGATTTGGAGGAGAGGAGGGAGAGGCGGGGATCCGCAGTTAGGCTTCCTTAGCTGGAGTGGTTCCCATGGGTTCCCATGGAGTGCCTGCTGGAGTTGGGGGCTGCAATAAACTGGGGAAAAGGAAGGTTCAAGGAGAGCATCTACATGACCCATTGGAGAAGGGAGCAGAGAGAAAGCGGAGGCCACATTAGGTGACCTGCTACAGAGCTGGGGATGAGACCGGGGAGCTAGATTTGAAGCAGCGGAGGGAGAGGTGATGATATGTCCCAAATCAACTTCAAATGGATCAATGACATGATGTAGGACCTGAAACTGTTAAAGGAAAAAGTAGGGAAAACATTTCATGATATAGGTGTAAGCAAAGACTTTATGGTAAGACTCAGGTCACTTAAGAAATAAAGCCAACAACCAGCAAATGGGACTTCAGGAGCTCAAAACAATCTTCTGTACAGCAACATGAACAGTTATTCAACTGAAAAGACTACCTGAAGAATGGGAGAAAATATTTGTTAGTTAACTATCTGACAAAGCATCACTATCTAGAATATACAAATAATCCAACAAACTAATCAAGAAATAAAAACATAACCAGTAAGTTGGTTACTGAAATGAATAGACAGCTTTCAAAAGATGAAATGCAAATGGCCAATAAACATGTTTTTAAAAAAATGTTCAGCGTCACTATCCACCAGAGAAATGCAAATCAAAACAACACTGAGAGCCCACCTCACCCCAGTCAGAATGGCAGTTGTCAGAAAAAACAAACAAATGCAGGCAAGGATGTGAACAAAGGGGAGCCTTCCACACTGCTGGTGGGAGTGTGAACTAAGGCACCCACTACAGAAATCAGCATGGAAGGTTCTGGAAAAACTAAAACTACACCTATCATATGACCCAGCTGCAGCACTTCTGCATATTTGCCCACTGGACTCCTCACCACACAGAGAGACTTGCCCCTCCATGTTTACAGTATTGATAACAGCTGGCTTATGGGACCAGCCAACGAGTCCAGCAGCAGAGGCGTACACAGAGAAACTATGATACTCACACACGCTGGAATGCTGTTCACCCATAAAGGATGAAGCTATGGCATTTTTAGGAAAATAGACCCAACGGGAGATGATCATATTAAGTGCATTCATGCTGGCCGCTGAAAGACAAACATCACGTGTTTCTTCTCATTTGTGGTTCCTAGATTTGATACATAAATATAAAATCATGTGTGGGTATATGGCATGAGCAGAAGTGAAACTGCCTAGGGGACAATGGGCACTAATGGGGGAAGGTGAGACGAGAGACAGCAGGGCGGCATGGGAAAATGTGCTCAATTACAGTATGTGCTTTATGAAAAATACTTTACAATTAATAAATTAAAATCGTGGTTTGAGTTATTGGCTTGAGTTTCATTTTATAACACTTTTATTAATAATTCAAGTTTCACACAATGTATCTACATAACACTCTCTTCCCACTCCTCTCTTTTCACCCTCCCACCCCGTGCCCTCAAAAAAGAAATAAAGAGGGGAAGGAGGAAGGAAGGAAGGAAGAAAAGGAAGGAAAGAAGCAAGGAAGGAAGGAAAGGAAGGAAGGAAGGAAGGAAGGAAGAAAGAAAGAAAGAAAAAGAAAGAAAGAAAGAAAGAAAAAGAAAGAAAGAAAGAAAGAAAGAAAGAAAGAAAGAAAAGAAAAAGAAAACTAAGTCCCGCTCGTGTGGTAGGAGCACGGCATCACCATGGGCTTTGGAGGCAGAAGGCTGCTCTGATCGCGGACATACTAGCATGACAGAGTCTGACACGAAATAGGACCTTACTGCCCAAACCCAGACATCGAGCATACTCCCTGGTATCCTGCTAGCATCAGGACATCCTGCAGCCCCCCCCAACATCCCACAGGACCAGCACCTCCCACAGGTCTTCCCTCAGGCACCTGGATATCATACAGGCACCCAGTTATCTGGCAGTCACCAGGACCTCCCACAGGCACTAGTGCCTCTCACAGGCACTCAGATATTCTGCAGGACCCTAGACATCCCGAAAGTACCCAGACCTCCCACAGACACCAGGCCTTCCCACAGGCTCTAGGGCCTTCCATAGGTACCAGGACCTCCTTCGGGCAACAAGGAATCCTGCAGATGCCCAGGCATTAGGCAGGTACCCAGTCTTTCCACAGACACCTTCAGGAATCTGGTCATCCTGCCAGTACCTGGATCTCCCACAGGCATCAGAGCCTCCTGCATGCACCAGGCATCCTGCAGGTGCCCAGACATCAAGCAGGCACCTGGATATCCTGTAGGCACATGGACATCACACAGGCACCCAGACATCCCACAGACTTCAAGGCATCCTATAGGTGCCCAGACATCCTACAGACACCACAGACAGATGTCCTGCAGGTATCAGGGCATCCCACAGATGCCTGGACATCCTGTGGGCACCTGAGCATCCCACAGGCTCACAGACATCCTCCAGGCTCACAGACGTCTCACAGGCATCTAGCCATCCCTCAGACACCCAGACATCAGACAGGCACTGGGCCATCTGGCAGTCACCAGGGCCTCCTGCAGATGCCAGGACATCCTACAGGCACCAGGACCTCCATTAGGTACTTGGACCTTCCATAGATACCAAGATATTCTGTAAGCACCAGGGTCTGCCTCCAGTCTCTGGGCATCCTGCAGACACCGAGACATCATTCAGGCGCCAGCCATCCCTCAGGTGCCTGGACATAATGGAGGTACCTGTTCTTCTCACAGGCTCCCAGACACCACAGAGGTATCCAGCCATCCCTCAGGCACCCAGACAACTTTGTCTCCTGATCTTCCTGCGGGTATCTGGACATCCTGCATGCACTTAGAATTCTGAAGGTTCCCCAGCATCCCATAGGCACTGGGCATCCTGCAGGCCCCCAGGCACCACACCAGCCACTTCACTTGAGGTAGGCGCCTGAATATCACCCAGGGACTATCTGCCAGAGTCAGCACCTCACAAAGCGAGAGTCCAGCACCAGGTGAACTCTGGCAGTACCAGCAATGCAGATGGAACTCTCTAACTGTCCTGGTCCACATGAGCATCCCAAGGCCTTCAAAGTCCCTCCCAAAGGAGGAGGCTCAATTCCACCTGTGGAACATTTTTTGGCTGGGACATCTTGCTATCGTTCAGAATCAGGGTGCTCCCAAGGCTAAGCAGCACATTTCAGAGTCAAGGTCCACTGAGACTCTAGGCAGCTGGACCCCACCCCACCCCAGCACCATCCATCCATCCATCCTGCCACCTTGGCCTTTGCACCTGCAGCCCTCTGGCATCATTGCAGTCTGTGCTCCCCCACCCCATCAGAGAGGGTACCACAAACAGCAGCTATAGCTACAGGGGCAGTGACTTAGCCTCAGTATGGCAGACAGTGAAACAACCAGGTGGGTCTAGTGGTAGCCAGAAGGCTGGTCCCTTGTGTAGAAACCTCACCCAGAAGATGACACATAATTTTTTTAAGCTGAGTCATCTTGCTGACTATTCTGGTTTAGTGTGATCCTGTGGTTTGACAGCTTGCCCATAGGCAGGACCCACTCAGACTTCAGGTTGTTGAACCACATCCTGCCCAGTGGCTCTGGTCTCTAAAGGATAGGTACCCCCTCCACCCTTGGTGCACTCCCATGCTTGCCACTGCCTCCAGCCATGCATTTCTTAGCAGTGCTCACCATTGTTCCCTGACTGCAGAGCCCCCAGCTCTGTGTCACTTTGCTCCAAGTTCCTTTTTTTCACCTTCTCGGTTGTACCAGCTCCATGACTATGCTTCCAGTTCAGATTCTCTCTGCCTGAAGTGGGGTGAGGGGGGCAGTGGCCCCTGCCTCCCAGGGGGACCTGTTGTGGAAGTTTATTCTTCGTTATGTATAAAATAATTGTTTTGTGCACTGTTGGGAAAGGGCTGCCTGGGCCTTGGGATTTTGTATTGTCTGCAGGTATTGAATTTATGTGGGGGTGGGGGTGCAGTTGGTTGCACATAACCTGCACGTGCTATCAATAGAGGAGTTCTGAATCAATAAAAACATCTGAGATGAGATGCTCAGGGTTCCAGTGTCAAGGATGGTGCTTGCCATGATAGTGGTTCCCTCTGCTGAGCTCTGGAAGGGCTTGCACTTATGAATATGCCCCTGTGTCTTCCTTGGTGAGCCACCACAGCAGCAAACTACTACAAGGACCCCCAAATCTAGTCCCACCAGGACTCTGGCTCCACATCTTCACTGTGCACCCTGCTGCATTCCGCCATCTTTCCTCTCACCCCTCCTTCCAACCACACTCAACTCTCAAAATATTCTCTACTGAACTTGGGGGGGCAGTGGACCCTGCCTCCCAGGGGCACCCCTAGTGTCTGATCCTCCCGGGACTCTAGCTCCACGTCACTGCTGCCTACCTTGCTATATTTCATGTCTTTCCTCTTTCCCCTCATGGGCAGTCGGTTTTCCAGGTCTGCTGTCTTTCCAATCAATTGATTGGAATAAATTGATTTCCAATCAATTTAATTCTCAAAATTTTCTCCACTGAACTTTGCAACAGAATTAGTTTCTCCAAGTCCATGAAGTGAGGGGCCAGAGGCAAATGGGTGGGGCAGGCACATTAGACTGCATTGTAGTTGAACGTTGCTGCTGGGGCGGCTCAGCAAGGAAGACAAGGACTCATAGATGCAAACCCAGCCAGACCTCAGCGGAGGGCACCACCCTCATGGCCAGCTCAACAGTGGAACCGCGAGCATCTGATCTCAGGTGTTTCTAGTGATTCAGAACTCCTCGGGTGCAGATCATAAGCAATCAAACATCCCCCACAGAAATCCAACACCTGCAGACAAGACAAAGTACTAAGACCTATGCATCCCTTTTTCTAACAATACACAAAACAAATTATTTTAAACATAACTAAAAGTAAATTCCCACAACTGCCCCTCTGCTTTCTTGGAATTTGCCAGTTGAGTTTCATTTTTTAAAAGGTTAAGTAAACGTTGGCTTGGGGTTATAACAGAATTTTCATTGATTTCTGAGAAGGCCCTAAACTGCCTTTTTGTCATTTCGTGCTGCATATTTATGTGACGAGGCGTTCTCAGAATTTGCCAGTATAGTATCAGAACATCGATCCACTCTGAAAAACATCGAAGATGCTGTATATCAGCAACATCAAATATTCAGGCAAAAAGTAATTCTTTATGTAAAGTAAATAAGAGGGCTGGACAGATGACTCAGCATTTAGGAGCACTGGCTGCTCTTCCAGAGAACCTGTGTGTTCAATTCCTACCTCGAACTTTGAACTCCAATTCCCGAATTCACATGACTCCAGTCCAGGAGATCTGATTCCCTCTTCATGCCTCCGTGGGCATTATCCATAGTTGATACATAGACATACCTTCAGGCAAAACGCCCAGAAAGACACATAAAATAAAATAATTTAATTTTTTTAAAAATACAGAATAGCTATCTCATTAGACTGCAAATTTCCTTTTGTCTTTGATAAATGATAAAATTATTTTAAAGATAAATATGGAAATATAAAAATATAAGTCGTTTTAGAATAATTTGCTTCATGACTTGCTTTCAGTAAATGCTTTACTCGCCCCTCTGTTTTGCATACTTGTATATGTGGGATCATATAAAAAATCCCCCAGGTGAAAAGAAGTTGCAAGTGAGGGAATTTTGAGAAGCCAGGGCCTGGCAGGCATCCATGGCTTTTGTCCCCAACTGCATAATGCATTCGGTTCTTGTCAAACTTCCCCATTAAGTTTCCACAGAGAATAATCCACAGAATGAGTGAGTGACTCCATGAGTACTCAGGGAGAGCACCAACCGCCTGCCCTGCCAGCAACAATCTGCCTTCATAGCCTCTGTTTTACCCTAAAAACTCGACCATGATAGGCAGGTGTGATGACGAACCTGTAATCCGGCATTCCAGAGGCAGAGACAAGAGAATTACAAGTCCAAGTCCAGCCTGAGCTCTAGAGCAAGAGCCTGCTGAGAGAGAAGGGAGGGAGGGAAGGAGGGAAGGAGGAAGGGAAAGACAGAGCAAAAGAAAGAGCTGAGAGAGACACAGAGATAGAGACAAAGAGAGAGGCAGAGGAAAAGAAGAGAGACAAACAGAAACAGAGGGAGAGGAGGAAGAGAGACAGAGACAGGAAGGAGAGAGAGAGAGAGAGAGGGAAGAGAAAGAGAGAGGAGAACTCAGTCCCAAGAGTTTGATCCAAGCCCAGCTTGGTGATGTGCCTGTAACCCCAGCATTGAGCAGGCAGAGGCAAGCAGATCCCTAGTGTTCATGAGCCAGCCGGCCTAGTCTACTCAGTAAGCTCCAAGCCCAAAGAGACTCTAGATGATAAAACAAGGTGCTTTATCACACAGGAGGAAGAACATCTTATGTTGATCTCAGTAAGACATGTATACACACACACACACACACACACACAAGGCATGCTATCAGATGACTGCTTTCATGTGAAAATATTTAAATTGCTATCAGTTGTGTTTAGCAATGCTATCTCTGTACTGCTGCAACTGAGTGAGCTCAACCCTCAGTGGTTTAATACTTTACAAACTTCCACTAACATGAAGTCCATGTGCCTGATCGGTTGCACAGCTTGAACTCTCGTCACGTGATCCCACCCTCCTTCAGGACCATTACATCTTTTCCACTCAATCGGCAGATGGGGGAAAGATCACTTCTTAATTCTTGGACCCAGAACTGACAGCATTCTTCCCACATTCCATGAGCAAGAATTTGTCACATGGCCTCACTGAGGCGTGTGGGTAGCTGGGAAGAACAGGCCCCTGACCACCCACGTGGTTCCACTCAAACATATGGGTAGCTGCGGGTCTTTACCTCAGCATTTGTTTTAGTGTCTCCAGAGCCCCAAGTTTGGGGGATAAATTCATCTTTTAGAGCCCTGAGCATTGCTGCACATCTTCACTCAGCCCACATTGCCATGTGCCCCCAGAAGGGTACCCACCCCACTTTAGAAATGCAGAGATTTAATCACTTTGGTACATCACGGTTTTTATTTGTGGACTCAATGAAAACCAACTTCAATGCATTTCCCTTTTACTTCCTCCTCTCTCTACCATCTTCTTTCTCCCTCTCAATCCAGTTAGGTACCATCAGGATTCCAAAAGCGGGCCCACAGCCATGTAATATTGTCAGGAAATGGCTGGCTGGCTATCCACCAAGAGGCCTTCCAAAGTGGTATTATCTTAATGAATTTTTCACGGTTCATGGTCTGGCCAGGAGACTTACAGATCCAAAAATTCAATCTTGTTAGTGTTCCAGGATTTGTCTGACTTAGGAAGGCTGTCTTACGTAAACTAAACTCACGAAATGCCCAAATTCACCAAAATGTCAATAGCTCTATTGACAAGCGGATACACAACTGTCAAGGAGATCGAACGCTCAGTTATTCTATTCAGACTTCTTTTTTTCCTCTCTGAAGAAAATCTGCTAAGAGGGTGAAATTATAAGCTAAAGGGTCCCTGGCGAGTCTGCAGTCCAAGCACGGGTTATTTAGTTAGATGGTTTGGAAGCTTAACAGCATCAGGCCCCCGGGGGCTGCCGAAGCTACTGCCTCGGGACGCTCGCTCAGCGTGGAGGGACGCCTCGTTCTTAACTCCATGCGTATCAACTTCCTTTCTGCCTGACATATTCTTTTTTGAGACCCACCGGTACCATCCATAGAGTTCCTGCCATAGCTACAGTCTTCCAGACATGAAGACGGGTCCCGAAGGTGCTTTTGCACATGTCTGGCCTCGTCCACTGTGCTAATCATATAACCTAGACACTGATCGTGGAAGGACAGTACGGAGAATCAGCTCTTGCCTCAACCTATTCCCACAGGCGTCACCACGAATGAAATGAAGAGTTTATTTGGTGATCTTAATAGAAAAGATTGAACGTGTGTAGGTCTTTGACTGAGGGAGGGATGCTGCCTTTTGCTGGAACCAAGGCAGACCTGCAGGATGCCAGCAATCCTCCCATTCAAGGTCATAGCCATGAGCCACTGGCAGCAAGCACATACTGAAGGATGAATGCCAGTCGGAGCCAAGAAAGGTTGCCAAGCTCAGAGCCAGGCTCTGGTTTCAATAAGAGCTGGAGAATGGATGGATCAGGGAAAGGTCAGCAGCAATGGTGCAAGAAACAGGCTTGAGCATTCAAGTGAATGAATGAGGGAGAGGCTCAAAAACACAGGTGTTTCAGGCTCTTTTCCTGGCCATCAGCTCTTTGAAACTTAAGAGCGATCACCTAGACCCTGGGCTATCTGGAGAGGTAGCTATTTAACTGAGTTTTCAGCATCAGTGGGTAATGTCATGAGCTGAGAGAGACAGGGACGGAGCATGGAGAGCCAGGGAGAAGCAACCACATCAGACGGCCCTCACATCCGGCAGACACAACCAGCCAACCAGGAAGAAGAGTTGTTTTGGCGCATCTCCAACGATAATTGAAAGCTTGACTTCTCAGGGACTGGAGAGATGGTTCTACAGTTAAGAGCACTGTTTGCTCTTCCGGGGGACCCAGGTTCAATTCTCAGCACCCACATAGCAGCTCACAACCGTGTGTAACCCCTGTTCCAGGAGAACTGACACCCTCATACAGATCTATGTGCAGGCAAAACAATGTATGCAAAAATAATAAATAAATTATATTTTAAGAAATTAAAAACGAAAGCTTGACGTCTCTAAGTCACTTTGCCCTGCTGAGCCTTGGTGCTGTCCTCTGTTAAGTGAGGATTTGACATCAGTGCAATCCCATGAGCTCCTGTAACAGCCGTCACAAAGCACTGTGTACGAAGATGCTGAGAACAACAATACTATGGTCCCTTCACCCTCACATCCATCACGTCTACCGCTGAAACAATCAGCGTACTGGAAAGAGTTCAGTCACTTTTTTAAAAAAAACTTTTGCACGTATAACATACACATGGACATATTTAAAACTGAGCAAAGCAGCTCAGCAACCAGACAAAGAAACAGGTTACCAAGCAACAACTCAATAGCTTCCCTGGGTTCCCTTCCCTCCTCACAAGAGTAACCACTAACCTGACTTCAAATGGGGTGGCAGGCTAGCTGAGCCATACTGTGCGTCTACCTTGGCTTACTGAGTGTAGTCAGGCGTAGTTGTTCCTTGTTGACCTACAGACCTTTGAGGCGTGAGTAGTCCATAAATGCACATTGTTGGTGGGCATTTGAGTGGATTCCTACTTTGATATTACAAAGAATGATGCTCTGAAAATTCTTGTAGATGCCTTTGAGAACACACATACAAACATTGGATATTATCCATTGCTGTGTAACCAATTTCCACAATACTAAAAATAACACATAATTGTTAGCTCATCTTCCCCGTGGATCAGCAGTTCAAATACATCTTAGCTGAGTCTGCTTTAATAAATGGCTTTTTGCTTTTTTTTCCAGAACTAAAAAAAATCAATTTATTTATCAATTTTAGTTTCAACTATAAGAATGTATCTAGAGGTAAAAAAAAAAGAATATATCTATAGAGAAACAATAATAGCATGCTAAACTAAGCTCATACTATTTCTAAGGGCATCTTTTTTACATAAAGTATTTTATTTGTTCTTTGAGAATTTTATGTGTCCTTTGGGAACTTTACACATGTATACAATATATTTGATCATATCCATCCCTCATTTTCCTCTCCTACCTCCAACACATCTCCCTAATTTCACATCTACTTCTTTTTTCATATACATTTATATGAATATATATATGTATATATAATATATATGAATATATATAATATATATTTCCCACTGAGTCCAATTAATGCTGCCTTTATGCACATGGATGGGTGCCATCTGCTAGAACATAGGCAACACACACCCCCAAAAAAAATGATTGTCCCTTATGAGCCCCTCCCCAGTCAATACTGGAAGTTTAACTAGCTTGATCTTGTACAGGACTTGTGCAGGTGACCACAGCTACTGCAAGTTTGATAGCAAGGACTTTGTCATGCCCAGGAGACAGCATTTCCTATCACTCTTTTTCTCCTGGCTATTATAGGCTTTCGCCCTCTTCCATGTTGTTCCCTGATCCTTCGGAGAAGGGGTAATGTAGGTGCCTCATCTAGGGCCAAATGTTCACAGTGAGTTATTCTCAGCTCTTTGACAGTATCTTCCATGAGACAGAATTGAGGAATTCTAGCTAGAACTGGAATTTCACCTGACAGGTCAACAGTAGAAGGAAGATTTGCTTCACATATAGTTATACCTGATTCAATTTGGAGATGGTTGGACTAAGGCTTCAGTGCTTGGCTGGATGTTGATCAGAGGTACCATTTCCCTGCCTTGTAAGGGCCAGCAACAAAACATCGACACCCTGGAGCTAACTAGATTCTGTAGCAGAGTTACAGCTTTATGTAGCATAGCCATGCAAGTGATGGTCCATCCCGGTTGCTATATATTGGTTAGCATCAAGTTGGCCTCACAATGGATATTAACAAGGCAGCCATTCCAGGAGATAGAGATGACTGGGGTCACCTTATTCCAGCTGGGACTATCACTGAGAATGGAGCAGCTTGGCTGTGGACCCGGCTGAAGTTTTAAAACTAGCTTCCTGACATGGTCACACCGGTTGCTGTCCACACCACATCTGGTCCACATCTGGAATTGGGCTTGACACAGGTTTCCTTCTGGCATGAGTTATCAAGTTGTTCTTCACGGGATGGAAAATGGTTCCGTGCAGCAAGAGCGGTGAGGTTCAGGTCTCACCCCGTGACTGACCCGGGAGACATAGATCAGAAGCTCCCCATCTCACACTACTCACACCTTTCCTCGGCTTCCCTCAGGGGGGCCAGTCCTTATAATACAAACTCTAGAAAGGTCAGACTCCAGCGGTACCACTCGTGCTAGTGACCGCAGAGCGAGAGACACTGGAGACAGAAATGCCGTCTACACACTCATTCCATCCCTTGAAAGTTCGTCGCCATTTATCCATCCAGGGAAGACCTACTGAAATGGACCCTGAGTGGGTCCTGGCCTGAAACCCAACCTTGAAGTGATGGGCAGTGGCAGGAGGGCTGTGCCAGTGACTCCTTTTCAACAACCAGGTCATGGTGGCCTGCGGAGTGCTTAGTGATGACGTCTGTCCCCAACAAGTTCCTTGATCGCAAATGGCACACCTGCCCCAGATGTGAGAGGATGTGGGGGAAATGCCGTGGTCGAATGTATTTGAGGGATTTCCATGAGTTTCATAAATATTTCTACCCAATTATGTCTGGCAGAGTAGACTTCTGAAAGCCACTACTCAGTGGCAAAAGCAGCCGTGGAGCGGTGATGTGAGTTTCCTGGATATGAGAAAGTTTTGAAAATGTTTTCAGACACGCTCTTAAGGGATGATTGATGGAGTAGGTTCCGCGTAAAACTCCTCGGGACACCTGGGAAATGTTGAGGCTAATTGGGGCTTCTGCTGCTGATTGTGAAGGAGTTTGGGGGTTGCTGTTTCTCCTCCTCTGTGTTCTAACTCCTTCGCTGCACCCTCTTTCACTGGGGCTGTTAGTGCATCAGATGTAAAGGGTATTAGATGGAAGCGTGCTTTTGTGTGGAAGTCATTACTGTGAACACCTGTTCACTGTTGAGTTTAATTGGACTACAGCTGCTGCTGATTGTGTGTGAAGGGGGGCCGCTCCTCTCTCGGAGACGTTCCCTGTCAGTGGTAGCAGTGGGGAAGTCAACACTATGAAGTTCAGCTCACACATGGTACCGTCGAGTACTCTACGCCCGGCGTGCTTGGTTGCCTCCGAGGGGCACGGTGGTTAAGTGTTGACAGGGGAGAAAGAAAAAGGTGTCACACTTTACTCTGTTTCATTCACTCAGCTCTGCACAAAGAAAGTCAGGGAAATACGGGGAAGACGATGGGCACAAAGGCATAGTTATTTACAAAGAGAACAAAGAAATGGCAAGTTTGCCCAGAGCAATACTTTAGCAATGCTAACTGTTTACCTGTGTCCAGAGGTGTTAGGAAGGGGCCAAGCACAAGGAAAACACCAAATGCGTAGCTCAGATAATGGTAAACTAATATTACACTCTCAATTGACGCATAGGAAAAAAAAGAATATGTCTGCAGCCTTTAATAATGTTTTTTAAAAGCTCCAATTGTTGACTTAAAAAGAACAGATGCTGGCTTGCTTGTTTCATTTAGATGTAATTCACATTACTTATTCATTTAATCTCAAAGTGCACTGAAACAATGAAGCACTGAATTCACTTTGTAAAGGCTCTTGTCCCCCATGAATATTAATATAATTAGCTTCTAGGATTATGAGGATGACTGAGTGTCCCAGACAAAGCGGCAAGTCTGAAAAGCCACGAGTGTCCATGCCAGTGCAAACCTGCTGATTCTTAACTTTTGCTACTGACCGAGGTTTAGTGGCAAGAATTGGGGGTATGGCCCATCTTTGGGAGAGATTGACACTAGAGAGGCAGAGGCAGGCAGATCTCTGTGAGTTCGAGGCCAGCCTGAACTACAGAGTGAGTTCTAGGAGACCAGAGTTACAACGGGGAAACCCCATCTCAAAACAGACAAGTATATATACAATTTTATCTAAGCACTGTGCCGAGGCTGAGCGTAGCCCAACGGTAGAGCATACGCCTGGCGTGCACACGGCCCTGGCTTTGATGCCCAGCATGATGGGAGAAAAGGAAAAGAACACACTCTACTAGGCCTCCGTCTTCTGTTGCTTCAGTGTCTGCACATTCCTTTTGCCCATGGGATATGAAAGCCACTTAAGCATTTGTGCTTGCTAATTCTAAGGCTGGGACTTTCCCTAGAGCCAATGATGACAGGCTTAACCAAAAAAAAAAAAAAAAAAAAAAAGACAAAAATGAACCTTTCCTAGTTAAAGTTCAACAGCCTCTCCGCATGACACCTTGGTCCTCAGAGAGGCAGTGCCCCTGAACTGCATGTGGACCCCCTCATAACAGAGCCCCACGCCAGCTCGTGTCTAGCTGTGCGGTCTTGGGTGAAGTCACTCCACCCCTGTGAATAGAAGCAGATGAAAAAAAGAAAAAAAACAACAACTTTGCAAAACGCTTTGTCAACTGCAAAGAGCTTTACAAATATAGAGGCGCTTATGACTCAGGGAGCAGTTTCTCAGTCAAACTGAAAACAGATTTTTCTGCGTGAGAAACTGTGTTGCTGTGAAAGGCACCAGTGGGAGATTTAAGGGTGGGAAGTGTTCACCCTCGTCTCGATTCTCTTTTGATTCCTTGTGATTAATGATCCCATTTAAAACAGACACCAAATGCAGCTCTGCTGCTGATCAATAGATGTTCCTCCCGAGTTGTTTCTATTCCGGCTCTCTGCTTCTTGACCAAATAGTACCATTGTGTTCTTTGAGGAAACACAGCTATGTGCTTGCACATACATGTACCCAGGCATAGCAGTACAGATGGTAAGCAGTTTGGGTTCATAGACATGAGGTCAGAGGTGCTTCCTCCCGCACTGGCATGGTGTTTGTGGCGCTAAGTGAATCACCCCCCAGCACCTCCAGTAGGTGAAAACACCCCTGATTAGCCGATGGAAGCAAGTCAAAGTCCTAGGGGATTGCGCTTTGGGAACAGAGTCCTAAGGACTATACTGGGTCAGCTACTTTGCTCTTAAATGCTCAGGCACTGTGGAGTCAGGCCAGAAGGGAAACAATGACCGGCTTCGTTTTCCTGAATTAAGAAAGAGAACCACACATGGTGGATTTCTGCACTGGGAATTGCACTGCGTGGTGACTCGGTCCTGGATGAGAAGAGGCTATCCTGACTGCCTCCCTGGGTCACTTCAGAAACTTGGCTTGCTGTTGTCTCCGAGAGCAGTGTAACAGCACAGTTGCCTTCTTTGGGTTCGGTGTTCAAGGCTATGCCCTTCCCAAAAAAACTCCAAATATAGAAATAAACAAAAGCTGAGCCCACTGAGAGCCCAAGGCTACCACACAGCGGCGGCAACCTCACATGTGTGCATCTGGCCAGTCGGAGAGGCTGGGGGAAGAGATTCAGGATATGCACAGCGGAAGCCATGAGTTCCCAGGTAAGGCAGCCTCTTAAGATCGGCTGGATCCATAGCAAGCTAAGCACACCTCAGTTTGGACCACGGACTGTCACGTGCCTGGCAGAAGTCCTGGGCCCATTCATCCGACACTCTGTGGGTGTGTATCTCCTCTGTCCTGAGGCCAGGGTTGGCAATTAGCCCTGTCCATCTGCTCATGGCACACTCAAGCCCCTCCCACAAAGCTGAACTAGTTCTCCTCCGCGGGGCGGGGGGGGGGGGGGGGGGGGGGGGAACATCTAGACAGGTACCTATCTTGGTGAGCAGGCTTCCTCAGCCAGTGCCATCTCTTGCTCCATCCTAGCTCATGCAGTCTGGCTGCATGGCAAGAAGAGAATGGGTGGGCATGTGGCCTCACACACAGCTCCCTCCCTGAGCAAAGCCACATGTTCCCCCTCTTCAGAGCTGGTCGACTTCACTCAACTAATTTGAAACAGTGCTTTTGACACCAGAGTAAGTTCTTATCCTGCTCTCAGCCCAGGGTGCTCCGCCTACAGGAAGACCCGCTGAGCTGAAGCAAAGCCCAATTCACCCATTTGCTTGTTATTTGCAGCCTGCCCTGAACTTAGTGGCTTAGCGAACTCACGAACTCACGGGAGGTGGGAGGTACCGTTCTAGCAGGAAGGTTTACATGGCTCTGGCATTCCCCTGCCCCCGAAGGGCTATCACATCAGGTTCCTACACACTCTCCTGACTCCTACTGAGCAGAAGGGAACTTTGAGTAACCATTGCCCAGTGGTGGTCAGATCACAGTGTGCATTCAGGAAATGCTACTGGAAATACATATTCCTGAGCCCTGCACCTGGTGATTCCGGTTGCAGTAGACTGGACTAAGTCCCTGGAATTTACATTTCATGTGAACCAGGAACCTTATTTGAAGAAACTACGTCGAGAGCTAAGACTAGCACAAGGCGAGGTTCAGGCCCCAGGTCTGGTGTGTCACTGTTTCCTTGGCTTCTGACACTGTGCTTGCTCACACTGGGTATCCAGGAAACACCTGATCACAATGAATAATCCGACAATGACAAGAGAGGTGTTCTGGTTTGCTGACGGCAATAGTGGATGCATCTTTCTGGAAAAGTCTTAAGAACTAGTGAATGGAGCAACAGAGGTCAGACCTTTAACACGGTTTTCTATGTTAAAGAACACTATACACTAAAGTCTTGATAGAAAAAAATCCTTAGTTTTGTTTAAAAAAAAAAAATTTAGGTAAGAGAAATGGGGATCCCACAGACAACATGGGATAGGAAGATACCTGGGGTACCTACCTGTGATGTATCCTCATCAAAGATCTGTACCTGGGCACCAAAATGTATGTGTGTTCCAGGAGAACATGGCTGAATCCCACCTGTTCTCGCAGAACCTGGGGGTACCTGGGCCGAGACTGAACTTAAGCACAGAAGGCTTCAGATGGTTAGTGGTTAATGTTCAGTTGGTTCTTTTTATGTGCAAAACAGCTCACATTCCTAGAAACTAAATAAAAACAAATGAGTCTGCTGCCACGTGGCTGGCCTGGAGCTCCTGGTAACCATCTGAAGAGAATGACGGAGAGGCAGAAAGTTGGGCTCAGAGCAAAAACATCTGAGACAAGCATTAGTTTTGACAGACAGAGGAAATCACACACAGATCCCTGGGTAAGTTCTTCTCCAGTTTCCTCATTTATGCTCCCCTAGGCAGCTCTAGAGCAACCTTGGGATCCTGTGTCCTCAACCTCCCTTCCACCCTGGATGCTCTCCATCACCCAAGGTCTCCTTGGCCTGATCCCAGGATAGCAGCATGAGGCCCCTCTCCCCAAGGCAGAACAGGCAGTGCTTCTGCTCAACCCATGCAGGAATGGTCCTTCCCATGAACGCACTGTGCAGGAGGGAGCTCATAGGAGTATTCTCTGACCTGCCCTGGCTAAGCCCTCCTCCTTTCCAGTGGTTCTGACTCCCATCACTGTCCTTTCAGAGGCTCTAAAGGGAATCTCTCCAGGCACTTCTTCCCCAGGGTCTGTGGCCCTAACAGAGTGGCATCACTAGAGGCAAACCATCCATAGGGTGTCTTATAAGTGACATCAGGGAGGGCTGGCAAGAACAGCACATAGAGGAAGTCAATCAGGAAGAGCAAAGAAAGTGGTTTCTAAAAGCCATGCAGCCACTTCCCGCCAAGCAGCATTAGCAGTAGCACATCTCCCAGAGCCCAGGAAAGGCAGCCAAGGCAACAGCATACTGAGGCATTACTGCTTTGGCTGCTTCAAAACAAAAACAAAATGTAGCCACGTCCCTAAGCCTGTGTCTGCAACAGCTCTAAGATTGTCCACCTGGGAGAGATGTACCAGGCTTTCTCTTTTAGAATGAGGAGAGCATTTAATATTTTAGCTTTACTTTGCAGGTCTCACATTCCCGGACCCAGTGGCAGCCCGTGGACATCAGACACAAGGGCGGACCGGTGGGGACTGCGGCAGCAACCCGACAAAGTTGCACCACTGGGCCAAAGTCCTTGGCTTTACCCCTACACCTATAGGGCACATTCTGGAAACATACAGACTCTAGACCTTCTGTGATGCAGGGGATTGTCTCAAGTGACAAAACGCTGCTTTTAAATGCCCGATGCCAAACAATTCTATTCTAATTGTTCATCTTTCTTCAAGTCTCACATGGGTTTACATGTAAATACCAAGCCCTTTTTTGCACGGTTTTAATAGTGAGAGAATTCTGGAAAGGCACTTAGCCTATGATCCTTTGAAAGATTGTCCTTTCTTGTTTGTTTTTTATTGAAGTGAAAATTCATATGACATAAAATTTATCACCTAAAGTCTACAACTAAGTGGCATAAATGCGTGTCCACGTTGGTGTGCAACACAACCCCATGTAGGTTCTAGGACACCTCTATCACCCCAGAAGAGAGCCCTGTGCTCCACATACAGTCACTTCCTACTCTCCCAGCTCCCAGCAGCTGCCACGATGTCCTTCTCTAGGGTTGTACCTATTTGGAATGTTTGCTTCCTCTGAGTGTAAATAGGTGATAATGCGACCTGCTGAGTCCAGTATTTGAGGGTACAGAGCATTATAAGTAATATAAAGCAGGGTGTCCGTCACTGTGCGTGAGGCGCCGTACCAGCCAGGTACATCCGTGGGAGGGGGATCACATTGACCTTGCAGACCTGGACAGGGAAGGCATGCGCATTCTGACAAAGTACTGTAGCTTCTGTTCCTGCAGCTCGAAGGTCGCAGGTGTGGTGGCTTCAAAACGTCACTACAAAATCACAGGTGATGACATTCGTGGTGAAGGTCCTGGGCAGGACAGAAAGGGACACGCAGAGTTTCGTTCTGATGAGAAAACTTTCAGAAGTGCCTCTTTCCAGAAGTGTATCTCTTCCACTGAATCCTCAACAATAATCTCTCCAATAGCAGAGAGAGAGAGAGAGAGAAGGTCGTCACAAATCATGAAACCGCAGAGAATGAGAGGGCCAGCCTCCTTAGATTTCACTTGCAGCAGTAAATTAGAAACGGGGAAAGTCAGAGCTGTCTGTAAAACAGTTGATGAAAACACTACTTAAAATAGCATCCTACCCACAAAATTCATGATAGTGGCTGCCTCTGGGGTATGGGACCGAAAAACTCCATCAAAAAAATAATTCACTTTCCCTGTAATGTTTTATTCCTTTCATTTAAAAACCTTCCATAAAATAGATTAGCATGTTGATATGTAAATGCATGAGAAGTGAGACTGTGGATATTTATTCTGTGGTCTCTGTAAACTGCTGTGTTTTTTTTAATTAAATGTGTGTGTATGGGGGCTGGAGAGATGGCTCAATGATTAAGAGCACCAGCTGCTCTTCCAGAGGTCCTGCATCTGATCCCCAGCACCCACATGGTGCTCCCTATCTTCTGTGACTCCAGCTCCAGGTATCCAGGGCCTTCTGCTGGCCACCAATGGGCACCTCAATGGGCATGTGGTATCCAGACATACATGCAAGCAGAATACCCCCACACATAAAAAAATTTTGAGTGTCAGAAAATAAAATTGTAAATATGTGTGTAGGGTCTTCAAAAAATATAAAGGAAGAAAGTGAGCATTCTTGGTAGCTCTTTTTATTTTTAGGCCTAATGTGACTCATCCGACCCCAAATAATAGGAATCACAAAGAAGAGACATGAGAGCAGATGTTAGAGAAGTGGCAGGACCAGGTCAGAGCATTTTCCTGTGACTTTGGAGAAAGGTCCTAATAGTTCACCTCCTACAGACGATATACCGGAGACACCTGCAAGGTCATTGTAGTTTGTTGTGTTTGGGGGCATTTAGATGGTAACTTTACATTCTTTACCTGCATTGGTTCAGCCACTTCAATTAATCCTTTATGCTCTCTGAATGGCATTCAGAGCTAAAAGAGTAACCCCAAGCATTGGTCTTCAGAGGTCTGGTGGGACTCAACTGAGGTTGCAGCTAAGAGTTGATGCCTAAGAGAGCTAAGCAGTAAGGTTCCTGCACTAGATTAAAGGTGACCGCTTCTTTTCCCATCAGAGCAATGAAGTGCATTTCCATTCCCTGAACCTGAGCTGGTTGTGACTTGCATTACATTGCTTGACCAATAGCTTTCAGAAGCTATTTTGAAATGGAGTTCTAGCACTTGGAGGCCATGGAGGCTTCCACTGTGACTCTCAGAGGGCTCCACATCAGGGAAGCCAGCACCTTAGAAAGCTGATACTCTGCAGCAGTCATCCTGTAAGGGAGCTCAAACTACCTAGACATACAGTGACAGCCAGTCCACAGTGCTCCCGCCACTACAACTTGGGACACCAGCACAAAAGAAGCCATGTTGCACTTTTCAACCCCAGCTGGAGTGGACATGACACTAGACAAGAAAAAAAAAAAATTTTGAAAAATTCAAGTGTCAGATTCACAGCCTGGGATACATGGACCCGACTGAACTGTCCCAGCTATGTCCTAACAAGTGAACATCCCTGTAATTGCAGGACAGACAAGAACCATCCCCAGTGAGCCACACCAAAACTCCTGACCTGCAAAGTCCTGAGCATCGTAATGTTTAGTATCAGCAGCTTTGGGAGTAGTTTGGACTGACACTCCTCTCCAGGCTGAATGGCTCCTTAGATTTGATTGATGACAGGAGCTAAAGAGATGACTTGCTGGTTAAGGGCAGTTGCTGCTCTTACAGAAGATCCGTATTCAGTTCCCAGCACCCACATAGTGGCTTACAACCATCATAATTCCAGTTCCAGGGGATCCAGATCACTCTTCTGACCTCTAAGGCATTAGGCATGCACATGGTAAACATATACACATGCAGACAAAACACTCATGCACATTAAATGAATTAAAACAAACCTTTTTTTTTTTTTAATTTTTGACTGCCGTTAGATGGAGAGATAATACATGGGTTGAGAGTACTTGCTGCCCTTACAGAAAACCCAGGTTCAGTTCCCAGCACCACAAGGCAGCTCACAACTGTCTGTAACTATAACTATAGCTAATCCAACACCCTCTTCTGGACTCTATAAGCAATGCATACATGTGATGCACAGACACACACAGCCAAAACACCATACACATGAAAACCCATCTATCATTGTTTTAAACACTCATTTGTCCCTTTATTCTGAGAATCACGTGCCTGGATTCCAAACCCTCACTTGACCCCAATAGAATGACACTTGTACACCACCCAACAAGCTTCCAAGTTAGTCACGCCACTATCAGGTCAGTCACCCTCCAAAGTCCTTTAGGACCAAGGCTCACATGCTCCCTATAGTCACATGTAAGCTGCGCTCGGCCTGGTCTGAACAAGCCACAGCTCCACTGGGGCTTCAGAGAAGTAAATCCGCATTTGCAGGTCCCTGCTCTCATCGGTCCTTCCAGGTTACAAGCGGGCAAGCGGCCGTTTTGTTTTGATGTTTCCCGTGCCAGGACTTAGTATGAGAGAGGAGTGTCCCTGCTGCTATTTTCATTAACATCAATTGGACAGTTTCATATAATTTGGGTTTGGGAGTTTTTTTTCATCATTCAAACTAGCCCTGTACCTCACCTGGCACCCACCACTCCCCCAGGTCTAGCTCAGGCTACGATTTTACATTTATGTCTTCTTTATATTCCACTGAACTACTAATCCACTGACACTGGACACTCTCCTGTTGACCCTTTGGCCCCGGCACCTAGAGGAGCTGCAGGCTGGCTGCTTCACCCTCTCAACTGCTCTTCTATAGCTCAGGCAAGAAGCAGGAGAAAGGAGAAAGCACAAACGAAGGTACATGGCAGCAAAGCTCACCTGCAAACACTGTATCTACCAGCTCCTGAAACCCACTCGGTGGGCTATTCTTATGTCTCCTTGGCCAAAACTGGGTCGCTTAAGCCCCAAACCTGAGTAAATATATCCACATCGGAAAAGAGACGCTTTTAACTAGGCACATGGTTTCCCTGAACAAATAAGGCTACTGCGTAAGGAAGAGGGGTAGACTAGGCTAGACCAATTGTGGTGCCTGATGCCAAATAAGATTTAAAAAAGACTGGCCTATTTTTATCACTGAAACAGAAATGAGGCGCTGAAAATATTCATCTGGACATGTTTACCCACAAGAGAAGAAAGGGCTTCATTGTACTTATGTAAGATTCTACTGAGAAATGCGTGCTCGGCTGGCCATTGGAAGTCCCCAGTTGCTGTAAGCATGGCTCTTTTTAAATAAATCACTCTGCTGTCAGGAATTGAGCACAGCCCCTCATCCTTTGGACTCCTTCATGAAAGGCTAGACCACATCCCTTTCCTTTTATTTGCCTGTGTTGTGTTGCAAATTAAGTTTTAAAAGACATTGTTTTTTCCAAAAGAAAATTTAAAGACTAGAGCACTCCACATCTACCACCCAGGATAATGAACTATAGCTGCTGTCATCCCAAGAGGCCTTAATGACAGTGTTCGATGTGTGTGTGGACAGCTGAAGCTTCCTTCAAAGTTGTCCTTGTGAATGGGCTTCAAGATGTTTTGACTATTATCTGTTACAAAGAAACGCTCTATTAATTGCATATTGTCATAGCTCTTAGTCCAATGTAACTGTTAGCCCAACAAAGCATTCTCTCCTTGGGAGAAGGGGATGGGAACACAGCCTGATTTTTTTTTTTCCATTGGCTAAGTGCTCTCTTCAAGTCTCACTCAGTTCCATTCGTAAAGTTTTCTTGCAGACAATCAAGTGGGAGATGAGGCTGTGCTCCAAGCAGGACATCAGCTCTCTTTCAGGCAAGGGTGAGGATGTGCTCTCACCCCAACACCCAGCAATGGCCTGAAATAGCCATGCAGCATCTCTCTACAAAGCTTCCCTGGGGACAGTAGGGACCCAGAAGCCACCCACAGTTCAGCGAGTGACACTGGCTGCTTCCAGGCTTCTCCCCATCACTCTCTCCGGCTACCTGTGTGATCTGATGCTGGAGAGGATGTGGTTTGGGGAAAGACAGGAAGTGAGTATCAAGGAGAAGAACAAGGACAAATGCTCACAATTTTTCTTTGGAGGGACACAGTAGTATGTTCATTGTGCTGCATTTAAGAATTTTACTCCATCTTGGGTAAATGCAAGGCACTGAACCCACTCTACCCCTGGTCCATTCACTACATCCTAAGGATTAATCGGTTTACAACACAGATCAATCACATCCTCCTCTTCCATTTCCAAAGTCTTCCATTGACTACAAGATAAAGCCCAGGGCTGTCCACCTGGTACACAGACTCTTTACAAACAGCCCCAGCTTTGTCCAGTCCTGCCTCCTGCTACAACCTCCACTCTCACTCTCCGGCAGCTCCACTTGATCCACAGTGGGCTACTCGTCATTGCCAATCAATGTACATCATGTCTTCACACCCTGGCTTACAACACTCCACCTTCCTAGAGTACCATTCCTCCCTTCTTAACTAATAAACTCTTGTTCATCCTTCAGGACCCAATTCTCATGTCGGATCCTACATATTTCCTCTGGCAGGATGCACTCCACCTCCCTTGGGTACCATGCCCTTTGCTCCTACCTCAGTTGCAGCTTACACCATACCAACCACGTCTCTAAGTCCGCTCTGCATTTGTGAGCGATGCCATCAGCAGGAATTGCCTCTCACTGGCTGCAATAGTTCCAGCAAACAATCCAGAAGAAAACTAGATAGCTGGGCATGGTGGCACATTCCTACAATCTTAACCCTCAGGATGCTGAGGCAAGAGGATTTTGGAGTCTGAGTCCAGCCTGGGCTATACGGTAAAACACTACCTCCAAAAAAAAGAAAGAAAAGTTTAGAGTATGTTGGAGGATGAGAAAAGAATGGATAGACAGACTGAAGCATAGAAGTAAAGATGGATGGAAGACAGAAAGATACAGACAGACAGACGATAGAGATAGATAGATAGATAGATAGATAGATAGATAGATAGATAGATAGATGATAGATAGATAGATAGATGATAGATAGATAGATAGTAGATAGATAGATAGATAGATAGATAGATAGATAGATAGATAGATAGATAGATAGATGATAGATGATAGATAGATAGATGATAGATAGATAGATAGATAGATAGTAGATAATAGACAGCATCCATTCCATGGTTTCTTGGAATATTAAAGAGAACTCACAAGTCTATGAGCAGAAAGAAGCCTGCAACAAAAAATCATTGACCCGAGACTCCGCTGATCCCAGTCCTAGTAGCTTCACAGGTCCCAGCGTCCCCAGTTAATAAATAAAGAAGGCATTTTCTGCTCTAACAATCTGAGTCCGTGGTAATCTAAGCACTGAGATCCAGTAGAACTTTCTGCAGAAATACAAATGTTCCACATCAGCATCACAGTTCTATGTTCTCTCTGCGGTTGTAAGTGATGGCCTTCTCAGCAGGCATTCTCTCTGACTGCTGTAGATCTACCAGTCAGTATAGGTAGAAGAAAAACAGTTATGACAAACTTGTTCTGTCCAGTAAGGTAAGCATTAGTCACATGTCAACTATTATGTACCTGACTAGTCAACTGAGAAACTGAATTTGTAATTCAATCTAACAATGATTAATTTAAGTTGCTATGTGAGTAGCCTTATGCAGCTGGTGGCCACCCTATTGAACAATGCATACAGAAGCCATCATGTGCAAACCCTATATGGCACGCCTGTGTACTTAACACTCACCAGGCAGGCGTGGACTCCGTCTTGTCCAGGTGATAAAGGTGACGTCAGGTTATGTGTCTTCATCAATAGCACCTAGCCCCTCCACTGACTTCGGCCCAGTAGCCGAAAGCACCAACCTTGTCTTAATTCACACAGAAGGATGAGGGTCAGCCTTGAGATGTTCACCTAAGAGAACAAAGTTCAATGATGTATCTTAAAGTATGACCTGATACGTCGTCAGCTCTTGGATTCCTTATCTTCCAAGTTATCAACCTGTTAGGGCAAGATGGCCTCTTGGCCCCCATTCAATTCTCTTAACATCCAGAATCATACCCAGTATTTAGCAAACCCTCATTTAAACTGCATGAATTAATTTGCTGGAATTGCCACTGGAAAGGAAAATTCTAGTTGCAGGCTTGTACTCTCTTCACCAACAGCTTCATTCCAAAGCATCTCTCTGGCCATCCAAGGCAGTTAATCATAAAACTTATATTTAACAGTAGACAAGTCTTATATACCTTCTGTTGGCTATTTCCTCAAGACAAATCATACAGAACACATAACATAAAGCCTCTTTCCTTCAAAGAAAATGTCAATTCTTAGTAGCAAATATAAAGATGCAGCCAATTCTAATCCTAGAAGCCCCTAACTCATATACATGTATACAGAAGCATACCCTCGTCCTTCATTTAGAATAGTATTTAAAGATCAATGGATTTTGTGGTGGACATCGAGTTGCACCACACAGAACCCTTTCAGGGAAGAATCTGTTACTAGACGTGCTATTGACGAGTCTTCATCCAATTACTGGACGGTTCAGGAATATAGTGTCCTGGCCACCACATCCCAGTTTTGTGTAACCCTAAGAAGTCACCTTAGCTCTAAGAGTTCACAGAGGCTGACCTTCGGTCTACATCCCAGTTCAGTTCCTCCCCTGTGCACTCTGCTGCCTTCCCTTCTCTCCCTAAGAGCTTTCTGGACAGAGATCCTACCTGCTGAACACCATCTCAGAGCCAGCTTCCCAGGGAACTCAACTGCAGGTTGTCATAGAAAGTAGAAGTCGATGGAATTTCAGAGCCGTGATACTTCCCTCTGGCTGGCAACGAGACTACAGAGCCCGCTGATAGAGCTCTTAGTCCCTGGCAAGATAGTCTAGTCCATTTATTTAAAAAAAAAAAAAAAAAAAAAAAAAAACCTGCTAATACAACTCTGGGATGCGCCCCAGTTGTGTCTGGTGGCACAGTGAACCAAGCATTTGAGAAATATGGCTCCAATAGGAATTCTAAGGAGTGCGGAATAGCTATTACTCAGCTTCACTTATGCTCTTGGAGGGGTGGGGACATAGGAAAGGGCTGAGAAGACTGAACCCAACCAAGAGCTAGTGTGGAAGCCAGATGGCCTCGTGATGGCATGTAAGGAGGCCTTTATCTCCTGCATTGGAAGATGGAGGAAAACTGAAGACCAGGGCCAAGACACCGCTGCCGGAGTAGCTGAACCCAAAGCTTGAACTCCTGAATGAGAAAGATCTTACCCAGATCGGGGCTGTGCTTAGAGAAAAATAAGACCCTGACCCAGAGATACAAATAGCTGGATTCATCTCCACACCAAACTTTTTGAGTCTACAGGAGTGGTCCACCCTCCCTGTGAAGAAATAGCACTCTGCCTCTGACTGAAACCTATGAAAGCTCCCTTACAAGGCCCCAAGTGCCCCACTCAAGATCTTTTCCCACCTTCCTTCTTGGTGAATGATCCTAAAACTAGGGTTACTTAGGTTTTAATACAATCCAGGCTGGGACAGTTTATGTCTGCTAGAAGAAAAATTTTATAGCCAAGTCTCCAAAATCTAGCCAGCAAGCAGCAGTAGAAGCAGCAGGGCACACATGGAATTATATTTTGAAGGTGTTTAATTAGTAGGCTGGAATAATATGCCGGAGAAATAAGAGCATCAGTTTGAGAATCTTCTCTCAGGATAAAAATCTGGCGCAGGTGGTGTAAGCTCACACCTAGGTGGTTCCTAAAAGAATGGAAAAGACCATGTACATGTCAATCAAAGTGGGACTGCCAGAGTCCCCGTGGCTGGTGGTGGAGAAGGGATTAAAATATCCAGACACTAGAGGCTTGGAAGATGGCACAGAGCATAGGAGCACATGCTCTGTGCAAGCTTGAGAATGTGAGTTTAAATCCCCAGCAACCACATAAAAGGTCATGAGTGGCCGCAGACCCACACACTCAGTGCCACCGGAGGCAGCGGCAGGAGGAGCACTCGGGCTTGCTGGCCGCCAAACCAGCCCCAGGTCAGAGGGGATCCCCATCTCTGGGTAACAAGGCAGAAAATGACAGAGCAGGACACGTGATGTCCTCCTCTGGCCTCTGTGTGCTCGTAATTACATGCTTTTATCCACACACACACATACATGTACCACCTACTCACACACACAGTAAAAACATCAGGAAGACGCTAGAATAGACATACAAAAAGAAACCAGAAAAAAAGCCTAAAAGATAATTAGATTCCCAAATGTGCTGGCGAGGACACCGGTGCCACCCAGGACTAAATGGCAGCTCTCCCAGGCCAAGGCTGAAGGCAGAAAAGGCCACTGCAGATGCAGCCTCCCCGCTGGATGGTATGGAAACACTCCAACAACAGAGGCAAGCTCTCAGCTCAGCCCCACCGGGAGCCAGGGGGCTTCTGTTATTGTCAGACAGGAAGGACATAGGGCTTTGACCTGCAAAGAGATGATGCCGTTGGCTCACAGAACATGAGGTAACTAGGGGGGAATAGGTAGGCAGGCAACAAGGGTACCATTTCTTCTGGACCAACTAAAGAAATCACATGTGGATGACAAGGAGCCGAAGACGAACGGCTCCAATAGACCCCTCGCAGGTTTTTATGATCAAGACCCCACCAGTACGGAAGAGGTCAGGCCCCCAGAAGAAAAGCTTCGATAATACCACAATAAAGACACACTTTTTAATTTTTGTTTGTTTGGAAGGACAAGGCCTCTATGTAGTCCAGGCTGACTTCTAACTAGTAATCCCCCAGCCTCTAGCTTCTCAAGTGGCACTTACCGGTTTATGTGAACTTCTGATTCATGTTTGCTGTTGTTTTTCCCTCATAATGGTCTTTTACTGTTTTCTCGGACAACTGAAATGGGGGGAGAGGATACCCAACAATTTTAAGTCTGGTGTGGGCACAGTCCACTTGGGCATCGGTACCCAGAGACCCTTTACCGTACACTCCCTGGGGCTGCATTCTACATGGACTTGTGGCTCACAGTGGATCCAGTGAGACTCCAGATCCACCTGGTGGCATTTCCTCAGTCCTGAATGCACAATAAGGACAGACAGTTGGAAGTTAGCACAAACCCTTCATGGCGTCTGTGGGCTCAGGGGAAACTTACACCCGCAGTCTCCCAGAGATGGCGATCAGAAATAAACTCCCACTGGGGTGGCGGGGTACAACAAAGACGGGGTCTCTCTCGAAGAGCTGTTGCTGGTAGCCTGACCACATAGGGTCACTGTGGACTTGTAACGTCCTCAGTGTAACCAAGGGGCTAACTTTCTTTTGCTTAAAAAAATTGTAAATGATTTGGGTTTTAGAAGCTTTGAATAGATTTTAAGCAACTTCATATGTCTACTTTTGTAATCTTAAATGTATAGAGTCTAAATATAAATTAAGATGCTGACATCTGTATTGGAATTTACTGTAAGTATGAATGTTTATTAGGAACTATGTCAATGATATCTTATACTACTACATATTAACATATTCTAACAGAAGTGAGGGCGTGAGTGTGCACCTGTGATCCAGCTAGTTGGAGGCTGAGGTCAGAAGTCGCTTGAACTCGCGAGTTTGATACCAGACCTTGTCTCCAGAAAAAGAAAAATTAAAGAAATATGAAACACACTGAGTTAGGTAAAATATACCATTAAAATTAATTTCCTGTCTCTCCACTGTTTTAATGTCACTAATAAACTTTCTCAATTAGGTATGCAGCTCACATTATACATATATATACTATGGAATGCCCAAATCTAAAGGATAGGAGGTGGTGATTCTGCATGTCTCTTAATTCTTCACCAGTCTGGCCCCTGCAAAAACCAGACTGATCCCACAGATTAACTATAGACACCCTCCCCCCAGACTCCACAGATAGAAGCTCCACTACAGCCACCATGACAAATATGATTTCCTCCCTAGAGTAGATTACAAATTTCTTAGGACAAGGTTATATGGGCCTTGAGTTGACAATATGTTCTTCAAGAAGATCCAAGGTATTTCGCACTTACATGGCATAGATATCAGGCCATTACAATTTTGCTGCAGTGGACATCTGACCTGTGTTCAGACTCCAAGTCATCCTCTCTATCCTCATGATTTTGGTAAATTCATCTCCCCGGGCTAACATTATTTCCCATATGTAAAATTAGATTAATTATATCCACCTCTGGGGTTGCTCTGAAGGCCGACATAAGCTAATGTGTGTAAAGATCCTGCATTAAGCAAGCATTCCATTAACCAGAAATCTGTCTTCCCCTCAGTGGTCCAGGAGGCAAACTTGACAGATAGGGCATGAAAAACACCAGCATTAGCCTGTTGTTTAAGTTTATTTTTAATTATGTATAAAATAATTGTTTTATGCACTGTTGGGTGAGGAGCTGCCTAGATCTTGGTGTTTTATATTGCTTTCAGGTGTTAGATTTATGCGGGGGATGTTTGATTGCTCCTGACCTGCAGGTGCTGTCAATAGAACCTGAGGCGTTCTGGATCAATAAAAACACCTGAGCTGGGAGCTCAGGGCTCCACTGTCCAGTACGACACTTGCCATGATACTGTGGTTCACTCTGCTGAGGTCTGTCAAGGTACCCACCAATGAAAACTGCCTCTGCGTCTTCCTTGGCGAGCCACCCAGCAGCGTACTGCTACCTTAGGGCGAGCAGGACACTTCAGTTATGATGCATGCTGGTGAGTGTAAGGGGGGGCTGCCTCACAGCCTGGCTCAAGGTGTCTGTGACTAACTGGCGTTGTGTTCAAGGCTTGGGTAACAGGATCGCCTTGAAAAGCTCTTTAAAAAATGAATGATAGAATCCCAATTCCAGAGATTCTGAGATTTTAAGTTTTAATATTTACACTCAATCAGTAATCGGAAACCTTTTCAGTATTTTCAGAAGAAAAGGTCTAGAGTATTTTACAAACCCTCAGGAGCTACTAACAAGTGACGGCTTCTAAGCGAGAATCAGCTTTCTTTAAGGGCATGGCCCTTAGTACACGGAGCTCACTCCAGGGATTGCAGCACACTCAGGAGTACGTGGGCAGCATAAAGTGGACTTGTTGGTTATTTAAAACATGAACATTTCAAAAGAGGACAAGAGTCTGGATGAGGATGGGATGTGCGGGTGTGAATCCGGAAGGAGTTAGGAGGGTAAGTGGAGGACAAATATGACCAAAATACATTGTATGGATATGTAAAATTCTCAAAGAATTAATAACATGTTATTTTAAAGCTCCCCGAGGCAATTCTGACATGCAGGCAAGGTTGAAAACAGCTCTACTGGTCATCTTGTCCTGTGTCCCATCCTCCCCTCTTGGCGCCTTTCTAAATTAAAACTGAATGCCCATCAGCTCCAGATCATGAGTAATGGGATTATAGCTTCTGGTATATTCTTTGAGATCCTTGATAGGAAAAGGGGGACTCCAGATATAATTAGAACCTTGCCACTATTAGTACCTCAAATTTAAAGTGGACATCAGAAGGAGGCAGACTTCTCTCCCCTGTGCTGAGCCTCCCCCAGTCCTGGATTCATCATTCTGTGAGGGTGTCATGAGATCCAGGACCTGAGGATGGTTGGGAAGCATATGACTGTGGAGGCCAGCCCAGGTGTGAGCCGCCGGTCATGCAGCTCACCGTTAACTCCGGCAACCCCAGCGTCAGCATACTTGTAACACGCCTCAAGACTGGGTCAGGAGGCTAAGAGCTGATGATGGGTTTTCTATTTATTTATATATTTCTTTTGCTTACTAGCAAATTTGAGATTTGTGGGGTTCTCAGGCAGCTGCTGTCAAACTGTCGGTTACAAGACTGAGAACCATGAGAGGGGAAGACAGCAGATTCTGTGGGTGACATTCTGTCCGGTCAGTTCTTACCCCTGTCTCATGCTACCACCTGTCTCCCATATCATGAGAAAATGAGGAAGCAGGAACTGGGACAGAGGGGTGTTGGCCACTGATCTGGTGACTAAGACGATGGCTCATGGCCTGCCTGTGCGCAAGACTTTCTGTTCCAGGCTAATGGTTCAGCTGAGTTGGTACTTCACAGACGCACAGCAGCTGCTCTCAGGCCTGGTTGACAATCTATATTCCACCTTTCACAGCCAAGACTCCCGAGATATGACCATGTGCAGGGCTCGAGAAGGACTTGGCCTTCAATAACAGGGTCTCCAGGCTCTTAGTTTATGGTTAGTTATGGTTAAGCATGTGTGCATGCGTGCACACACGTGTACGCGCACACACACACACACACACACACTTGGGAAATGATTAACTCTTATTTCCAATCTCTATCTTTACTCAGAAAGTAGAAATGATCTCTAAAATCTAAAAATATTAGCACTGAAAGGTCCAGCCTTTCATTCCACACTCTTGATGCCTTCCCCAGCTTTCTGTTTGTGCTTGATTGTCTACCGTGACAGAAAACAAATTGGCGGTCCAGATAAAAATGGATGAGCTCAGCAAAGTAGGCTACCCTCCCCCTCCCCCTCCCCTTCCCCCTCCCCCTCCCCCTCCCCAGGGACCTGTTTAGACCTGCTGAGTGTCAAAACAGAGCAAACAGGGACTCATACAGGTGGGGCAGCAGGAGGAGGAATTATACCCCCCCCTTTTTTTTTCCTAATGCTTCATCTTGAACCAAAACATTTCATCCTATCTTCTGCTAGTCCCAGGACATGGCTTACGCCATCAACTCAGCAGACATCAGACTCCAGCTCCAGTTCACCACCGGCTTTCTGAGGTCTCCAGCTTACAGATGGCAAAAGTCATCCATAATTGTGTGAGCCAAATCTGCACAATAAACCTCCTTTTTATGTGCATGCTCCCTCTCCCCCTCGGATAAATGTCTCTACTCTCCCTTCAGAGTCCTGGACACCAAGAAATGGACGGGTCTCTCCAAGAGTCCAGAGCTATCCAGCAGGCTCTGCTCCAGCCCAGAAGCCTTAGCTCTGTGACAGCAGATTCAGCCAGTCAACCAGACAGTCCAGGCGCAGAGCCTAGCAGCACGAGACTCTGCAGCAGCCTGGAGCGCAGGCCAGCCTTTGTCTTTTTCGCTTTGCCATTTCCTTTTTCTCTTTGTCACATTTTCGATTCCCCTTCTCCTCCTCCCACTTGCCTAGCAACCAGTCCACTAGATCGCTAGGCTTCTTTACATCAGTAACCCTCACCTAATAATGTCCCCCAAACCCTAAACACACACACACGCATCTCTTCTAATCTTGGAACCATGTGCTGACCTTGCCCTGGAAAAGCAAGTATTTTGTGTGATAACAGTAAAGAGCCTTGGGAATGGATCGGCTCAAAGGTCTAAACTTAACACACAGCTGTATGCCCTGAGCAGATCAAAGTTAACCTCTCTGGATTCCTATTTTCTTATCTGCAAAATTGAGGTTGATACCTGTCTTTCAAAAACAGTAAGTAAAACTGTTATTATGAAACTTACCACTTGTACAACAAGTAATACATGACGGTTAAAAAAGAACAAACTGAGGCGCTAGAGAGTTGGGTCAGTGGTTAACAGCACTTGCTGCTTTTGTGGAGGAGCCAGGTTCAGCTCTCAGCACCCACATCGTTGCTCACAACTAGCTGTGCCTCCCTGTGGCCTCCGTGAGCACCGCGTGCATGCAGTGCACACACGTACACGTAGGTAAACACTCATAAATGTTTTTAAAAAGAAAAATAAATCTTCTTTTCAAAGATAGGTTAAATTTATTCAGAATTATCTCAAACACAAAGTTAAAAAATACATCTTTTTTTTTTAAAAATAAAAACGAATTTTTGAGTAGGTGAGCAAATGAGAGAGGACAATGTTTGTATATAAAACAATTTATCACGTTAACAAATTAAATAAGAGAAGCATATGATTGCTTACACAGACAACATATTTTAACTAAACTTAACATCATTCACAGAAAAAATGTGCAAACTAGGAAGAAAAGTAGATTCCTCTGATTGACAAAAATTGTACCAAATAAATTACACCAAACACCCCACTAAGAGTAAAGTGACAATTATAATTTTATCATGTTCACTCAAGACAGAATTAAAAGTCCCAGCCAGAGCACGAAGGCCAGAAAAAAGTAAACTGTCATTTATTATCAGTAATTAATATAACTGTCTACCCAGAGACCCAACAGAATTTCCATGAAAACGATTACTGTACGCTTACTACAATATTTTTGTTATTTATTAAGAATATTAAAGCAAGAACACTCAGCAAGGTCGTTGAGGGCAAATCAGTGTGCAGAAGTTCCACTTCTAAATAACCAAGGGCAGACAGAGATTATTAAGCTTTAAATGCCACTTGGTGTAGCTCGGGTCTGGGATGTATGCCAGAGGCTCGTGCGCTAAAGCCTTTCACCTCAGATTGTCATACCAGAAGGTTCCGGACCCTTTAAGAAAGGAACCTAATGAGAAGGGATGATGACCCACAAGCCTTTCCCTCTCTCTTTCGGCTTGTAGCCATGAGATGAGGAACTTCCCCCTCAGTCTTCCACCATGACACACTGCCTCTCTACAGCGCCAAAGGAACAGACTAACGGACTCTCCGGACAGAGGCCTCTGGATCTGTGAGCTGGACAAGACTCCTTTCCACGTGGTTATCTCAGTTGTTCTATTACAATCAAGGAACCATAGCAAGCCATTTAAAACAGAATCAAGGGGCCTGGAGAGGTGGCTCAGCAGCAGAGGGCGCAGGCTGCTCTTGCAGAGGACCTGAGTTTAATTCTAAGCACCACACGTGGCTCTCAATCACCTGTAACTCTGACTCAGAGGTCATGGAGGGGTGCTGCTTACTGGCTAGCTCCCCGTGGCTTGCTCAGCCTGTTTCCTTATAGAACCCAGGACCACCAGCCCAGGGATGGCACCATCCACAATGGACTGGGCCCTCCCACACCAATACTAATTTTAAAATTACCCTAGAGGCTTTCCTACACCCTGCTCTTACTGAGGTTCTCAGTCAAGGTTTCCTCCTCTCAGATGACTTGAGTTTGTGTCAAGGTGACATAATTTAGCCAGCACAGTGGTTAAGAATGAGAATAAATCCAGACACGATGGCACACACCTGTAAGCCCAGTACTTGGGAGGTTGGGACAGGGGAGCTCAAGTTCTGGGCCAATCTTGGCTACATAGCGAGGCCTCGCCTAAATAAACAAATAGTGCCAGTGGATATTGGCTACAGATAAACAAATAAAAAGAGTATAAAGCAAGGGGGCTGGAGAGATGGCAAAGGTAAAGAAATTGCTCAGAAATCATGAGAACTAAGGAACAGAGTTCCAACTTCAAACCTACATAGCAAGCCAAGCATCTCCTCAAACGCCAGTTACCCTCATCCAAGGTGGGCACTTTCTGGCTTCCTACCTAGTCAAAAAATAAAAAATAAAAAGCTGCAGGTTCAGGGATAAGACCCGGCCTCAAATGAATAAGGGGAGATGATAGAGGGGAACACAGAATGCCATATGTGTATGCGCCCACATATGCATAAACACTCACATGTTACATAAACAAATCTTTTTTTAAAAAAAGACTCTAAGTCAAGACTAGTATCAGAGTGTGGGTTGTATTTCCCAGCTTCACGACTTACTACTTGTGTAAACTTAGGACAATTAACACGAGAACCCCTGTCAGGAGTATTTGAGGACAGCTAGGCCAAGAGCTTCTCACAAAGTATGTGCTCAATAAACATTAGCAGTGAGCTGGGTGCTCCTGAGGGGCCACCGAGGGTGGTGTAGACCACCTGAGAAACAAATGCCACCTTCTAACCCAAAATTTGACATGGAACCCATATGTTTAGCCTGTCAGAGACAAACACTAATAGACACCTAATTATTAGTATTAGGGCGTATTAATGCCTACCATTGGTGGGGATGTTGGAAATTTTCCTGCGGCAAACTCTAACACCTCGTGTGTCCTCAACACCGTGAGCAAAGGCAGTTTGGAGCGGAAAGGTTTCCTTCAGCCTACAGACTGTAGTCCGTCACCAAGGAAACTCAAGGTAGCAGCTTGAAGCAGGAACCATGGAGGAACGCTGATCACTGGCTTTGTCACCCGGCTTGCTCAGTTAGTTCTTTTATATATCCCAGGTTCATCTGCCCAAGGAATGCACCGCCCACTGTGGGCTGGGCCTTCTACATCAATTAACAATTAAAGCAATGCTTCACAGACATGGTCACAGGCCGTTCTGATCAAGGTAATCCTTGAGTTGACGCCCCTCTTCCCGGGTGACTCTAACCGTGTATTAAGTTAACAGCTGAAGTGAACTATGACCCCACATCAACTGAAAGGGCACGTCGTTGTGAGAATTTAACTAAGTTTCGTCACACGTGTAGCCTGAAGGCAGGTTACCCATGTTCCACAGACGGCATACCCACATGCATATGCGCAGAACTGATTGAAAGAGAGGAAAATGAAGTTAAGAAGGGGCATGAGGAGGTAAGGGTCCAAGAGGAGTTCAGAGGGGAAACTGAGGCTAGAAATGATCAAAATACACTGCATACATGTATGAAAGTCTCAGATGGTAAATTTTAAATAGCGTGTACTTAAAAGAGTTTAACTAAGGAAATAATCGGGGGAAGGGGGTTCACCAAGACACACACTGAGTATGTACACCGCACCATCGACAGAAGCCGCGGGAAGGAAACCTGCATCACCCACGGGGGGGATTACAGAAACAACCACAGAAACGCGAAGCCATCGGTGGCAGTGCTGTGAGAACTTCTTTAATGATGTGTATAAGACATGTTCACAACCATTTTTTTCATGTGTATGTGATGTACATATGCATGTTCCTGTGTGTGTGCATGCGTGTGTGTGTGTGTGTGTGTGTGTGTGTGTGTAAACCTGCGGTTGACATCGGGAGTCTCTGCCTCCTGAGTGCTGCAACTACAGGGGAGTCACCCACCGGGCATTTACCTGGGTTCTAGAGATATGAATAAGCATAAGGACCAGTCTTTATACTCCATGGCAAGCACTTTAACCACTAAGCCACTTTCCAGCCCCAAAAATACTTTACAATTAGCAAAACTGGTTTTGGAACAGAGGTAACCTTTCCATACTTGTAAGGCCTATCCAACCTGAGCCTACCGGCCACATGTGTCCCAGGAGGGCGAGGTGTAGCCCAACCCATCTGTAAATGAAAACATTTGTAATGAAAATGTGTCACAATATAAAAAGGTTGGGCTCTTCCTGCATGAAAAAGACATGGTGGATTTACCATCCATAAACAACAGGAAAAGTAAGTGAAAGTGGCTAAGCGGTAGCATATGCCTGTGATCCCAGCACTGGAGAGGCAGAGGCAGGCAGATCTCTGTGAGTTCAAGGCCAGCCTGGTCTACAGAGTGAGTTCTGAGACAGCCAGAGTTACAGCAACAACAAAAAACCCTCTCTCACAAAAACCAAAAAAAAGATAAATAAGTAAATAAAGTAAAAGTGTTCCTTGGTTAATGTTCAATTTACACATTTTGAAACTGAGCATTAATAGGACTGATGCCATTTTTCACAGCTTTCGGGGAAGAAAAGAAGGGGGAAGCCCTCACCAGCACAGTGTGACCACCTGCTCATTTGGGGCCAGTCCAGCCTGGGCTCAGCATCACAGCCCACCTTACCGACCGCTTGCATCCCAAGCCATCCACAGAGAACAGGAAGAGACGCTCTGGGAAATGTTTACATAACCGCTCGCGAAATGCCTATAAAAAGAAGGCTTTGGTTTTTTTTCTTTTTTTTTTTTTTTTCAAATGTGATTTGTACTTTACCAGGAACAGCAAAGCAGGGAAACATTATTTTTAGGAACAGAATACAAAAATATATATATATATATCAAAGGACATCGAGGGTAGTGGTGGAAACAGAGATATCTCTATTTTTATGCCCTGTGTTTCTCCGGTACCGCCTACAGATTTACCAACAAGGCATTCATTTTTTTAAAATCTCAAACAATGTCACCAGTGGGACAAACGTGATTTGCTTCAAAGGACAGGCTGAACGTGAAGAAGATAGAGGGTCTCCATGCTGAGAGGAGGCCCGCTGCCTCCAGCCAGAGAGGCCATCAACCGAAGCCTTGTGGTATGCAAAGAGTCTTTAGCTTAAGAATATTTTGCTGTGATTTTCATTTGGGGGGAATAAATTAGAGGTATCAAAGAAAGAAGAGTTACAATTTATTTCCTTCTTGGACATCCTCTGTGTTTTCCAAATTTTTGACAACGGATACGGATTACTTCTATTACCAAGCTATTTTTTGAGCGAGGAATGAAGTGACGGGTCCAACTGGCTTCCTGGCGCCCTTCAAGTGCTCGGGAGGGATCCCCACTGCCTCCTGAGGTCGCCTGAAAGCCATAACTGAGAACCCGGATGTTCATTTCGATGGGATAAAGCTTAAAATGCCAAATACTAGTTTCTGTTTCCTTACCGTGGTGCGCAAGCCGGACAGTGGCTGACTGGGTTGGCTCTTGGGGTGGACTCTGTTATTGAGGGAGCCACCTCCTCTCCTAACTCCTGACCCACAGACAACCCTGGAGAGCCGAGTCTGTTCTCTTCTGCTCCTTCCGCACTAAGTGAAAAGTGAGCACCGGCTCCTGGCCACAGGAAGGGCCTTGCCTTCCTCTTAACACAGGTGTCGATCTACAGAACGATTCTTCCACAGCTCCAACAAATGGAATCTTGGGTTGGCTCCCCTGCTCCGGAGTCTGGTTTCTCCTTTTCAGAGGCTGAAAGGAATTAAAGTCCTAGGAACATCTGGGATCTGAATGTCCTAAAGGAAGGACCTCAAAACCGGACACACTACCTACGCTCAGGTGAATGGTCTTCTGAGCATCAAAACCCAGCCACGCCCCTTCTCATCCCCTCCACCCTGGCCAAGTCCTTCACTCTCACCAACCTCAGGCTCCTCACTGGAAGAGTAAGGACTATAGGGAAAGGCACCTGTTCTCCCAAACTCATACATGGTAGTTGGCACTTGGATATTATTTGTATGCTGTATTTTCATCCCTAGGTGCATATTTATTTACAATCCTGAATATCAATGCATCAAAACACCTATTGATTATCAATTATTCTCCTGATTGTTTTTCCCCTCGGGTCCAGTGACCCATTAGAGCAGATGAATAGACAGCCAGGAACCTCGTTTAAGAGGGAAAATAATACAATCTTTTAGGTTTCTTTACCCCCCCCCCAAAAGGAAAACTAGTAAAGGAGTCAAAAGAGTCAATTTTTGGTTGGTTTGTATTTTGGTGCTGGAGATGGAACCGAGTCCTTGTGAATGTTCTCCGAATATTCTATCTCTGAGTTACATCCCCGGCCTTCTACTTTCAAACTTTAAAAGTGTGCCTAAGTTCTCATTAAACACATAAACACATATCGCCTTTTAAAATTATGGCCAGTTAAGTGTGAGAGAAAGAGAAGGGTGGGTGTGGAGGACAGGCTCAGTCGGCCCCGAGCTTGTCCAACAGGCATGAATCCCCGACACAATACTCCTGTTGCACGCTTGGAATCCCGGCTCCAGTCCGGAGGGAGGCATCCTGGGACAGAGGCTGGGAACAGAGGCTGGGGGAGCGTACACATCCAAGACAGCAAAGGATAATCAGAGCGCGCAATGTGGAGGGATGTAGGAATAAGAGAGTTGCCAACTGAAAGAAGAGGCTGTGAAAAGGAAGAGAAATAAATATCTCCCACCTAGGACCTCTGACCAAGTCGAAGGGCTCCTGCCGCCTCCCTTGGGAACTCAGCCGGACCACAGGCACTCGGAGGAGGAACAGCGCCACCTTGTGGGCACTTCACAGGAGCTCGTAGGAGACCCGTAGCCTTTTTTACTTACTACCGTGGACACACTTGTCTTTTTATCAAAAGAGAAAGAGGCATCTGAAGAATCTTTGCTTTAAATTTCTGGGAGAAGGTCAAACAAAATAAATATAGGACCTGGAGATGTTCCTCCTCATCATCGCTTATCTGTTTCCAGACGCCCACCTTAGTGACCCACCTCACATCCTTCAAAGGACAACAGCGGTGCCAGCAGGAACAACGGGGTTCACGTGCAGCCAACTGACTTAGCTTGGGGTTCTGTGCTCAGACTCGTATGGAAGAGCCGAGGCAGCAGGGCTCACATTGGGTTGATGGCGTAGGACGGGGTAGGGGTAGGATGGGCGCAGGTGGGTGCAGGTGGATGCAGCTACCCAGTCAAGAACAACCAGGGGAGTGGTATACAAACCCTCAAAACGATGCTGTTTCCAGCGATTCACTTTGAATCTATTTCCTAATAGAATTATTGGTAGATGTCAGCAAAATACATTGTATGCAGTTCCAAAGAATCAATAAAAATATGATTTAAAAATCACTGCATTTCTAATTAAACACTACTAGTAGTTTTTTCTGCCTTGTGTGTGTTTCGTCATAATTTTCTACACTGACTATGTATTACTTCTTAAATCAGGGGGGAAGGGTATTCTATGAGTTTTGATACCAACCAGCCCTCCTTTCCATTCTTACCTGTGTCTCACAGGCCAGGTGAGGGAGATCCTTTTAACATGGACAAGAGACAATCAGAGATGTTTAGACATTAGGTAAATGAAAGGGACTCCTCGCATGCAATAGCTTCTGATATCAGGAGCAACGCCATCACCCACCAGCCCCTCCTGCAGAGGAGTGGGAAATGGAGGCTGGTTTTGTTGGTTTATCTGGGTTTTGGTGCTGTTGTGGCAGGGGGGAGTATTTTCCCAGTGCTAAGGTTGAATCCAGGGCCCCACACATACTGGCCGGGCTCTCAACCAATGAGCTACAATGCCCAGCCATGAAGCCATTCTTGATGTCTATCCATTAGGACAGATGGGGTGGCAGAGCACCGCATCGATTCTGAGCCGACCTGGGTTGAGATCAGGAACTTAAATTCTCATTGTCGTACCCTCATGTACGGTTTGGACCAGGTGAATCGACTTACCAGCTTCTTCATCTGAGAAGCAGAAGTGACCACTGTAGCTCTCAAGGTGGCTGAGAAATTAAATACAGGTGAGTTGTACCATATGAAATTGCTATTTTTATGGATCAAAATGGGTGAACACTGGCCATTTATAGTCATCCAACCAACGCATATAAAGTGCCAGTCAGCCCAGCCAGGTGTCCTCAGAGAAACTGTATGCCCTCTTCACAGATCATGGATTGTAGGCAGAAAGTGAACAGGAGCCAGGCTGCAAGGACCGCTATGCTGGGACAGAAAGGAGGCGCCGGCTGGCCCTCAGAACGGCCAACAGCTGGTCAAAGCTGCCCTCCAGTCCTTTTACCCACTTGCCCCTCACCCTCCTGACCTCATCAAATTTACTTACACAGTAGATTCTCCCCCAGGAGAACCCTATAGGTTCCACCTCTTGACTCCACAGAGCTGACATCACAACAGGGACCCTGAACCATCCATCCAACATCTCTCTGGGGCACAGGTTTTCAGGCAGGTACTAAGATGGCAGTCCACACTACCCCAGGCAAGGTGCTGTGATGTATGCTCTCCCAACCAGAGCTTTCACCTCACTTGGATCACGTGAAGATGATAAGCTGACTGAAGACGGCACCTGCTCTCCCGTGTCCCCTCAGTCTAGGAAAGGCTGAAGGAGCAGTTCCCGACTTGACAGGCTGCAGGCAACCTAGCTAAGTCACTCACCGGCAGCTAAAGCCAGTGTCCTGTCCTGGCCACACAATGGAGGGTGGATGTCCACACCATCTACTGGAGTCACAGCAGGGCGGACATATGTCAGTCTGTTCTTGTGGAAGTAAATCATCACTAATCATAATACAAACTACCAGTCTGTAGGTGCTTTTCTATCAGTGACAATTAAAGTTAGGGCTCTGGGAGATGCCTTTATAGTCAGAGCTTGGAGGCTGCCGCTAGGTGAGCAGCCCAGCTGAGCTCCATCCAGAGTCTGTCATAGGAGCCAAGGCCAAAGGTAGGCTCTCCAAAAAGGAATTCAATATCTAAATATTGATCTTGAGGTCAGACTGAAATTGTCCCATCTGCATCTGCACTGAGGGGCTTCCAACGAAGCTTCAGATGATGTCACTCCATGCCATTTCCAGTCTCCACAAAGAGACGGTGTGAAATGGCTGCCTTTGATCCACAGGGACAGAGTCTAACTGAACTTCAAGGAAACAAGGATTCACACATTCACAAAATACCTACATCACGACTCCTCTGTGTGCAGTATGAGAGTCACCGGTGAGACAGGAACCCATCGCCTTCTCAAAGAACTCCGAGCTGAGAAGCAGCCCAGCCTCATTTAATGAGCTGTGCTCCCGGCTTCCTTGACTCAACCAAAGTTTCACACAGCAAGTCAGTGACCACAGAGGAGCTCCAGTCAGCTGCACTGGGGCCAAATTTCTTGCCTCTCTACCTTATGTTTCCTCAATGAGTGTAAACCTTAAAGTTTCTCTCTCAAGTCTGAGATACAAGGCCTGCTCCTTGCTAACAAAAGGGGAATGGCAGAAAGTACCACATGTACCCAGAAAGCAGGTGTCAGCTGTCTGTGACCAGAGGCACCAAACAAAAGACTCCAGCAATTTTTTTTAATTATGTAAATGATGAAAGCTGTTTCTTGCTCTTTCCTTTCCATCAGAACTCTTGGAGCATCCGAGGCTTTGATGAATGAGGCCATATCCAAAAATGGCATTCGTGTTACCCAATAAAGACACCACAGGGTTGTTCCGGGCTCAATTTTGGCAACTTGCTCAATATTCAAGCTGGGCTCTCTTTTTTATTATTTATCTTTTCCTCTTGTATCTTATCAACCAGGTACAAAGGGATGTTGTTTAAATGAGAAAATCTCTTCCTTTGCGTACTGCTCTAAACTCAGTGGGTTCTCTTTACAGCCAGGTGAGAAAAAGTTGCAATTTCAATGCAGAAAGCCCTTCTGAATGCCTGCGGCCTGGGAGGTATAACGAACAAGCCCCAGTCTTGGATCACTTCCCAGACCCACAACGCAAGAACGCTGTGGTATCTAAACAGAAGTCCCTGGCTTTCTTTCAGTCCCTAGTCTTATTAGGCTTGATGCTTCTTTATTATGTTTTGTTCTGCATCTCTAAATCCCCCTTCTGAAGCATAATGCTGCAAACATGGGGTCTGTGCGCCCAAGAGCATTGTCCCTGGGTCGCCATGGTAACTCAAGCGCATCCACTGAGCACTTTCTTCCAAATGGGAAGCTTGAGCTCTGAGATTGCACCTTGTACACACCGAACCCAGTCGGTGCATATTCCCCACCCCCAAGCCCCCGGGGAGGGGGTTTCTGTTTATGAGCAGGAGCCCAGAGAGCCAAAGGAACGGTGTGACTATGTTTTATTGACTTTATTAAAATACCTGAATACACACTCAGTCTCTGCTTATTATTGCTTCACCTGTGCCAAGAGGGGAGCTGCCCGCACTTGACAGATAGACTCAGGCTGCTGGGTTTCTCTTTGGTGCTGGTGGGTTACAGATGCTGGGATGTGGTTTCCTAATAGCCTAATAAGACTTTGTACTTTATAACATCTTTCATCAGGGAACCTCAAAGCCTCCCTCATTAGGTCCCACAGCTCCCTGAGGAGGAGGTAGATGGTGAAGTGGGTCCCCCACATAGCAAGCCCAAGGCAAGGAGGGGCCTCCAGCTAGCTGCCTAGACATAAACAGGACCAGCACCACATGCAGGGCACGGGAGCCCCGTCTGAGGGAGCTGCTCTGGTTGAGCCCATCATTTGCATATTTAATTCTACTCATTAAGCTGACGGTTTCTGTCAAGGGAGACTTGTCTCCACAATTTCAACTCTCTGAATGCCTGTATCTGGTTCTGTTCTGCAGTGACCATGCTCCTGGGCTCTACCTTACAGGGCAGATAACCTGCCTTAGCATGGCACAGGGTCTGAAGGAATCGGAAAGTGTCCATCTCTTTGGTCAACACAAGTCATCTAAAACCTGGACCACACTGCTAAAACCAGGGGGGCGTTCGTATACAGAAGTGCTTGCTGTTTTCAAATGGGAGCCCTGGAGAAACTTCACTAACTCCCTAACGGGAAATCAGTCAGGGGTAGAGAAACTCCCAGGGCCATTTATACGGTTCTACTCCACACATCCAGCAGACCTCAGCAACGTAAGCTCTGTGTGAACTGGGATTCTGTCTGTTTTGTTTCTAGTTGGGTCCCAGATTTAAAAAAAAAAAAAGAACCTGGATGTAATGACTCTTCAAAAACTTTTGCTGATGGCTGGATATTTTCATCAGTCCTGCTCAGAACAATTCAAAGGACAGACAAGGTATATGAAGAGCTATCTGAGTCCCCATCTCCAAGAGAGGCTCCTTGATCTTGCTGTTCACTTGGCAGTGGTTCTCAGCCTTCCTAACATTGCGACCCTTTGATACAGTTCTTCACGTTGTGATGACCCCAACCATGAAGTTACTTTAGTTACTACTTCACAACTGTAATTTTGCTACCTTTATGAACCATAAATATCTGATATGCCGATGGTCTTAGGCAACCCCTGTGAAAGGGTCACCTGACCCACAAAGGGGCCAGGACCCACAGGTTGAGAACTGCTGATCTGGAGAAATTTCCCTATCTGGGACTCAGCACAAGGCGCCTCCTCTCTGACCCCCTATGGATGCTTCCCTACCACACCTTCCATTTTAGTTTTTTACATGTATTTATTGGGGGCTGGGTCCGTGGCTTGCAGGAGACTGTCCTCACTTTCTGCCCAGTGGATTCCAGGGATCAAACAGGTCTTCGGGTGCGGTGGTGGGTGCCTTTACCCACAAGGCCATCTGCCACCGTGGCTTCACTCTTCTTTGATTTCATTATAGCAGTTACAGAAATACTCGAGCTAGTTATGCTTGCTATCCAACTGCCTCACACTGTGGTACGCTCTAGATTTCTGCTTTGCTTTACTGCTCTTCTCCCAGGGCCTGTGTAGGTGCCTGGTACATAGGAAATGCTCAATAAATGTTTACTGAAGCAATAAATGTGGAATGGGAAAATGGAAGAGAAAGTGCTACAAGTTATAAAACCAAAAGTATTTATTTCAAAACTAGAAATGTTTCATACTATCCTATCATGTAGACTTACCAGCATTAACACTAAGGCAGAGCCTCCTAAACCCTTTTTAGATCTGAACAAATTTTCAGTCGGTGTGTGTGTACAAAACACATCCATACAACGTATCATTATCTCCCTGGTTCCAAGCGATCCCACGGTTGGTGTTCTGTGTTTGTCTTAGCCTCTGGGGCTTTATTAATGTAATCACAGACACAAGTAACCAGTGGGTATATAATTGGGTGAGTAGGATTATCTATACAGACGAAATCACTGAAAGGCATGTTGGAGCCAGAATCACCCGCTGAATCAAATGGTCTTCTTCGTCCATTTGACAGCATGGAAACTGAGGCTCGAGCAGTTTAAAGGACCTGCTTCCTGTAAGACACTCACATGAGAGATCAGAGAACTTCTGAAAAGCAACTCTGTATTTTTCTACAAATAAATGAAAGTCTGTCGGGAGGGAGCTGGAAAGATGGCTCATTGGCTGAGAGCACTTGCTATTCTTCCAGAAGGCCTGGCTTTGGTTCCCACTCCCACAATGGGCTGCTCATGAATGCCTATATTTACCAGTTCCAGAGGAGCCGGTGCCTTCTTCTGGCCTCCATGTGCCTCTGCATGCATGAGGCACATGCACACGTGTACACTCAGGCACACACTCACATAAATAAAAAAACAAGTAAGTAAGTAAATAAATAAATATCTTTTACTGGTGGACATCAGTTTCAAAATATATAAATTAAGCTGATCTCAGAACACATGGTCAGAGAGATTCACTCCCCCTTCAAACAGTAAGCATCCATTTCCAAGGAGAAGTCTCCCTCAGGGGACATGTCACACAGTGTCATCCAAAAGAACACAGGTACCGAAGTGCTCAACATCCCGGGTATCCTCGTGGGATCCTTCCTCCTGCTTCACACAGGAAGAACTGTCTTGCACCGCCCCATCACCAGTATCCTCCTTGACTATAAAAACAAAAGGAAAACAGGAGCTGGGCCACGCGGCCGAATGCGCAAGATCACCACAGCTGGGGGAGGGGAGAGCGACACAGCAGTCCCCTCTGTCCCATCTGCCTTGGCTGTCTCCCCCACAGCCAGTCCCCCCTGCAGGGTTTCAATCTGCATCTGGTTTTCTCTTCTTGCCCTGTGATACCAACCTCAGGTGACAGCACATCATGTCTTTTGCACAGCCATCTTTACTGGAAAAGAGCAATTCCAGATGCACAGCAAGGCTTCCAGTTGCCACCTGAGCTAAGAGCAGTCCCTGAAGTGCCTTTACACCTTCCTTTTGCCTTGTGTCAAGAGTGCGTGGATCTCTGTACCTTGTGTCTCTCAACCTGTCATTAGCATGACAATTCTCCCAAACATACCTGTTCCATCTCTACAAAGTCAGGCCGGTGCAATGCACCCATGCCCGCAAGGGCACTATTTGATTGCTTCAAGATATGCATGAAATCAAGTGGCTTTCCCATGTGAGCACATGCCTGGCCGGGTTCCTCAACCTACCACTGGATTGACACCTTGGAATTCTGCTCCTACAAATGTCCATCGTGTCCCCATGACTCATCTTTAAACATGAAGAGAGCCCTCTGAAGACGCTATTGGCTACAATGTTCCAGGCACTCAGTGCATTTAAATCCAGTGACTGTCCCCAGGGACCGAGGTGGTGTGGGCCAAACTCTCCCCAGGCACAAGTGACAGTTCTCCCTTGCCTGTGGCTCATGTTCTGTCCCCTGCTGGAAGCACTGAGTCCCTGGAGGATATGACCACATGTGATATGTCTTTGAATTGCCACATCCAAAGTGGTACCTGCTAGCGAGTGCTTCTTTCTTAAATGAAATGAAGGGGCTCACTTTCTTCTTCTGTTATTGTAACAAAATACGCATAATATAAAAAATCGATCATCCTGGCCACTTCAAAATGGACAATTCGGTGTTAATTAAGTATGCCCACAGTATTGTGCAAAGTCATACTTTTTCATTTTAAAAAGAAACACTTATTCATAAGTAAACAGCTTTTCCCAGGAAGTGAATGAACAAAACTATCAACTACGGAGGACAGTTTGAAGGAAATCAAGATAGTAAGTGCGCACCTTCCTGTACAAACACTGTTACCATTTCTGGGATCCTCTGGGATCATCTCCCAGTCTAGGAACATATTTGTTAAGCAGCTGTGCTCCGTTAGATGCTGGGAAGAAACATGAAAAGATGCAGCCCTTGTCTGTGGGGTTCGTGATGACCAGAGCAGAGAAAGATGCTCATCCCTGCTTCCCACGCCTAATTCAAACCCAACACCAGCAGGAACCCATCTCTCCCCACCCCTTCTCTCTCTCTTTTCCATTTGTTTTTTTACCCCTACTACATCCCCAGTGTGCAGAACAGTACTGATAACACACATGTAAGGACCTTTTAAATATCTTATGGGTAGACAGGAGTATTGTTCCGTAGTAGAATACTCACACAGTGTATGCAGGACATGCGGTTCATTTCCCAACCCCGCAAAAAATGAATTAATTAATTAATAAAAATATGTAATAAATAAGTCAATAATGAAAATCTTGCTGTCAGAGAAACTTCTAAGAAGACAATAGATTTGAGTCTATCTTTTTGGAGAAGTTATTGGGGGAACAGAGTCTCATTGTATAGCCCAGACTAGCTTCAAACTCACTCTCCTTGACCTGGGCTCCCAAGTGCTGGGATTACACACATGTTCCACTACACCCAGAAAGATTTTCTTGAAGACATTACTATTTTTTTAATCTGGGCATGGTGGTATCTACTTGGGAAGTTGAGACATGAGGAACAGGAATTTGAGGCCATCTGAGATACATGGAAGAACCTCTCCAAACAAACAAAAAAATTAGTTCAACCATCCTTATGAGGAAAGAGGGTCTTCTGAGGATATGTGGGTACCAAGAAAGTGGAAAAGTTGGATGCCTGGAAAGAAAGACGTGTAATAAAAATGAGATCATGAAGGATTTCGCATGCCATGTTGATTGAATCTGGGTGTTAATCTTTATCTTGTAAATGAAAAGTTTTTAAACAATTTACATGGAATTTGTTCTTTGACAAACACACCCATGTATAACGTGTTCTGATTACTCCTATCCCTCCTCTCCTATCTTTCTCCCATCCCTGTCATCCCCCTCCTCCACACAAGTCTCCTTTCCACATTCATATCTTGGTTTTGGTTTTGGTTTGGTTTTGGTTTTGGTTTTTGTGGCCCACTGAGTTTAACCAGGGCCATCTGAAAGACCCTGGGTTTGAAACTATCCATTGAAGCCTGGTGGCCTTATCTGCAGGTACACAACTAAAAACAGTGAATAGCCTCCTGTAATCCATAAGCCAAACACTTCAGTAAGGAGAAGTAGGGGCCTGTGAGAACCGCTCCCGGAACGGTGACTGTTAACCGGCCAAGTCTTTCGGGCCAGTGCAGACAGCCGCAGCTACATATATCACAATTGCAATGACTATGCCATGCTCAAAGCACGGCACTTCTCAGCCCGTCCCCTGGCTCCCGACTCTTACATTCTTTCTGCCCTTTTTCCCTCTCTGCTCCGTGAGGTGTAGAGGGGTGGAAACAGGTACTACTTCGGGCTGAGCACTGAGCCATCACTTGTTCTCAGCCCTTGGCCGGCAGTGAGTTTGTGTCCATCACTGCTCATTACTGAAGCTTCTCGTGGATTAAGACTGAGACATCTGCCCATGAGTGCAATATAAGTTCCCATAAGGCAGCTTGTTACCCAGTCAAGTCAGATGAACAAGAGTAGAAAACTCCCATTAGCACCTGCGATCTCTTCAGCCATGAGGTTTTGACTAGGCTTACAGCATCCACAGATGGAGAGTTGTAAACAGAATGTTCATACTGGAGTCTGAATGCTTGTGTCTCCTCAATATTCATATGTTGAAACCTTGCTTCAAAAATGATGGTATTAGAAGGTTGACAGGGCCTTTGAGAGGCCTGAAGGTCATAAGAGTTCAACTTTCATGAATGGAACTCCTTCCATTAACAAAGAGGCCCCAGAGAGATTCCTCCCCCACATGCCTTGCGAATACACAGATTCTCTACTGTGTCCTCACCAGACACCACATCTGCAGGTGCTTTAATCTCAGGCTGCCCAGATTCCAAAACTGTGAGCAGTAGATTCTGTTGTTTATAAATTACCCACTCAAGTAGTTTACTGCAACAGTCCAAATAAAACAGTTTGCATCTTGGAAAATCTATTGAACTCTATGCTATGTAAGCAGCACTTAGAGAGCATGAGTCCCCATCTCTCATACCCCACCGACCTAAAAGAAAAACGTCAATCACGTCGTATCACACTGTTTCTGTTTCCATCTAGTCTGCAGATCATCTCTGTTGAGAGACCCCTGACCCTTCGCAGCCCAGCCATGTCGCTGGTACCTTGTCCTTGAATTACATGTAAGAAGTAAGAATGAAATAATAGTATGAAGCCCCAAGAAGCTATGGAGATTTAATTGCTACTGCAGTAGACCCTATCACATTCTAACTAATAAAGACTGAGCACTTCGATGGTTCTCTCCTGCTCAACTCTGTGACAGCCTTTTCCTGGGGAGATGTTAACACACACGACTTGGCGAAGTGTAGATACCACCATAGTCCACCTGGGTGAACCAATGAGTCTTTTTTTTTTGGGGGGGGGGCGGTGTGATTAGATACAAGAGTGTGGATGAGGGATTACTCACAGGAGCAGAAATGACAGCTGTGTCACCAAAGCCCACCACAGCATGGGTGACAACAAAAGCTGAAAACCTGGAGCACGTTGCACAAGCAGCCTGCAGATGGAGCAAAGGTTGGAAAGCTTCCTTACAGGTGGCTCAGTTGATTTAACCCTCTCCCAGGCTTCCTGGCGGGTGTCTGCCTCTTTTCAAGTTGCTTGGCTGAAAAGGTCTCTGCTTCTTGGCAGCTTGTCTGAGAGTGACACTCAGCTGTCTTTATTGTTTATTCTTGGGAGGGAGGGGCCTAGTGAATCTGGTCAGTTTCAAGGACTTCCTGAAACAATTTGAGTTGTTTACTTTCTGTTTTAAGGATAGGCCCTGCCTGAGAGTTGGAATGTTTCAGTCTGGAGGAAGCCATTACACAACAGTTCTCCTCCTTGTAGCTTTAAAACTTTAAGGCCAAACAGGATGCTTAAGTTTCAAAGAATACATATGCATAGCTGAGTGATTTTTTTCGGTCATTTGGAATGAATCCATGACAGGCATCAGGCATCATCATCTTGGTAGTGTCTCTGTGGCCCCCTGACTACCTTAAGACGTTATTATGGCAGTAGATTGGATTGCCCTCCCCTTCATTTGATAGATCCAGAGGAACTACCAATTATTGCTAAACTGCCTTGCATAGTGCAGCCCTGCGGTCAGAGAATGACATCCTGGAGGACCATTTGCAATGATTATGTAATTAATACAATCATGATGTATAACTGCGTGTAATGGTTTTTATCGATACAGGCCTTCTCTTCCCAGGCTATTCCTCAGAGGAAGGTGGTGGCTACCTGCCTGACTTTCACCAGTATTCCTTGCAACACAGTAGCTTTTATTCCACATATGTGGGGACCTTCTTTGAAACCCACGAGCCCTAGACCTCTTGAACGAGACTCTGTGACTCTACTCCCCTTCACAGCCTTTAAAAAGATCGGTTTACACAAATACTTAATTCAGAGCCACAAAGCCATGGCCATTGACTCCTCCCAAAGTCAACACTTAGATTTATCGACTGAGGGACACAACTGACCGAAACCTCACCCGATTCAATATTTGCCCAGAGACAATAAATCTCAATGCAGGCCCAAACTGAAAGTCGATGGGTATGTATTGTTACATACTTTCTTCTGGCAAGAGGAATCAATTGGGTATGGATTTTGAAATAATTTCATTTTGATTAGAGCGTGGGTCTAGCTTGACAGGGCTGGGAGAAAATGAAGGGTGGAAGGCGTGTTGGGAACAGTTGCTCCTTGTAATCCATAGTTAATGTGGCGCGGTATGCAGCACTTAGAGCAGACAAGACACGCTGTCATCTGCCGAGCATCCGCCAAGGCTGCTTGATGTGAGATGATGTCATCATAATGGCAGAGTGTGTTAAGCCCTCTGTGAATCCCCACAGGGTATTTGTCCTGCGTGAGAATCAATTACGGGAAAGATGAATGGTACCCTCGAAGTGTCTTCTGGCATATATTTCTGATATATGTTGTTCTGATGAGCAACAAACGATTCAGATAAACCTCAAGGTCATGTTTGGACCAGAGAGATGTTTTTCATTAGCCAGAAAGTGACCATCCTGATAACAGAAACAGCAGTTTGTGGAAGACTGGCAAGTGCTGCTCCCTCAGGGCAGCCAGAACCACCTCCCCAGCCACAGGGGCAGGGTAGAGTGTCCTCGGCTCCATGGTGTGCCCAGGCCAACGTGCTCTTGCTCAGGACAATTGTTCCTATAAATTGTACTTACGCTCCAAGATGGCCCCTGGTGAATACATTTCCTCAGCTCTAGTTTTTTTGTTTATTTGTTCAGGGTTATATTAAGTGTTTTAAATTTATTTATTTTATGTGTGTGAGTGTTTCATCTACATGTATGTATATGTAGCATGTCTGTGCCTGGTGCCCAAAAAGGTCAGAAAAGAGCAGGCCTCCTGGAACTGGAATTGCAGACGGTTGAGAGACACCAACCGTGTCTCGTGCTGGGAACCAAACCCAGGTCGCTGGGAACCAAACCCAAGTCACTGCAAGAGTAACAAGTGCTCTCAGCCAGAGTCCTCTCTCCAGTCCTGACCCCTGGCTGGAGGGGGGATTTTTAGAGTACAAATCCTGTCTTTTTTGTTTTGTTTTGATTATTCCTTTTATTTTTTTAAGATTATAATATAATTACATCATTTTCCCTTTTCCTTTTCTCCTTCTAAACCTTCCTATATATTAGTCCTTGCTCTCTTTCATGTTCATTGCCTGTTTTTTCATTAATGGTTGTTACATACGTGTGTATGTGTGTGTGAGTGTGCTCATACTCCTAAATACATAAGTGTAACCTGCTCAGCCTGTACAACGTTTCACATGTGTATGCTTTCAGAGCTGGCCACTTGGTATCCAACAACCAACTGGTGCACTTTTACTTTGAAAGACTATCGCTCCCCATCTCAGTATTCCTCAGTGGCTTGTAGTTCTTTTTATAGAGTTGAGTCTCCTGGGCTTTCCCAGTATCCACATTAGGGTGTCTGTTGTGGCCCTTGTTCAGCTCAGTCTTCAGGCAGTCATGATGGGGACTTTTGCAATGACCCCTGAGCCTTAGGTGAGGGAGTCGTATTGTCGTATGTATCCACCGGGACTCAGTTCCTCAACTCTGCATTTTGATTGGCTGTGGTTTTATGTAAATCACTCTGCTAAAAAATATTTTTTATTTATTTTATGTGTACGAATGTTTTGCCTACATATATGTGAGAGTGTCACATGTGTGCATTGTCCACTGAGGCCAGGCAAGGGCATCAGATTCCCTGGAGCTGGAATTGCAGAGGCCACCATGTTCATGCTGGGAACTGAACCTGGGCCTGCAGAAGAGCAACTTCTGTTAACTGCTGAGCCACCTCTCAATCAACTCAGGTTTTGATCCATCGCAAACTTAATAACCGAAAGCTATGACTTTGCCTTCCTGAGCCTGTGTTCTCATCAGTTCCTCTCTTGGTCAGACCTCTCATTTTCCCTGGGAGCATTTCACAGTTTCACTTGTGAGTGGAGAGAGTGTGCTTGTGACTCCCTGGGTTTATCTCCTGGTCACTGGATCCGCAACCCTTGCCTTGGGATATTGGCACTTCCTGTCACCATACCCAGAGGGTGCTTTACAGCCCTGCCCAAGTGTCCTGTGGTGGTGCCATCCCAGCAGCATTTCCAACAGGCTCTACTTTGGGGCACTGACCCTTCAGGGAGACTCCGTCGCTGCTTCATGCTCCTTTGAGCTCCACCCCACTCCATGACTTGATTCTAAAATCTTGAGTGTTTGCAGAGTACTCAAAAGCCTTCCCTGTAAAGATTGTCTTTCTTTTTTCTTTTTTCTTTTTTGTTTTGGTTTTTGTTTGTTTTTTAGGGTTTTTTGTTTTGTTTTGTTTTGTTTTTTGTGGTTTTTCGAGACAGGGTTTCTCTGTTGTAACTCTGGCTGTCCTGGAACTCACTCTGTAGACCAGGCTGGCCTTGAACTCACAGACATCCGCCTTCCTCTGCCTCCCGAGTGCTTGAATTAAAGGTGAGCACCGCCACCACCAGCTTAAGGTTTCTTTCTCATAGTCATAAAGCATAGACTCAAGTATTTTCTCAGAATCTTGGACAGGAAATTTCCCTTAGTCCCCCAACAACATCAGGAGTATCTTCTCTGTCCTTTCAGAGCCTACTGTAAACAGAAAGCTTACACTGTCATCATCTGAGTTTTAATCTTTCTACTCTCTAACAGTAAGCACTGAGAGACAATCTCCATAGCTAATTATCAGCAGGACTTACTCTACTCACCAAATATTTGAGAGAGTAAATGAAAGGTCATGAAAATGACATGCCTATGCCTGTGTTTTTCTACTCTATTACATTTAGATTAATAGCTTTGGAGATTAGCTGTTTTCTCCCATTTCTCAAAGAATGAATAACAGAGGCAGACCCACACTAGGAGTCTGGGGTCTTGGCCCGTTTCCTCTCTCTCTGCAGTATACGTGTTGGTAGCAACACCGATGGAAACAGTCCATAAAGTCTATGAGTTCCAGGCCAAGGAACTCTGCTTTCTGATTTAGGAACTGTTTCCCTTTGTTTCCATGGAGAATATGGAGCTGGCCAGGAAGAGAATGATGAAGTCAGCAAAAAGATGGAAGAGCATTCTACGTGACAGGCACACTGGCATATCCAGCTTGACCTTCTATCCCCCAAAGCAATGCTGTGTGGCGTGTCCATGAACAACTGCTCCATCCCTACTCCTGTCATGCTACATTATCACCGACCAGCACGTTCCCTCGTCTTGACTCAGGTGTGACCAGGTGACTCTAAAGCTAACGTCGAGCCGAGTATGGTGGCACACATCTGTAGCCCCAGCACTCACAAGTCCTAAGAAGCATAAGATTATTGAGTTTAGGGGTCCTAGAGTAGATGGGCAATACAGTGAGGTCTTGTCTCAATTTTTAAAAGGCTGATTGGTTTTTAACGGCCTAATTAACAGATATTTGGTGCCCTTCGTGCGCATATTTGAAGCTTATAATTTGAGAAGAATTTGACGTAGATGTAATTTGACATATATGGCCTTCTGACATACAGAGCTTTTTATAGACAGGTGTAGCACTCCATAATACCTTCTCCACAGTCAATACAGCAAAGATATTCACCCCCTTGGTGCCAGCCAATCCTTCCTCCCTTCGATTTCTTTTTCCTCTTTCATGCCTCCTTAAGTCCTCTGTCCTCCTGGTCCACTACACTCCTCTGAGACGCCACTAGTCCGCTTCCTGTTGCTAGAGATAGGTTTCCATTTCCCAGCGCTTTACACAAATGGTAGATAAAGCACGTACTCACTCTGACTGGCACCTTTGACCCAGCACATTATCACGACCTTTATGTCGTTGTGTCAATTGATAGTTTATTTAAAGTTAAGGTTTCTATAAAGCTAACCTGTAAGTTTGAGAGCAGACTAAAAACTGGAAAAGGTTGGATCTTGGACTATATTTTAGACTGACTTGTCTACATTTGTTCTAGAATTATCTGCCCTGTTATTAGTAGAAAATCTGCCAATAAGGAAAGATTCACAGTCAAGAAGGAGAAAGCTACGAATGCAGGTAAACAGCTAAGAGAACAGGGAGATGGAGCTACAAATAGCTTCCAATTTTCCTTCAGCTATAAGGCTGCTCCCCACCGTGCTGCCCCAGGATCCACCGACACCAGTTCAGCCTGTTGTTTTACTGAAAGTGTCTTCGCTTCCCTCCACTGACAAAGCTCCCACCTCTGCCATAAATAAAGCCTTTTATTTTCCCCACCTACCTCCAGCTGAACAAGGAAGAGGGAAGTGACCTCCCACCCAAAGCGCCTCACTGGAAACCCCACTGATTCTGTGTTTAGAATTTTAAATCCACTGTGACTTGAGACAAAGCTTTCATTTTCAGCGTCCGTGTCGGGGTGGCCAAAGCTGGCCTCACCCGCCTTCCATGCCACATCTCTGAGACCTCAGCCCAACCAGGAAGCGGTACACATCGGTTATGAAGCAAGCTACTTGCAGTGTTGCCCAGGTAACGAAGGGTCAAAGTCTTCACAGGTGGGTGGTACCCTCTGCGTCTCACCCTAGATAATCAGAGGCCTATGCAGGTGTGCATTGTCTCATCACAACAAACTTAGGTCTGGGTTGCAGGAACCCTGTCAATTTGCAAGCTGCTGTGTTTCCATGCTCCTTCCCATTCTTCCTAGAATAGCTTGTTTTCCTGCTCCCATTGCCCTTTTGAAACTTCTCAGTGTATAAAGCCCTTTCCCTGGACTTCTGCATAAGCAGCACCGAACTCCCAGAAGGCTGACTTGCAATGTGCATTCCGACTTCAACACACTGTGTGCAAGACATGGGGTTGGTTGTTCCCTTTATAAAAAGCCCATTTAGCCTCCGTGTATGTTCCAGGCTGCTGGCACCAGCATAGCTTACCTATTTAATGGGCGCACTTTAATGCATTAAATAGCACAGATTCCAAAGCTCTAGTTGAAGGCAGGGCAAAACAATTCTCTTGCAGATAAAGAAGGCGCCACTTCAATTACTGGAAAAACCTGAGTATGAATTGCCAGGCCCAAAGCAATACTTCATCCAGACTGCTGTTTAGTGTCTGGCCCCGCCTTCCCGACACTTCACAGGTGGAGGACTCTACTCCCCCCCACTCTGTGAAGTGACCTGTGCCAAGAATTTACTCATGCTTTTAGCTGAGCAGGTAATTACCTGTGACTTAATTGGCCATCTACGGTTGTATAGAGCTACAACTGTTCAGATGAGTCCTCCAGGATCCTGCTCTGTCAGGTCCTGGCCTGTCTTCACTGTCTTGTCTGCTGTGGCCCTCAAGCCTTCCTTCCAGACCACGGAAATAGACCAGGCCGTTCTCCTACTCACCTGCCAGCCATTGCTGCAGCCTCCAGATCTAACCTGAATGTTGCTTTCTCCTGCCTGTATCCATAAACCATCCCAGCAAAGCCATCTCTCTCCCTCTCTCCTCCGAAATCACGCCATGGATTCTGCCTTGCTGGTCGCTACAGCAGCCTAGAAAGCACCACAGGATGGCCCATGGAGGGTTTCTCCTGAACAACGCTCGGCTTCCGTTCAGATTAATGTACTTAATCCTCAAAGAACCCAGTCCCAAAGATGTTATTTAACTCACCAAAATCACAGAGCTCATAAATCATAGACGTGAGCCTGAGGTAGACTAAGGGACTAGGACCCAGACAGATCCCTGGCAGGCAGACAGAGAGGGAAAGGGGCCACAGACAAATAACGATGGCATGTTCCCGGCTTCTTCTGACCTGAGACAGAGGCCTGGGGTTCTCCTGCCAGCAGGGTCTCACTTTCTAGCCGACTGGTCCAGGCTGATCAGATATGTGCAAGGCTGGCCCTCAATATGTTAACCTGAAGCTTAGGGCTTCTCAACTCTCCTTTCTTTGTTCAAGTTGAGCAAGCTGAAATGAGAGGACAGGGGCTCATCGCAGGCCACCAAAAACAATTAAAAACCCGGCCTTCCGTGGGAAAACAGATTGTGGGTTTCCGGATCCCCCACTTCCCACTGTGTGGGGAGTCTTTTTCTCTGTGTTCCTTGCTCTGTGTGTGTGTGTGTGTGTGTGTGTGTGTGTGTACAATTCTTCACTTTAATAAAGTTTGTACTTGTGTAATAAAGCTTGTGCCTGCTGAGTCCAAGAGTCTTTCTGCCTTTCAACTCTCCAACTGTTGGAGAAAATGAACCTGATCAAGACTCCTAGATAGTAACATGACCTTTGAACCTAACCTATAAGCTCTTGGAAAGAGTGCTTACAGTGAGTGTGTATGCTATTTACAGGGAAAGAGCAGTTAGCATGGTGTGTTTGCAGGCACGGGCATTAGCACACACGTGTCTATGTGTGTGAGAGAGAAAAGGAGACAGAGAGAATGAGAGAACATGCCTAGTCTAAAATTCTAAATTCTAAATGCCTTTGGATCTAAAACCTTTTTAAATTTTTATTTTGCATGTACATGTGTGTCCATGTATGTCACAGTACACGTGTGGAGGTCAGAGGACAACTTTGGGGAGTAGGGTCTTTACTCCTACCATGCAGATCCTCTGGAGACGCTCAGGCTGTCAGGCTTGGCTACAAGTGCCTCCACCTGCTGGTTCATCTCACAGACTCTTAGTGGTTTCGCTCACATTATGTTTTTGCATTTATTTACGCATGTATATATTAATCTGTTTGTTACGGTATGCGTGCAGTGTATCACATATTCCTGTGAAGGTCAGGAGACAATTTGCAAGAGTCAGTTTTCCCCCTTCACCATGTGGGCCCCAAGGAATGAACTCAGTCTTCATGCTTGGCAGCAAGTGCCCCTACCACTGAGCTACCTCACTAGCCCCTAAAACTTAGCATATCAACATGACACACACCACGAATGGAAAATTCCATACCATGAAATTTTGTTTCTTGCAAAAAAATTGCTTGAAATATTATGCAAATTTTATATATATATGTATACATATATACATATATACATATATATATATGATGTGTGTGAAACAAATGAATTTATGTTTTGACTTGGGTTCTGTCCCTAAGATAGCCCTAAGACAGTACTTATGTAAATATTTCAAAAAAAATGTTTTTAATAGGAAGAACTGAATTCTGAACCTAAGTATTGTGGTGTACAACCTGAATATGTAAAAATAAATATGTATATATATATATGTATAATATGTACAGACATGTATACAGGCATACACATATGTATATCACAGACAATGGGTAAAATACTTGTATTAGCTTCCTGTGGGTACTGTGACAAATAAGCATGATCGATGGCTTGAAACAGCAGAAAGCTATCGCCTTGGTTCCAGAGGCCTGAAATCACTATTACTGAACCCAAATCAAGGTGTCATCAACGCATGCTCCCTCCAGAGGCTCTGCAGCAGAATCTTTGCATTTCCCGGTTTCTGATTTGTGGCCTCTTCTGTTTGCCTCTTGTATAAAGGCACTTGTAATCTGACATAATGTCCCCATCTTAGGATCCTTCCCTTAAATCAACACCGGAAAGACCCTTTTCCCAAATAAGATGACAATCGAATAACGGAGTGGAAGCTGCTTGTGCTGCCACCACAACACTCAGAACCGGGATCTGAGTCCCAAGCCACAGGTGTCAGGGAGCAGCCAGCCTTCCAAATTAACATACTCTAACAGAAAAGAAATCTGCCGTGGTAGGAACCCCTTCCTCAGTCCCTAAAGGGCAAAGAAACCTTTGAAACAACAGGAATTGCGCAGAGGTCTTTTTAGGAAAAAGTGGGTGCAAGCAGAAGGGTTATTACAGTCTTCAACATTTAAAAAAAAACAGTACATGGCCCTCGGCAAACATACTGTAGGTCACATTTTTATGCCAAATCTACAAAACGCTCTCCGTAAGCTGGGGTTCTGCGCAGCACAGACTGTTCCAGAAATTCTCCAGCTGCCAGGATGAGGAGGAGACACGGCTGGTTCTCTTACCCTGGTGTCTCTGGAAATTCTTTCCCACGTATCTCGAGGCTGCCTGCACTAACAACTGGATAGTGTATCATCCTCAGGGAACCAGCAAGCTACCCCTCTGGTCAGAGCCCAGGGACTCCCAGAGCACAGAGCACGAGGCACTTCAAGGTTCTGGGGTAGAAACCCCAGACAGCTGTTGTCAGTGCGGGTTATATAAGCATATTAACAAGAGCCAACCCGGAATCGCACGCTTGCGCCGAGCCCACCGGACTCTTTGACAGCTCCAGTGAGTGGGTCTTTGCTAATAAATCCTCCATTTGGGAAACAACTTCCTAGAAGATGTTCAGACAGAGAATCCCTGCAGGCCTTCGGTCAACATGATTTTATGGTTTGTTTAAAAATGGTTAAATAGCTATTAGGCTTCTCTCTCTGGCCTGCATCCCTGCCTTCATACAAGTCATGCGTTCGTCTTCTCCCTCCCTCTAAAACCCTCAGACACATAAACACACACTCTTGCAGTTTGATTGCTCCATTATGGGGCAGAAACATCATGATTTTTCCACCTCTGTTGAGCATTAAGAATTCAGTCCCGACCACAAACATGAGCCCAGTGGCCTCCAGTGACAGTCTCCTCCACTTTATAGAAGCCACATGAGCTCAGCTCTGCGCTGACTTGTGGCCAGGGATGGGGGAGGGGACTCCTTCTCTGATCCATTCTCTGTTGTAAGCAGTTCAATAAAATTGACAGAACAGAAAGTTCTCTTTTCCTAGTGATGGTTCAACCTGCTGTTTTATTTCTGCTGAGTTAGCGATCATTTGCCATGCAGGTTGTTAACCAGGTCTATTGCAATCCAGGAAGTATATGTCAACGCAGCCTGGAGAAGCCTCCCTGAGCCCAGCAGTCTCAGGGCCGGCTGGTTCAGGCAGGAAGTCTCCCCAGAAGCACCGCTCAGTGGTTGCTGGCAGGATGACCATTTTGGTCAAGAGCCAGGCCCGGGTTCTCTTCCAACGCCACTCTTGAGGGAGGCTTAGCAGCCATGAAGCCTCTCCTGGGACACTGTCATCAAACCGTTTCACAGAACATGGATGTGCCTGACAGCCTGAACCAGCACAGTGCCTTTCTCCTAAATCCTTTATCTATGCATCTCAAGAAGGTTTTGGTGAGAATAGAGCTATATTTCATACCAGGAGGCCTGCTGGCAGGTCTCTCCTTGGAAGAGCAGCATCTCAGGGCCTAGTGCTAATGCAGTTTTTGCATGAACAAGAGAGAAAGCAGAAACAAGGAGGTGGAAATTCCCAAGTTCAAGAATGCTGAATTCTTACTTTTTGGTTCACTGAACAAATCTCCATCAGCTAACTACATTACACTCACAAAGGTGATGCTTTCAGCAGTTTAAAAATGTAATAGGAAGCTAGATGTATGTGGTGGTGCACACCCATAATCCCAGCACTCAGGAGAATGTTTGCAGAAGAGCCATGAGTTCAAGACCAGCTTGGGTTATGTAGCAAGACCCTGTCTCAAAAAAAAATTTTTTTTAATTGGAATTCCAGATTTTATGTGCCAGCTTTAATTTCTTCACTAACTGAAACTAGAGAAATTTCACCCATTTCATGGAGAACAAGAAAATATTTGCAGTGAAACCTACTGGGTCACTTAGCAAATAAGCCAAGGAGACATTTTCGTAGACCTATTCACCATGGCAAAAAAGGAACCTTCCATCATGCATGGAGAAGAAAATGTTAGTCCTGGTTTATCCCGCTTATGAAATTCATGAGGGTGCCAATGGTGGGGGGAGGATACATGGAAGGAACTAATCCTAGGCCTCTGAGGAGCTACTGGTGGAATCTGTTGGTCATCTTCAGATAAATCTTGTCCTAAATCTTTGCCCATTTATAGAGAGACACACTGCTTTAAGTTGGACAGGAGAGCTAGTGTTCTGTAAACCATCTAGTGGGATAAAGTGCCTTTCAACACACTCCTATATGACCCTCCTTGGAGAGGCTGGAGTCAAATCCTTAACTTATAACCATGCATGATCCTTCAAATCAAAAAAGACTTAAAACCAAAAGTGGACCAAGGGCAACAGAATGGAAGTCAGGATCAAGACCCCTCCCATCTAAATGCAGACTGGGCACTCAGGTACAGTCCAGCCAGGCCAGGGATGTGGAGAGCATCTTTGTGAGTGGAAGAGATGTAGCCCTTCCTCCTGGCTCCCTCAGCTCTATACCTACACCCTTTATGGTGGTCATCCCTCACATCTCTCCTCAACATATGCTTATGGAACATACAAGCACCCAACCCTGTGTCATGGATGTAGCAAGGAAGATCAGTCTCTGATGCAGAAGTTTGTTTCTAGTTATGTTTAAAATGGTTGTTTTGTGCATTGTCAGGTGAAGGGCTGTCTAGGCCTTGGCATTTGTATTGTCTGCGGGTGATGACTTTATGTAAAAGATGTTTGCTTGCTCATGATCTGCACATGCTATCACTAGAACACCTGAGGAGCTTAGGTATCAATAAAAACCCCTGAGATGAAACACTTGGGGTTCCACTGTCCAGTATGGTATTTGCCATGACAGTGGTTCCCTCTGCTGAGGTCTGGCAGGGTTTACGTCTATGAAAATGTCTCCTTGGCTTATTTGCTAAGTGACCCAGTAGGTGTCCAACTGCAAACCTCCACAGTTGCACACAGGGACTGGCTCTGAAGGAAGAAAATTCCATTGAGAAACCAAAGAGAAGTGAGCTTTTGTACCTATTAAAACCCCTTCTTTTATTATTGGCTGAATCAAGTTCCTATAAAGCATGCTTCGCGCCGGGTTCTAACTGCCCTAGGTGCCCTTTCCTATCCAGTAATGGATGCGAGGCCATTATCCCCTCTCGCCAGGACAGAATAGCTATGTGATTTCTTTTTCTGTGCCTGAGGTCCCCTCTCTTAATGACTCAGTTTCCTTGTTCTTCTGACACAGATGAGAAATAATAAGAAAAGTGGGTTTGTAATGCTGTTGTTGCTAGACCAGGGTTGGAGAAACAGCTCACACGCCTGACCATTCCACACAGACAAGACTTTGCTTACACCTTCAGAACGCTGGCAGTCCCAAAGCCTGGTCTCACATAGACATCTTTACCCCTACAACCATGTGCTGACGGAAAAATGAAATATTACCAGAGGTACCCAGCAGGAAGTATCGCAGCTGAGATGCTACCTCAAGAGTCCTGGTGTTCATGACTCCCAAGGCCAGCTGCCCCCCAGTTCAGGTTTAGAGGAGGTGAAGCCAAAGAGTTCCTCTTCCAGGTTAGAGTCTGTTTTGCAGGTTTAGCCTCTGATTTCTTGTCCCTGAGATTACCTCTGCAACTCCATAACTTCAAATAGACGTAATGGTCTCATATTTGATTTCTCTTTTGTACATTTTGTCATAAGCCAATAGTTATAAATAGCATATTTTCCAATATGTCAGCTATTTATTACTAGTGATTTAAGTGTATTTTTTCATAGTCTCAAGTCTGAAGATTTAGCTTTGGTTTGTAGAAAATATCTCCATGTAGCAACCCATTTAGCAAATGAGTTTAGAATCCCAAACTTAATTCTCATTCCAACTATGAAATCCAACTAAGTCTGAAAAAAGTTTCAATTTTACCTTCTTAGTTCAAACAAATGCTAATATAGATGGCCATGATATTTCCCTTTTTCTGGGTTCTAATTCTGGGATGGGTGGACAGACAAACAGATGGATGAATAGATGGATACGGACGGAGCAGATCCGTGTTGTGAGCATGTGGCTTGAGTTGAAGATGTCATTTCCTTCAATATTTTTCAATGATGTTCTCTTTTCATTCATGGAATCCTACCCCAAGTAGCAGCACACATCAACTTCCTCCTTTCAAGGGGGTCCTAATGGTATTCTCTCCCGCAAAGAAATGTACCATAGTAAAATTTACAGCAGGTGAGGGAACTGGCGCGCGTGTGTGTGTGTGTGTGTGTGTGTGTGTGTGTGTAGGGGGGGAAGGAAAGGAAGGTCAAAGAAAACCTGACAGACCATAGACTAATCAGCTAGATAGCTGAGCAGAGGATAATTATGAAAGCCAAAGGTTGGGAAATCTATCTCTTTGGGGCTCCTCACACACCTGAGACATTTCCACACACTTCCAGAGCCATACCCATTCCAGGCAGAAGACCACTTATCGCTTTGCATGGCCCAAGCACCTAATAGTTCAAAAAATGCTTGATCCAGTATTATATCCACTCCTGAAAACACATGACCGTCGATACAGTTATAACCTCATCCCACCAAAAAAAAAACCAAAGTGGAAAGCCTGGTGCATAAGCAGGTCACAGGTGCAGGGAAAACTGAAATATACTAGAGGAGAGAGTGTATTCTAGCTCCCCTTAGGAAAGGTATTCATTCTCCTCTCCTGTGTGCTTTACTACTGATAATGACTCCTTAATCACATTCCTGGTGGTGAGAAAAACATCTTGTTCCGATTCATTAGGTCACAATAACTTTTTTGTTCACCCAAATGCCTGGGACAAGGGTCAGTGCCATCCTGTCGTTGATGGCGCTACTGATTTAAATCCCGTCTAAAGCTTTGCACCTACATAATGGAAGCCAGCCAACTCATCCCAAGCCTTTCATAATGGCTTCTTCCTGTTCCTGTCCCAAATCCCTGGGCCTAAGCCACCAGCAAGTTAGTTTTGTGAACAGCCCAGCCACCGAATGCCATAGCACCCAAGATTCAGAGTGAAAAATTATAAATATGTATGGGATGAATGCACAGGCATGCACGAATGAATGGAAGAGTGAACAGATGAATCATTAATGTAAATCCAAAAGGTTCAGTTCTCTGCCCCTACCAAAATCAGAAGTCAGAATTGAGCGTACGCAGCTGTTTAATCTTCCTGTTAAGCACAACCGTGACTTGATCAGCACTAATTAAGACCTCAACAATAGTTAATGAACTATTCAATAAAATTAACCGAGCTTACATCCTGACCTCAGAAAAGGGCAAATGAGCCAATGACCCAACTCCACAGTCAGGTACCAAAGTCCCACAAAGGCTTTCTTTGGTAGCCTTTGTTGAGAAAGCCTCACAGCACCTTTTGGACTTCCGTCTCAGCCGTCACTTCTCTGCCCCATAGATGAGAACTCACATCCATTTACCAACCCGAAGGCTGCATTTGCTCTCTGGTGAGTTCCATCAGCTGAGCCACTGTTTCTTTCCCTCTTCGTAAAGATGCGTTAACAAGCCCATGACCTGGCCTTCCAACAGCATCCTGAGTCACTATTCTTAACAATAATCACATTCCTGAAAGGAGGAGAGAGAGCACTAAGCGGATCCCAATGAGAAGGAAACATGGCAAAGTGTCCTTAAATCCCAAGAGCCCACAGTTCCTGGGGAGAGCAGGGGCCACTCCCCTGTCTGCGGGTGTGGGTGTGTATCATTTACTGCCTTGATCTTGGGATACAACCCAAGTAAGCAAGTCGTTTTGCAGCCAACCAAATTCCAGCTGACTGAGATGGTGGCGGTGTCTGGAGATTGCACTGGTTTAGTTATTTTTTAGCGCTCTGGCCTGTCATAAAGACATTCTCTCAAATCCGAGTATTTCTCAGAACTTCACTGGCATAATAACTTGGAAATGTATTATTGCTGAGTGACTCCACTCTCTGCCAACAAGTCCCCAGGGGAAAGCTCTAACAGAAGAAAGTTTTTACAGTCACTTCATGAGAGAAAGTCACTCATCCACTGGACCTAATCAAGTTTTCCAAAATGTGGCCCACAGCTGACACCCAGAGCGACATTCTTTGTATCTGTGTTTTTTCCTTTAAAAGAGAAATGGAGAGAGGCGGGGAAGCTTTGCTTTTTCTTCCACGGTAAAAATGCAATGGGCAAAAACAAGTGACTGCCATTCTGGGAGTGTGAATAGAGATTCTGTAAGTAAAACAGACTTACCAGGACCATAGGACTAATTAGCAGGTCAGCCAGAAGATGCACTAACACAGGAGGAATTGTGTGTTTAAGAAGCAGGGTTGAGTGCGGACCACAGGCGGTTGCTGGCTTTGCAAGCTACTCTTTTGGCCCTAAGGAAGAACATTAGCACGGGGTGGGAAAGGGGGGTGACCTTAGTTCCAGCCCCAATTATTATCTCCCTTTCCCCTCCGTGAATCATGAGCTCTGTTTAGAAGTAGACCTTCAGAGGTCTGCATTTGGAAGCTTTGCTCTGGTTGATGGCTTGATGAACAGTTTAATAAGCATAGATGCCATGTAGGTGCATAGCCTAAGAGATGCAGAAGGTGATGGCTTCACATGCCAAACGCGGGGGCCTGGGTCCATCCTCTCTCTGTGCTTGTGGCTATCATGTGCAAGGTTGAATCTGTGGCATGCTTGCCTGTTCAGTTGGCATCCTTTCAAGCAGAAACTTCTGGCAGACTTGCCCAATGGCTATCAACATGCTTAATGGGGACCCAGGGACATGTAGGATCTGCCAATGTCTTCCAAATCAGCAAAGAAATATTACCTATGGGGTTGCTTTAGTGTCGTGTATTTTTTTTTCATTACTGCTTAAAATATCAAGAACCCACCCCCTTTTTCAATGAATGCATTTAAGACTTGAGTGAGTGTGTAAATAATGGGTGTCAGCACACTTGGGGATGGCCCTCAGCAAAATGACTAGCTCACAAAGCATACAGATTCATTTCCCTTTACCACTGGAACAAATTACCACAGCACGGTATTTTAAAACAAAACAACAGATGATCTTACTGTTCTGGAGGTCGGAAGTCTGAAACGGGTCTCACTGGGCTGTGGTTAGGTGTCTGCGGGGCCTCGTTCTTTCTAGAAGAGAATCCATTTCCTTTCCTTTCCCAGCTTCCAGACACGGTCCCTCGTCCCTGCTTCATCTGCTATCCACCATCTCCAGGGTCAGCTGTAGAGTATCTTGAAATCTTTTACTCCAGCACCCCTCTAACCCCACTTAAAGGACTCTGTTGATTAGCTGGACCCAGCTAGATAACCCAGGATACTCTCCCTATTTCCAGGCTATCTGATTAGGTTGTCTGTCTATAACCTTACTCCCACAGTATTTACTTCCGCATTGTTCTATAACATAACCAGTCACAGCTTCCAGGGAATAGTACGTGGGCATCTTTAGAGGGGCCATTCTTCTGCCAACCAGTGTGTCTTCACTGACCTCCGTCTCCACTTACTGCCTCCCCTTTAACTCTTCCTGCTCTCAAGTGTACACAGATGGTAGAAGCTATGTACCTGGTACCACAGGAGATGGTGAACGACTTGGAAAAGCAAGCTAAGATTACAGCAGTAGAAAGCGATACCTACGGACAGAGGAGGGTGAATAGGCAGAACACAGGATATTGGGACACTGGGACTATCTTTCATGGTTCTGTAAACAGAAGATCCCTGGCATGACAAATTTGTCAAAACCAATACCATGTAGAACACCAACAAAGACCCTCGTGTCAACGGAAGTCTTGGCATAGTGCGGGCTCACCCACCACGGCAAACATACTACTCTAGTACAGGTCATTGACAATGGATAGGCCCTGTAGGGACGCCTGAGCATTTCTGTCCTTTCCGTCCAGTTTCCCTGTGAACTTAAAACTGCCCTGAAAGAAAGAAAAGTGCACTTAACGATACCTGTGTAGTACAGTTTCATCATCTCTGTGACCAAATACCCGAGAAAGCTGACTTAGAGGCAAGAATGATTTGTTTTAGCTTAAGGCTTCAAAGTCCTCAGCCCATAGGCTGTGGTTCTGTTCATTGTGAGCCTCGTGGCGAGGTAGAACCACCGTAGCAGTAGGAGCATGTGACAGAGGCTGCTCATCTCATGGTGGACAAGGACTGGAAGAACAAAGTACGGAAGGCAGATACAACCTTTAAAGTCATAACCCCAGGAGCCCACTTCTTCTAGCTAAGGTTTCCACCACCTACCAAAATACTGCTACCAGGTAGGGACCAAGTGATCATGACCTCATAAGGAACATTCTGGCCACAGCCTAATAACAGGTAGCTTAGACCAGGCTGTCGCAAACTTCGCTGTGCATGCGAACCGTGCGGGGAATTTGTTAGACTGTTTGCTTGCTATATAGCTTGCAGCAAGGCTAGGGATCTAGGGCCTTGTCCATGCACGGCAGGAGCTCTGCAGTTAGCCGTACCCTCAGCCCGTAGAATGCAGATTCTAATGCACTCTGTCCAGTACCTAAGTGAGGCCAGTGTCACTGGGCCAGGTACCACATCTTAGGGAGCAAAGCCGTCAGCATTATACAGACTTAAAACTCAATGAACTTTCATTGATCTCTCGCTTGTAGAGTCTTGTATGGATCCACTGGGACAGGGTCTACGAATTTTTTCCCTTATAAGCCATGCCCATAATACATCTTCCCTGATTTCTTGCTGTGTTTTTCAAAAGCAGGACAAAAATTTAAAGATACCCATGAAACATGCTGATCACAGAGCCTTCCTATGGTTCATTTTTTTAAAAGTAATTTCTCACAAGTATATCACTTACACTTGAATCAATAGAAATTTTTCCAAGACACTGAACTTAATCTTCACAATAATAAAATCATTCACTTTTTTGCATGCCTGTAGACGTGATGTTTATTTAAACGGTATCCTTGCAATGACATGCCAAAGCAGCAGAAGAATTGGTTCTTGGTGGAGGACACAACACAGTTGGAACCTGTGTGGCAGGGACCCAGAGAATGGCCAGGTAGCCCCTGGCTGTGGGAGACAGAAAAGGGATCTGGTTAGGGAATGGTCAGGGACCCCACTCTGAATCCGTGACCTCATGAAGTTTGGCTGAGAAAGGACCGTGACGCAGTCACAGAGAGACAAACGGCAGAGTTCAGGGCGCAAAACTCTCTATTGAACTTTTCATTTGGACAGCTGAGGAAGTAAGTAACGGTAGTATTAACTTCTTAATAAGTAAATGTCACTGTTATTCCAGCAAAGGAGATGCTATGCCAGCCTATAAGGAACCCTAAAATCACACTGGCAATTCCCTCCTGCCCTTCAGGCATGTGTGAGTCTTCTTCCAAATTTCCCCTTTACCAGGGAGATCCCTGTGACCCCACTGGGGCCCTCCTTGTTAATATCCACATACACGTGAGCACATCCCATGTTTGTCTTTCAGGATGACATTTTCCAGTTCCATCCATTTGTCTACAAAATTCATGAAGTCATTTTTTATAGCTTTGTAATACTCCGTTGTGTAACTATACCACAATCTCTTTATCCATCTTTCAGGGGCGTTTAGGTTATTTTCAATTTCTGGCTGTTATGAATAAAGCTGCTATGAACATTGTTGAGCAAGTGTCCTTCCGGTACCCTTCGGACCCTTTTCTTCCCACTGGGTTGCCTGGTCAATCCTTGATGTAGAGATCAGTGCCCAGCCTTGTTCCATCTTCTCGTGCCCCTGTTTGAGCAGTGACTCTGGGAGGACTTCTCTTTTTGCGGGGAGGGGTGAGTGGGTGTGGGCAGGGAGGGGAGATTTGGGGGAGAGGGAAGATGGGGGAATGAGGGGAGCTGTGAGGAGTGGAGGGAGGGGAAGAGGGATGTTGGGATGTATTGTATGAGAGAAGAAAATTTTATTTGTTTATTTATTTATTTATTTATTTATTTATTAATATTTTAAAAATTCACAAAAACACTTGACAACAAAAAACATCAGCATCTCCTGGGTCTATGACAGGCTTTTTGGAGACAGTTCACTGACAGGAGCTCTGAATTAGAAAGGAAACAAATCTGTTCTGGGAGGGCCAGGATTCACCATGTGGGTGTGACAGAGATAAAACCCCAGCTGTCTTTTCTAACCTCTACAGACTGAACTGAGGGACCCAGACCCAGGGTACCCAGACCCAGGATACCATGACCCTTGTTCTGAAAGTCTTTTGGTTTTAGCACTCCATGGGTTCCATGAAAGAAGGCATAGTGTTGGGAGCAAATGGTTCTAAGAAGCAGCTGGTAAAATGGATAGAGAAATGAAAAGGCAAACAGAAAGGACAAGTGGAACCTTGTGGTAGACAAGAGGAAGCCAAGGGGAGAAATCGAGAGCAGAGGCACCAAGCTTCAGGCTCGCCTGTCCGCATGACAACCAGTACCTCACAGAACCTACGAAGGAGAGCCCGGAAGACATTGCCGGAGGACTTACGAGGGCTACCATTTTCTCAGTCTCTTCTCTGCCGGCTCAGAGGCGCCATAGTCACAAGTTATGAAGTCCTTGGCACAGAGTTTATACACAGCAGTCTCCTCTCTGCTGTTCAGCCTCTACAAGGGAAGACGAGAAGGTGCTAATGGAAAGATACCACAAACAGTTAACCACAGAGCCTTGTTTTAGTTTCCCAAGTGGAGTTACCTCCCCCATGGCATAGGCTCCCTAATCCTCACCAACACTTTTCTGAACAAAGGAATGAAACTGGGGGCCGGGGGATGGGGGTTGGGTACTTGGGGATGGGGGCTGGGGGATAATAGAGTTTGCTGAGATTTTGAGGAAAGGAGCATCTCTTGCCCCTTCAATAATCTCAGTCCACTCCCAGAACACAGGCAGATGCCTCTCTGCTCTCCTTATTGAGACTAGTTTGTATCAAGTAAATAAAATGGCACGTGTCCCTGAAAGGGCACAGCACTCTGCTAAGCACATTGCCCGCAATGCTTCAGCTCACTGAATAACTCATGACCGCCGGGTGAAATATGCTCACATATCACCCACGAAGAACTTGGACTCTCCGGGACATTAATCCGGTGGTTCAAGACCACACAGCCAATGAAAAGAAGAATCCTAGACTAAGGATGTAACTCGATGGTAGAGCACTCGCCTGGTGTGTGCAAGTCCCTGGGTTCAATGCTTAGCACCACAAAGAGAAGGAGGGCGGGCGGGGCGGGGGGGGGGGGGGACGCCAAGACCTCCGAGTCACTATACTTTCATAGTGACTTTTACCGTATATCCACTATACTTCCGAGTCACTACACCTTTAGATCCAGAAGGCCACAAATGAAAGCAGCATCCCCGAAGCTTCGCTTCTCCTGAATTCAACACAAAAGCCTGCAAATAACCAAGGAAAGCTCATACCTGCAGCCACAAGACATGGGAGGCAGATTCAGGCAGATGCCCTTGACTTTGAGGCCAGTGTGCTCTATGTAGCAAGTTCCAGTCCAGCCGGGACTAAACAGTGAGACCCTGTCCTCCCAAAGACAATTTAGGGAGCGCACTACGAGGCAAGGTCTGAAAAGACCCTGAGTTTGAGGAGGCTCTAAAGGACTCTGATAGTCAACAATGATCCAGCTGCTGCTCAGGCAGGTCAGTTCGCTGGTGTCTTTTAAGGAAAGAAAAGATGGAAAGAGAAAGCTCTTCCTTGTGTTTCTGAAGAGCAAAGTACTCAGGCCCAGAGAGAGCTCCCTCTCCTGCACCTCACCCATCAGGATGCTGGACATCTACCGAAAGCACCACTGCCATGTGCGTGGTACCGCTCCCTAAAGGAAGAGGGCCGAAACCCCACTGCATGAGACCTATGTAACTGTGCTGGACAGAGAGGAGGCAAGACCTTCCAGGGAATCCTCTGCCTGGGTGTAGCAATACAAGGTGTCCCAAGAGTACCGAGCCCTTCATAACTCTGATTCAATGTCCAGAAGCATGAAGGACATAGGTGAGCCAGGGAAGGAGCCTGGGCTCCTATGACCTGGGCAGGTGCCATTTGCAGGTATGTGGGACTCCTCACCGGTACTGTAAAGCTCACAGCGTCACCTATGCATCTCGATGCTCAAAGCCCACCCCTTGGCCGGCTGCCTGAGCTGATGGATTGCATCCTGTCAAGGTATTGATCCTGATGAACTAGGGGACCCTTGGCTATGATTAAACAAGCTGAGCATAAAAAAGTCTTGAGCTATAGATGACACCGTGTCACTTGGGAGATGTACCAGAAAACCAACTCCAAACAGCTCTAGGGGAATGCGATGGAGACCTTGGGCATCCAGCGGGGAGCAGGAGATTTCAATAGAACTGAAAATGCTTTTTCCACCAGGAAGCGCCATTTACGTGTTCTCTAAGCGTGGGAGCTTGGTGTGTACACGTGGAATAGGGCCACCTTCTAACCCTTTTGTATAGCTTTGCATCGTTTCTCTTCCGAAAGAGTAAGCCAGCCCCCGTATGTGGTCATCACATGACCCATATCACACACACTGCCCTGCGCCTCTTCCTCCCTCCTCCTTCTGTGACTGCATAGAAAAGTCACCTGCAGGTCTGGTTCTCTCCAGGTCTCCCAACTGACCCGTCTACGCTCCTTCCTTCCCGCTCCGTATGCTCTCCTCTTCTGCTGTCAGCTACTTGTGTGAAGGCGTCGGTGCCCTTTGAGACCCAAGACTGACCCAAGAAAAACAAGAGGCCTTCTCGATGGTTTCCAGGCACAAACTGAGCTGAGCAGAGAGGTAAATAGGGAAGCTGTAACGTGACCTGACTTCAGCCTGAAGGAGACCCATGTCCATGGTTCATTATATGTTGGAATGGTTGTCAGATGTGCTAGCCTTGAGGGCAAGCTCCAGGTCTAGCTCAGCTTCGCATCACCACACCGGGTATTCTACCTAACAGCAGCATGCCCCCATTCACATAGTGTCTCATACTGGCCAAGGCCATTCATGTTGCTTCTGATTGACACCCCAGAAGCCCATGATGTGTGTCAGGCACTGTACCGGCTCCAGAGAGAGGAGGCTAAGGAACTCTCACCTCTTCGGGAAGAACAAACATCACACAGCAGGGGACAACCAGGAAGATGGCCCTGTAGTGGGATGACCTCTCACATCCTGGTGCCTGAACACTTCAAGATGACTCGACACATCAAGAAGTCCTGGGCACAGAGGAAGGATCCAGCTGCTTGGCTTGGGAGAACAGGAGACTACATCACAGGGCTTCAAGGTAATGGGATCTGTGCCCTAGGCAAGGAGTTTGGCTTTTATCATGAAAATCATAACAGGTTTTGAACAGGTTTTGAAGCAGAGTGAAAACATCACATCCACATTCTAGAAAACTCTTTGTGGCACCAGTTTGGGGTGGCAGGGAGGAACAGAAGCATAACATAGGTTAAAAGACTGGAGGCATGGAAAGCACACCAGGTGGCCACAGGAAAGCGGGAGATGGTCATGAAAGCCAACAGCTCTGGAGGACCTCTTGGCCTACATGGATCCCAGGATCTCTCTTCGATTCCTAGTAGCAACAGGTATGTGTAGAGAGGCAGGAATATCGGGAGCAGAGGGCACAGAAGGCGGCGGCTGTCCAGTCTGGCTGGAGCACGCTGAGTCCACTCTACCCTCGGGAGGTCTGTACAGAAATGTGTCACCAGAGTCCTGGACACAGGCAACAAAGAGGGCCTCCAATGAGACCAGCTGAGGGAAAGCTTGGGGACATATTTAAAAATCACCGCGGAAGAATGTCTATGTCTCACACCTAGGAAACATCGATATTTAACAAAACTCACAAAGGTGATTTTCTAAAAGCCTGAGAAAGGGTAGGAAAGCCACGATAGAATGATAACCTGAAAATGGAGGGTGGGGGGCATTGATTACACTGGGGGGGTTTGTTTGCCCAGCAGCATTACCCTCCCACTTTACAGAGAAGGAGACTGAGGTTAGGAGGTAATGCCTTCTGTCCAGTCTCTCTAAGAAGACAAACCCAAATCCCAGTCTTCAGACGTGAGCCCAGGTCGTGCCCAGCCTCCCATAACTGTCCTCCCCAACTGTCTTCTCCCCAAAGTGAGTTCTTGGGTCCATTAGTTCATTCATTTATTGGGTCTGTGGAAGTGTTTCACAGTTCCCTGTGACAAACTGAAGAGTCTGGTCTGGGCGTGACTAACATCTTTCTTGACAGCCCAGTCCTTGCACTCCACCATCCTGAAGCAACCCCTGACAGGACCTCAAAGCAGGAATCTTAAAAAAAGGGGAATGTGGAAACAAGGTAGCCTGAGACACACAGACCTGGCTGGCCCACTGTGAGGATCCCCAGCAGGCCGGTGACAGGGAAGGCCGCCTGGCCAGCCAAGCATTCCCCCTTCAGTGTGTGAGCCTTGACTGCCACCTAGTGTTCATCACAAGCACCAACACCTTCCCAGGACCGCCTGGCCTGCGCTTTTGTTTGGTGGACTGCGTTTGTGTAGGTGAGACCCTGGAGCAGTCTCAAATCCTGTTTCTCTCAGATTCTCCACACATTGCACTCAGTACAGGTGTCTAGAAGGTTTACCTAAAAGGCCTTGGATGAACCAAGCGTGGCTGCAGGAATGAACTCTATAACACACAAATGCAAGAGAAAACAAATAGCCCAGAGAGGGGGCTGGGAGATGGCTTGTAACCAAGCCTGAAGATTTGAGTTCGATCCCCTGGACTGACATGGTGGAAGCTGTCCTCTGACCCCCACATGAATGCTGAGTTATATGTGCACACACATACCACGAGATAAGTAAGTGAAATTTAATGTGGATTTATTTGTTTGAAAGAAAGAAAGGAAGGGAGGAAGGAAGGAGGGAAGGAAGGAAGGAAGGAAGGAAGGAAGGAAGGAAGGAAGGAAGGAAGAAGGAAGGAAGGAAGGAAGGAACTGCCCTGAGCAGCTGGACAGCCCTAGAAGGAAATTTGGAGTCTCAGAAAGAGCCAAGCAAAGGAGATAGATAGACAGAAGGAAAGAAACACGAAAATAAACCTTGAAACCCAACTTCCCAGAGCACACATAATACCAGCCTCAATGAGAAAGAACATCCTGCAAGGAATTATCTTCCCACAAAAAAAAATGAGGGGAGGGGACTAGGAAGGAGAAGAAGGGAGAGCAGAAAGCGAAATGGAGGAGGAGGGAGAGGAGCAAGAGGGGAGGGACACAGATGTGTGTGCCCCTAAAGGGTTTTGAGAAGGTAATAACAGCTTGAAATGCAGAAAAATGGAGGGTCCTTTCCAGGAGTGAGGAGGGAGCCGCTTGACTCGGGATTCGCTTGAGGTGGGAATGATGGAATTTCCCTCTGCTTCCAGCTTAAGAATAAATCAGTCCCAGAATGTACCAGAGAAACCAACAAACACGACATTACCATCACCCACATCTCTCATGCAAAGTGTCCCAAAGAGGCCTGCAGAATAGAATTGAGCTGAGTCGCAATGAGAAAGCATATATGCTATAAAGGAACATTCGATATAGAAGCAATCAATCCAAGGTGATCCGTGCCATCAGTCAGTCAGAGGTGTAAATCCCACGGGGCGCATGAGGTATGTGGCTGGCCTGGATGCCTATTTTCTAGGGGCAATGAATGAATGGATTTCTCTCTCCTGCCCAGGCTCTGATGCTTTTAGCAATTGGCACCGTGGCAGGATTTATACCGTGATTCTTGTAAACCGTACCTTCTCTCTCTCCTTTTCAAAGGTTCCTTTCAATAAAATGCAGATGGAACTGTTTGAGAGCTGCCTTCCATGTGTTTATAGGTTACTTCTGCTCCACTGCTTGTGCAGGTGCGTGTCTCTAGGCCGCTTTGTTTTTTATTTTCTCTGTCTATTAGGGAAATGGAAACATATGGAGTCCTTGTTTGGGCCCAGCGGACCTTATAGAATAGTATCCCTGTTGCTTTCCTCACACATCTTCCTGTAATCATATGGCTCTGAATTAGCCTCTTAATCCCCCAGTGGAAAAGCCATAATACAGAGAAATTCAGTAAAATGTATATGCATTCTGAATGCCAAGGCGTTTACAAAGTGGATGGGAATGCGGTCGCTCCTAAGACTGTAGGAGGAGAGTCTTTGCTGATAACTGGTCGCAATGTGGGTTCAAAAGCTGACATTCGATACAGTCGAGCTGCGTCCATTATATAGACACAGCTCTAAGCCAGGTTGGGAGAAAAGGAAACTGGGGTACTGAAGAACAAAGGAACTGCAAGCACAGATTGGGATCTGAACCCCTGATATACACGTTTCCAGCTTGTGCGAGCAGTTAGACACAGATTTTCTAGCAATGCTCTTTACCTGGGAGATGCAGACTAGGAATGCTGCAGTGTGCTCACAGAAACGCATTAGACCTAATATTTAATATTAGAGACAGACTATAAGTGATATCCCCGCACTATGACTTCCATCGTAAGTAAATACCTCATTTGCTGAAGGTGTGTGTTTAATTAAAATGCCTCGCTCCAGCCCTCTAGGAAGAGAAAATACGTAAATGTTTATGCAGGAGGCTGCCCAGCATCCCCAACAGAGTGCTTATTACAATTAATGGGGATACATAATGTCTAGGTTGGAAAAAAACTTAAAGAAGAACATCCTTTAGCCAAGATTATCATTTTGCCATCCTTCTCCCTGTCAGCCGCCTCATTGGGAAGGTGAGGAGGTGAAGAACACGGACGCTGGTCCCTCCTACCTGGTCAGAAAGACAAATGTGCCCTGTGAGTTATTACACTTGCGGTACTGTGCAAATGGGAGTCCAGAATGATGTGCAGAATCCGGCTCAAGATGTGGCTGGGTTCCATGCGCTTCCCTGAACCCGCGGGAACGGTGCCCAAGTCTCAGCTTAGAGTTAGTCACAGGAGGAAGCCCTGATGAACAGCGCCCCTAAGCAGCTTCCCAAAAACAATGGTGGTGTCGCTGTTCTGGATCTGAATCCGGGAAGCACTAACAGTCAAAAGACTGCAAGCCCAGACCAGAAACTGTCCCCAGGATCTGAAAACAAACCACTGAGGAAGGCTGTGGAGGCGTGCGCCCCCTAGTGGGGAATCGTCACATGTAAGGCCGGCTGTCACTGTGGGAACGCTTTAGGTGACCAGGGAGGGAGAGCAAGGGAAAACCACCAGGGTTTGAGCCCAGCACTGAACTTGGCTTTTCTCCTCCTGAATTCATGAATCCAGTTCTTTACTAGCTTCTTCTTTAAAGGCAGTAGATATGTTTATGCCCCTGACTAGGGGCATTTGAGATGCTTGGGTTTTGTTATTGTTGCTGTTAATTAGTGCAGCTCAGGATGGACTTGACTTCACTATGGTACCCTGGGCTACCAGGCTGGACTGAAAACCTCAGGCCTCCTGTCTATATCTTCTGAATACTGGATTACAGGCATGGGGGCCACCCCACCCAGAACCAGATAAGATGATATCAAAAAATCTCTTCCAGCCTAGTATTCTAGACCTCCACATACAACGGGTTAACAGTTAACTAGTAATATGTACTAAAGTGTCCACCAGATGCTTGTTCACCACAGGCAAGCCCAGAAGTGCCTTTGCATCAACAGAATTTACCCCCACCCCTGTCCTTGTTTGGACCCCTTCCTTCACCCTGTGCTCATTCAAGAGATGGCTGCCGGGAGAGTGGGGGAGAACAGCTAACGTCTTGGCTTGATGACATTTCCTCATATGGTTTCTTATTGTTAGCAAGTAAATATTAATTAAAATAACCTGATGCATCTTTTATCTTGACAAATAGAGCATCCCTCATCTTTATGTAAACAAATTAGAAAAAAAATCATATGAGGATATATGGTTCTAGAGGCAGTAAGAAGCGAAAAGGCAGGCGTTCCGTCCTGCACTTGGTACATGCCACAAGTTGTATGGTGCGCCTGTGATGGCAGCTATTTCAAATGTAATTACCGCAGTCACCCCCCACTGCGCAGGGACTCTTAAGGTCTGCTCAGCTTCTAGTGCATGCCTGGTGCTCAATAAATGACAAATGCAATTATAATAATTAATAATTCATATATTAATAATTCAATCCCTTTCCCCTCGCTCAGTAATTGCCCACCGACATGCCGTGTATACATGAGAACTAGGGTTACCAGACGCCCCAGAATTTCTCCACACTTTCATAAGGCTGCGTGCAAAGGTCACCTTGAAGAGCTGGTCACAGCTGCAGTTAGTCTAACGAAGATCACTGCTTTAAGTGCTTCGTTTTCTGCTTATCTCCTTCGTATTTCAAATGTTTGTAACTGACTCTGATACCTCATTGGAGAAATAAGCGGCCTGTTGCCACACTTGATAGCTGCTGGAGTTGCCCTGAACTCCAGAGGCAAGCCAGTGGGGATTTCTAACTAACCCCAAGCAACCCCCTGCTCTAACCCAAACCTGCAAAGAGCCCCAGGATCCCGACACCGCCCACAGGGGCGAGGGCTTTGCTGTGCGTGCCCAGCCTGTTATCTGAGGTGAACTGGTGAACTCAGGTTGGCAGAGCTTCATCCCACACTGAAGCAGATTGCTCATTTCGGAGACAGTCACAAAAATCAAAGGCTCAAGAGGGTTATTAGTGTCCTCCTGGCAAGTCCTCCCTGAAGAGAGCTTCAGAAGTCGTCCACGCTGCCGAGGCATTGGCATTTTACCTGGTTTTCCAGTTGGCCTCTCTTCCCTGGGTATCCCAGACGGTTTCCACACTGAGCCTGACAGTCAGCGTTCCTGACCAGCCATCTCTTCCTCCAGATACCCCCATTTTCCATAGTAATAAGTCTGAGGTGGACTGGAAGGAAGGAGGCTGAGGCCGTTAGACAACTCTTACAATTCTTCTGGAGTCCAGAGCTGGCTGACCTTGTGTTATGCATAAAATTCACTCTTACATCCTCACTCCCGGGAGCAGAAGGCAGAGGAGTCCTTTCTGGTGAGCATCCTGCTCTTCCAATTGTTTTGGTTTTCCCCTTTCAAGTTCCAAGCAAAAGTCACTAAACTGCAGCTCCTGCCTTCACCTTCAAAGGAACAAAGGAATGATCAATGAGACTAACTTTCAGATGTGACTTTCCCCACGTTGATCGGGAGGACCCGGAGCAGTGTTCACTGGAGACGTCTACCAAGTGCGACATCTGCAGAGAGCCATTCTAAACAGCTGCTGAGAGCAAGACCAAGTTCCCACTCTCCACAGCCGCATGCGCCTGCCTCATTTCTTGGGCGCCTAAGGCAGAAATCGTCCATGTTTGTTTTTAACACAATGCATGTCTCTCGAGAGTGAAATCCTTTGCTGTGAGCTTTTCCTAAGCTACTAGTTCAGCTAGCCTGTCACCATGAACAGCCTGTGTTAATAACACTCCTTGTAGAACCCTTCAAAACGCCTTTGCCTCTAGTATCATTCTTCATTTCATAGAAACAGAGATCTCTCTTACATTCATCGTTTGCCTATTGAAAGGTTAATGACCAGAGGCCTCAGGTGAACTGAGAAACTCCAGCTAGGAGAGTTGACTTGACAGATAACACCTGTGGTAACCAGCGCCACATACCAAACCCTGATGGTGTATACAGCTTTGAGACTGCAGGAGAACTAACCTGCAGACTCTCCGATCTCCCAAGTTTCCCTTTTCCCATCCTTTAGAACCCCAAGTCCCTGGTGCCACGTGCTCACACTCTCTGCTTCTGTGGGGAGACTGCAGTCCTTTGGTTGCTCTGATAACAGAACAATTCTGCTTCTGGAGATGCCTGTCTGCTTTCTTTCATTTCCATGTTGTGTCCATCGATCCTGATCTAATATCTGTACATAGGCCCACATGAGAAGTCAATACAACAGGTTCATCATCTTCCTCTACAAATCTGTTGCTCTTCCTTCCATGTTCCTTACGCTAGTCCAGAGATACCACCACTCTCCTAGCCCAAGAGTTTACAAACTTTTTCCGTAAAGGACCAGATAATCTCCTAGTCACCAGTATCCATCAAAACTGAAAACTTGGTAGAGCAAGATGCTCACCAGAAAGGGCTCTTGCCTCCTGGTCCTTTGAAGTGAGAATATAAGAGTGAGTTTTGTGCATCACACAAGGTCAGTCATCTCTGCAATATAAATAATATAAAGAATAAAAAAATACAAAGCAGTAGCAGCGGTTGACAATGTGTACGTGAGTGTGTATGTCAAGGTCCCAATAAAACCTTAGTCATGAAAACAGATATGTCAGACTGAATGTTCCTGTACTCTTCAAATTCACGGGTTGCAATCCTAATCCCCTTGATGAATGCTTTAAGAACTGGAGTCACTAGGAGTGATTCGGTCATAAGGGCTGGAATAATGACCTCATCAAAGATATCCCTTCCACGGTAAGAGATGACACACTGAGAATGTTCAGGGAGCCAAGAAGTAGCCACACATCAGACATCAAACTGGCCAGCGCTGTGATCTCAGGCTTCCCAGCTTCCAGAGCCATGAGAAACGAATCTGTGGTGTTGATATGCCACTCGGCCCACATTATCTTGTCCCAGCAAGGGAAGCGGACTAAGGCAAGATGGCTGGCCAGATTGGCCTGAGCATGCTAATCTGTCAGCCTTTGCAACCAGAGGCCATCTAGGTTTCTTCTCTTTTTCGCTCCATATATCCAGTCAATCCTCAGCCTACGCTCTCTCCTAAATATTCCCAAAGTTTTCCCTCCTTTGCCAATTTTAAGTCTTCTTCCACTTTTAGCAAAGAAAACTGTGAATGCAAATTCTAGAAGATGCAAGAAAGATGGCGAGGGGATGGTAGACGATGTGCGTATCAAAGGACTGAACAAAAGAAAACCACGTTTACTGTATCTTATCGAATCTAAGATAACCAGTGATACACTGTGTGCTACTTATGCATACCGCTATCGAAGAAAACTGCAGACAAAACCACAATCGAAGCTTTCTTATCACCTAGAATTTTTACAATTCTTGAAACTTGACAGGATTTGGAAGTCTAGAAGACACAGTTTTGAGAGTGTCTATGAGTGCACTCACAGAGAAGATTAACTGGGGATGGAGGGCTGATCCCAAAGCGAGTGGCACCTTCTACTGAGCTGGCCAGATATAAAGAGGCCCACAGAACAGCAATGTGTGCCTGGGCACCCTCGCTTCCCCATGAGCAAGTGCACCTATTGCTGCCACCACCGTTAGGTTACAGCTTCTCCACAACCTTCCAGTATGGACTCAGTAACAGAGACTCTCCGGGGAGACTCCAGGTGTTTAGTGCCAGAATGGAACTGATGAGGCGTCTAGCTCCACAGATGGAGAAGCTGCCGGGTTCTCTGCCCCTCTAGAGTGCAGACAGCCATTGCTGAACTACCAGTACCACCCATCATATAAGGCCAGTATAATAGGTGCCTTTGCACACATGCACACGCACACGCACATTTCTTGGTTCTTCTAGAAACCCCTGTCTAATACTAAAAGATTTCCTACAGCTTTTTTTTTTGCCATTCTTTTATATTTGGGGAGTTATGGTTATATGATTGTTTGTGGATTTTTAAGCAAAGCTTTAATCTGCCCAAGCTATAATTCCCTATGTAGCCCAAACTGGTCTCAAAGTCCCTGCAATCCTTCTACCTCAGCATCCTGAGGGCTGAAGTGGCAGGCATAGACCATCATGCTTGGTTTCCTAAAACTTCTTAACATACAAAGCCTAATTCATCATTTTCCTTCTACAGTCAAGGAAGCCTGAGTTCTCAACACTACGTCTTCCTCTATGCTATCAGGTTATGGCAAAGCAGCATCTCTTTGGTTGTTAGGTGGGTGAGTGGGCAGGTGGTTTTGAGGCAAAGTCTCACTATGTAGCCCAGTCTGGCCTTGAACCTCAGTCCTGTTCAACCTCCCCGGTGTGCCATGCAACGTTTCTTAAGAGTACTCCACAGCTGTGTCCCAGACTGTCCCTTGCCCCTACTCACTGTACTACAGGTTTCGGTGCAGTCACTTTCTTGATCTTACTAGAAATGTTAATGGAATATTTTCCAAGAACTTAAACCTTTTCTACCGTGTCTTTATGGCTTGTGGCTTAAAACCATGAGGATTCTGTAGCTGGGGATATAGCTGAGAAGGAGAGTTCTTGCTGGGGTGTGCAAGATCCTGAGTTCCACCCAGAACACTACCAGAAAAGCACATTGAGAATTTGCTATGGACCAGTCGTACCACCAGGACAGCAAACTGCATTCCCATACTGGTAATGACAACTACATCTTGAATTCTGCCTGGCAGTCGGTGATTACAACATAATGTCAATTCTAAAGAAATGAATGTAAATGTAAAAATTATGTATGTTGGCATCCATGAAATGTACATGTTTTGAATTACGGCAAATGTTTATGGCATGTATGTAACTTTTTTGTTCTTCCTACTTTGACTAGCTTTTTTATTTACCTCATTACTAGTCATTGTTACCTAAAAAAATAATAATAAAATGATAAGAGAGTGTGTTGGCTGGTTTTTATGCCAATGTGACACAGGCTAGAGAAGGGAGCAGCAACTGAGAAAATACCCTCCACCAGATTGGCCTGTGGGCAAATCTGTGACACGCTGTATCCATTACGGATTGATGCGGGAAGGCCCAGTCCACTGTGGGTGGTGTCACCCCTGGCAGGTAGTCCTGGGTGGTATAAGAAAGCAGGCTGAATAGTAATAAAAACAACATGGTACTTGCACAAAAATAGACATGTAAACCAAGAGAACAAAACTGAAGACCCAAACATGAGTACGCATAACTTCAGCCGCTTGATGTTTGATGAAGGTGCCAAAAACATGTGCCGGGGAAAGAACCTCAATAAACAGCGCTGGGATAACTGGATGTCCACATGCAGAAGAATGAAACAGAATCCATGCCTGTCACCTTGTACCAAACTAACTCCAAATGGCTAAAGACCTAATCATGAAGCCCGAAACACTGAAACTACTAGAAGAAACCATAGACAGCCTCCCACATCACCCAGGTGTGGGAGAGGACTTTCTGAACAGGACTCTATTCGCACAAAAATTAAAGCCAAGAATTGGCGAGTGGAACTTCATAAGACTAAAAAGCTTCTGCACGGCTAAAGGAACAGCCGCGCCAGGCAGTAGTGGTGAAAGCCTTTAATCCCAGATCTTGGGAGACAGAGGCAGGTGGACCTCTGTCAAACAAGAACAGCCTGGTCTACAGAGTAAGTTCCAGGGCAGCCAGGAGGGAGAGAGGGAGAGAGGGAGGGAAAAAAGAAAAAGAAACAACAGTCGAGCACAGGCAGAGCCTACAGAGTGGAATACTTGCTCAGCCGTGTTCATTGCTGCTCTATTCACAGTAGCTAGGAAATGCAAACAGCCTAAATGTGCTACAAACAGCAAACAGACAATGAAACGTGTACATATCCACTATGGAGTACTGTTCAGCTGGAAAGAAAAATGAAATCACAAAATTTTGCAGGTAAATGAATGAAACTAGAAAAGGTTATACTAAATGATGTAACCCAGACACAGGAAGGCAAATGTTGTATGTTCTCTCTCATCTGAAGCTCCTAATCTTTAGGGTTTAGGGGCCCTAAAAGCCTCCTCCTTGAGGATTAGAAGGAAGTGTCCTCCTTGAAGGTACCAGAAGGCATCTTACAAGCTTTCAAAGGAAAGAATCATCCAGCTACTCAGCTACGGCACCTAGGAACTACAGGAACCAGCATGGCACAATATCCTAAGGATGCAGTAGTGGCATGCATACCTTGGTAGTAATCAACAGCTCTCTATTTGAACTCAAAATACTCTCAACAAGAGGGAAAATCATGCCCAGTCCTGAAAACCTAACCAGCTACCCATGGCTAGTGAAGTTATAAATCTTGAAGGAAAACCTACAACTGCCACTTTATTAAACGTGCATAGTACCTAACCACATTCTAAATATTTGTCTTTATGTCCACAGAGACGTGTAGTCCTTACTCCCACATCAAGGAAACTTCTCTTTGCAATGAACAGAGACCATTACAGAACAATACAGTCGAAATGAAGGATCGTGGAGCCCAATCCCAGCGGATACATCTCCAATACAACCTAAGGCTTGGGGACCGTTGCAGAGAGAGTGTTGAAAGATTGTAATGGCCAGAGGAGGGGAGTTTGTATCTTCTAGGTTTATCGGAAGCTACACCTATAAGGTCTCACCAACATGACTGCCTAAACAGGGGCTGAACAAAGACAATAGACAAGCTAAGGTGGATGGGGATGGGGGCGAGAGACCCCAACCCTACACAAACAACTACAGGCAACTACAGAATACTGAGAGTTTGAGAAATAGTCTTCCGCAGGGAAAAGCTCACCAATTAGTTATCCAATATCAAATGGTCAGCCCTGGAAACAAGCATACAAGTAACATTATAAGACTAAGTGGTCTGTACTTATGTATTTAGATGTGTGTGTGTGTGCGCGCACGCGTGTGTGCATGTGCGTGTGTGTGACAACTAATGAACAAAGAGGCCATGAATTTGAAAACGCTCAAGCAGGTTATATGGGATGTTTTAGAGGGAGGAAAAGGGAAATTTTAATTACAATCTCAAAAACAAATTTTCAAAAAGAAAGGAAAGAAGAAAGAGGAGAGAGAGAGGGGACTAAGGCCGAGCAAACCATAAGCATTCCACAACCTCTGCGCATCGGGGCCCGCCTTCGGGTTCCTGCCCTTCCTGAGTTCCTTCTCTGATTTCCTCCCATGAGGAACTAGGATGTGGGAAGTAGCTGAAATAAACCCTTTCCTCCCCAAGTTGCTTGTGACTGTGGCATTTCATCAAGGCATTAGAAACCCCAAGAAGGACAGCTTCTGCTGGACATGCCAGACAGAAATTTGTCAAGAATTTTGTCAACCCAGAGGCAACTTTCAGACTGTCTAGATGAGTCTGTCACTAGCATGACATGTCACCAGTACTTTAGGTTGTCTTATGAGTGTTCCCTTTGGTAAGTTTTAAAATAAAAGAAATTTAATTCCCACCTATCCTTCCCCTGAAAAAAATAAATAACTCTCCTCAATGTATTTTTTTGTTCCCTTTGAAAAGACACAGTCATAATAAAACAGAAAGGAGTAAGAGTCTCAGATCAAATGCTTTTAGTCCAAAGACTATAATATGACCTCAAAAAAAATCAAGTCTTGTGCAAACCATGAGTTTCCAAAAGAAGGAGCCATGTGTCTCATACGAAAAGGTTCCCAAAGTCTGTGAGGTGTAACCTTCTAAATGCAGCCTAATAAGGTGCATTTGCCATGGAGGGAAACTTTGGGAGCACTGAGGCACATGCAGGACTCGCTCCCAACCAGAAGCCTGCACTGGGTTTACTATTGATTGAGGCTGGTTTGCCCCTGCCAGAATTCGAAGTAGTTGTTGCTGTTTTGAGAGAGGATTATGGTTTAAATGTGAAACATCTCCTACAGTCTCAAGTGTCTGAATATTCAGTCTCCAGTTGATGATGTTGTTTGACAGGTTGTAGAATGTAGTATGGGGCTTGATGGTAGAGGTCAATCCCTGGAGGGTGTGGGAGTATGGGGGAGATGCCTTTGAAAGTTAGCCACACCTCTGCTTCTGTCTGCTTTCTCAACTTCCCGGTTGCCAGGTGAGTTATAGCAGCCTCATGCTCCCACTAAGGAGGGAGTCTCTCCAGCAGTCATGGGACTGAAGTTCTCTGCAACCCTGAGCCAAGATAAACCCTTCCTCCCTTAAGTGGCTTCTGTCAGATAGTTTGTCACAATGACAGGAAAAATAACAATAGTCTCATTAAGTAGTCCAGGTTAACCTTGATCCTGTGATCTTCCTGCTTCAGTCTCCAGAGGGCTATTGCAGCATGCACCACCACACCCTGCTTATTGTGGACACTGCTGGCATGCAGAAGTGTTGGGAGATGGAGCCTGGAAGTGATTAGCTCTCTTCCCCTGGGACTGGCTAATTTACCTAGTGGCAGGTTGTTCTGTCTCTTGTGCATGCACCCATTTGTTCCTCCTCTATTCTACCATGTTAGAACTCTGAAAGTCCTCACCAGAAACAGTTACCATGCTCCCGGACTTCCCACCCTCCAGAACCACGAACTCTCTCAACCTCTGTTCCATATGAATGACCTAGGCTTGACGTGTTTGTTATACCAACAGAAAACAGATGGAGGTAGAATTAGTTACCAGTTCAGCTGCTGAGGTCAGGGATGTGCTGTTTAAGCAGTTATAGAGCTAGAATGGCACCCACAGAGCCAAACTCTAAAGCTCCTGTCATTGAGAAGACTAGAAAAAAAGTGGGTTTTCCTCTGGTGTCACTCCTGGTCAAGGACAACATGCCTAACCATTGCTGCCTACCGTCTGTGCCTTGGAACCCTGGATAGAGAAATCCTTCAGTTCCTCATTAAGACTATTGGGGGCTGGCACAATAAAGCGCCACCACCCGAAACTCCAGAATAGGAACATATCTTCTGTTCTCGTTTGGAATCTGGATGACAGCAGTGCTGTCCTGGAGTTTCCTTAAGACCACTTCTTTTCAACTTTAAAAGAATGACTTAAAACATATCCCTTTGTTTTTAATTTTTTTTTTAAATAACTACTACTGTCTTGTGTTTCTAGACCATTGAAGACTGAGAGTTTCAAATGAAAGTTAACCCAGCTTAAAGAGGAAAGCCAGGCAACACCTGGATGGGGCCACAGAGCTTCCAGGTTGCTGCTCAGCCACAGAAGTCTGCCTGTTAAACACCCAAGCAGCCAACAGAAAGAGCTGAGTGCACCCTCGTCCGCCTGCGCCCACATCATCCTGACCTGAAGGTGTGAAGGACTGAGAGCAGCCGCAAGAGGAACGAGGGAGTGGGGGTCACTCTCTCTGTTTTAGTTCAGCTGTAAATTTTCTGGGCTATACAACCATGACAATTGATTTATTTTTCATTTAATACAGATTTATTCTGTGAAGCTTTGAACACTCGCTCACTCAGAATGGAGAATTTTCAGTTTGGTAAAGCAAATGCCCCGTGAGTGTTTCTGGGATGTGAAATCTGTTAATCTGCCCTTCCCTTGTTTGGCGATAACCATATTTTCTGCTGCCCCATTTGACAGATCTGCAACCTTGAGCATTTCAGTGTTAATCTGAAATCCTAAGTGAGCAAAACTGATATTCCTTTTTTGTTTCAAGCAAGACTGACTAAAAAAAATAAAAATAAAAAATAAAGAAATAAAATAAAATGCTCTTAAAAACAGCCCAAAGAATAAGAATCCCTGCAGAATCTAATCAGATCTATTATGCTAAGTAGGAAGACTCCCCTCCCCCAGCCCCTCAAGAAAAGATCTCAAGGAAGTAGAAATTAAATTGCCAAGTCTAATGGATTCCCTGTGTGACTAACTCATTGCATTGTTTCTGGGGTTTGAGGAGATACACACATTTCACGGGCAGACTTAGTCACTCCTGCTTGGACAGCTGCTGCCCTGCTCTGTGTCTAAGGTCAGGTTCATCCATGGCGGGACTCAGCAGCTCTCACTCGAGTGCGCTGAATGCATGAAAGGGTTTTCTGTTGACATTATTCTCATGTTCCAGGGGACCGGTTCCTACCCTGACTCAGGAAGAGTCTGCCCCTTCGTGGTGGGAGGTGGATACGATTAAAGGACCAGGGTAGATGAAAGTGTTCATCTGAGAGTCTGAATACCAAAGAACTGCTCGAGGTCAACCAGATGTACCAAACACACCCTGCCCCTATGGCTCCCAACCCTCACCTTTACTTTCAACAATTGCTTCTTTTGTGATCACCACTTTCATGCAAAATCTAAAGAGAAAATGGAACGGATTATCTTAAAACCTGCCGAGGAAGGGGGGATGAATACATCCCACAGATGACAATAGCAAGCCTTCAACCGCACACTTTAGCACACACAAGCATACACTGGCTGTGCTCTCACCTAGCATTCACTCTCCAACCGTACCCTCAGCAGCCTTGAAGACTGTGTACATGATATTTAGCTCCTTAACACTGCAATTCTATTTGCAACATTCTTGTACTATTAATATTTATGTGATTTCTATAAACCATCTATTGAAATACATTGAAAGAAATGAACCCATACAGTTCCCTAATTGTGCATATTTGTGTGCATAATCCTAATACTATAATGTGAAATTTAATTTTCCAAATGTATTGCAAACAAAGTTTTGAAATAAACAAACAAACAAATAAGGTGACTTGTTTTATTTATTTGTTGGTTACGGTATTATAAAGTTCTTTGTTGGAATTCAGAGCTGTCCCTGGTTTTGTTTCTGTTTTAGTTTCTTGTTTTTAAATGAATCCTAAACATAGCAACCACTAAATATAACATGATAAGTGAAATTTTCATTACTTATTTGTGGTGCTGGCCATTGAACCCAGGGCCTTGTAATACTAAGTAACTGCTGTATCATTGGCTATAAAATTATTTTCAGCATTAGTTTTAGTTCTGTTTCAAAAGGACTTGCTCACCTGGTATGGTAGCACACAACTGTAATCCCAGCACTTGGGGAATTTGCTGTGAGTTTGACGCCAGCTTAGGCTACAGAGAACATACAAGGCTAGCCAGGAATACATAGCAAAACCCTGTCACACACAAGCACACAAAATTGGGTATGTATATAAGATATATATTGGGCCAGGCAGTGGTGGTACATGCCTTTAATTCCAGCATTAGGGAGGCAGAGGCAGGTGGATCTCTGTGAGTTCGAGGCCAGCCTGGTCTACAGAGTGAGTTCCATGACAGCCAGAGTTACAACAGAGAAACTCTGTCTCAAAAAAAAACAAACAAACAAACAAAATATATATATATATATATATATGTGTGTGTGTGTGGTGCGTGTGCGCGTGTGTGTGTGTGTGTGTGTGTGTGTGTGTGTGTGTGTGTGTGTGTTAGAAAAAGAAGTCATAAAATACAGATTGAGCAACCTTACACCAAAATACAACTTTTTATGCTCAAAAAATTTCAGGTTTTGTAGCATTTAAAATTTTTAGATTAGGAATGTTCAAATGACAATCTATGTAAAAATTTCAAAGCCTGGGGTGGGGGATCCCAAATCTGAAGCCCTTCTGGTCCCAAGTACTTCAGGTAAGGGATGTTCAACCTGTATTGTAATTGTGTCTCAAACTCTTCCCTTCTCTATCAAGAGACCATTTGGAATGTATAAGAAAAGGGGGTGTATTAATTTGGGTTAGTGTTGCTATAATGAAACACCATGAACAAAAGCAATTTGGGAAGGAAAGGATTTATTCAGCTTACATTTCCACATCCATAATCCATCACTGAAGGAATTCAGGACAGGAACTCAAACAGGGAAGGAACCTGGAGGCAGGAGCTGATGTAGAGGCCATGGAGGGTGTTGCTTACTGGCTTGCTCCTCATGGCTTGCTCAAACTGCTTTCTTATAGAATCCAGGGCCACCAGCCCAGGGGTGGGAGCACCCACAATGGGCTGGGCCCTCCCACATCAATCACTAATTAAGAAAATATCCTACAGATTTGCCTACAGTCCAATCTTACAGAGGCATTTTCTCAATTGGAGTTGCCTGCTCTCAGATGACTCTAACCTACGTCAAGTTGACATAAAATTAGCCAGCACAGGGCGGGCACAATTCTGAGCAGAAAAATGAAATGTGTGGCAGAGGAAGAGGGCTTTCTACACTTGCAATGTGAGACATAATCAGAAGATGAGATTCCCGGCATATAAAAGGCAAGGTGTTGTGAACAGCCCTGGTTTGACCAGAGTCCACAAAGAAGGAGAGAGTATTGAATGAACTTGAAAGTGGGAATGAATGAGAAAACTTGCCAACTTCCTTGCTTGCATTCATAGAAAGAGTTGAGGGATACAGAGCATTGGAGGTGATGCATAAGTATCTCAAGTTCAAGAGCAGCTTGGACTACATAGACAAACTCTGTCAGGAAAATAATGATAGTAACAATAACAATAATAGTAGGGTTAGGAGATAGGAGATACAAGAAGTGTGGAAAGCACACTAGACTCGAAGCTGTCTACACCCTGATCTTCACTCTGCTTCTTGCATGGGCTCTATACCAGTGGCAGTCTATACTGGTGGCCATAACAAAATGGCATTGGCTAAAACTAACAAAATTCTTCTTTCATAGTTGCAAAGTGGAAGCCCAAGATCAAATCGACGGTCTCTGATCAAATATGGATAGTCTCTGGTGAGGGCCGTCTTCCTGGCTTTTGCTTCCTGGCCATTGTCTCAGCCCTGTGGACTCACCCATGCGAGAGAATGAGGATGGAGAAAGTGAGCCATCTCACATCTCCTTTCTCAGGGCACTGATCCCGGGGACCGCTCTTGAACTCGGTATGCCTCCGAAGCTCCATTTCCAAAAACTGTCATCTTGAGGCTTCAAATATGAATTTCACAATATGATATAGCATAACAAAACAACCAGCCAGAGAGCCTCCCATGCTAAACAACAAATACTCATCTCTCACACATCTACAGTTCACTAATCTATGAGGGGTAGGTTATGTGCTTGTGTACAAGTGTGCAGGTTCACATGGAGACCAGAGCTCAACCTTGGGTATCATTCTTCAAGAACTGTCCACCTTGCTTGTGAGACAGGATCTCTCACCGGTAACTAAGATTAGACTAGGATGTGGTGACTAGCAAACCCCAGAGGTCTGTCTGTCTCTGCCTGCCCGATGCTGGGATGACAGATGCGCACCACAAGGTCTGGCTTTTCACAGGGATCCAAACTCGGGTGCTTATGCTTGAGCGGTGAACACTACCAACTAAGCTGCCTGCTAGCCCCGCTTGTCTTGTTTAGAGTCTTCTCCATTTGGAGTTCAGTTTGGGTGGCTGAGTCCCGCGGACCCGTCTCCTTTCTCTGAGCAAACTGTGCTATAACGGAGGTGGGGAACAAGAGCATGAGTGAGCCCTTTTTAATCACCTGGTTATATCACAAATGTGGAGATGCAATTTCCTTTTGGCCGAGGCTATTCACACATAGGACCTAGTCACCCACCACAGCCACCAAGTAGGACGTAAGTGAGCCTCCTGTCTCTGGAGGTTTCTTCCCTTTCCTTTGTAGCAGGCTTGGGAAATTTTATTTAAGACTCTTACTCTACACCCCTCTGTTATTACTGCCCTTGTATAATATTTAATGCGCAGATTTCACCCTACTAGTGAAACAGTCAAATAATACTTCAACTCTAATTTGGGAGCAACAAAGGTAGGCAGAGAGACATCCCAGACTGACGAAATCACAGGACTGGATGACAGCGTGACCAATCAAAATTGGCTAGGCCAACATGGATGAGCAAAATGACCGCAACCATCCCTCATTTCGTTATAGCTTACTTCCATATCTAAAGCCACGCCACATCTTAAAATGCTATGTAAGGACAGAAAACTGGAATAAACTCTATACCAGGAAAAATCCCTATGGATTCATGAAATTCCTGGCCTTCTCCCCACTTTAACCCATGAATAATCCATCCTTCCACTAAATTTTGCCCATAAAACAAGCTATCTAAAGTCCCACAATGCAACTCTCTTGAGAAGCCTACCCTCGCGCTTGAGTGTATTCCCTTGCCCTGTAATAAATTCCCTTACTCTGTCTCCTTTCTGATTTCTTTCTTCACAGACACAGGAACTGGAAGCGCTGAGCAGAGGCTTTGTTCTGGCGTCTATCTGTGGGACATTCTCAGCCTTCAGTCCCTGGTAACAGTAAGAGCAGTCTTATATCACATGGGAAAAGGGAGATTTTAAAGTCCGTAGTGCTCAGATAAATCAAGATTTAGGAGCTGGCCTTCAGCTCAGTGGCAGAGTGCTTGTCTAGCACACACATGGCCGGGGATTCAATCACCAGCATTAAAAAATAAAAAATCAGAGATTCTGACTCCGGTTATCCTCTGCCGGCCACTCACTGCGTAGTCTCCCTCTGAAGGGGCGCCGCCTCGGGCGAAGTGAAAGAGAAGCTTGCAAGGGGCCTATCGGCAGTAATTCTCAGCAGGTAAAGGCACTTGCTGCCAGCCTGCCAGCCTGAGTTCGGTCTCTCGAACCCACGCAGGAGGAGAGAATTGGCTGCCCTCTGACCTACACACACACACACACACACACACACACACACACACACTCACACACACACACACACCCCCCGAATAAATGTTTGCTTGGTTTTTTTAATTTAACATAACACTATACCCTGGAATGTTACAAGGCACAAGGAGGAAAAGACAAAAACGCTATTGTACTGACATCCTGAAGAGATTGAGATTTAGGCAGAAAATCCAGGGCTACCGCTTCTAGGTTGTCAGGATAATTGAGAACAGGCAATTCCCTAAGTGAAAATGAACTAATGTAGAAGAAAAAAAATTTTTTTCAGCACTAGAAACAGGTTGTACGAAAATATCAAATTTAGAGAGATCCCAGAGGGGCAGCATGACACATGTCACGCTGAGCGTGAAGAATGGCGTCCGGCCCTGCAGAGCTGAGCACAGTAATGCCTTTCTGGCTGTGGTCCTCTGTCTGCAGATGACAGTTGCCATAACCACCACCCTCTCTGCAGGGAGAGCCCACAGTCAGCCCAGAAGGGACTCAGGAACAAACAAGGCAGCAGCCAAGGACACGGAACTTGTCACTGGGAAGATGTTCCCTCTGGAGACCCAGAAGATGTTACTCAACTGAGGCAAGCCATGTCTTATTTACAGCAGAGCCCACCTCTCCCTCTCCGTCTGTAAGACAGGCCATTGGCATCACACTGACTGAGGACAGGCTGCCTAGGTCAAGGAGTCACTGCTGGTATCTTGCCTGGCATGATACCCACCTGCCAAGCGTGGGCCAGCCCCCACCCCTTGCCCATCGACTCTCAGAGAGCATGTCCGATTCTGAGTAACAGTTCTTCATCCGACAAACTCATTTGGGAGAATTCACAGGCAGGAGCCAATCATGGAAAGACAGTCAGATATTGTTTGGGGAATCTCTTTCTCTGAGGAGACTTAAACAAATGACCTCTGTTGTAAGATATCAATGACAAACCAAAGTCCAACTTCGGGAACTAATGAGATCAAGGCCTGCTTACAGAGCATGCGTGAGGGGTTACTTACAGATGTGCGGGTGACCCCAAAGCAGCCGCATCACTGGCAATGCTCACCTGAGCATGTTTGCGGATTTCTCCATGATCACACAGATGGAGCCCCTCTTCGGTCAGCCTTCCACATTCTGTATGCTCGCACGCCTTAGGAGGCCACACGCCCATAGTCAATTAGGGTAGAATCACATACCCCTGGCTGGGCGGTTCAGGCGACCCTGACCAGATTCTTTTAGGTGAGGGTCTACTGACCTTCCCACTCCCCTCTTTCTATAAGGGAATAACTGCCAACAGACCGTATCTCCGTGGTCCCTTGCAAGTAGTCACAGTTGCTCTGATGCAAATGATGGCCCCTATAACAGAGGACAGTTCTCTACCACAGATACGATCAGCAGGCTCAGTACTGGGAGCCTGACCAGGCCTGCAGTATCCTGCCCACACCCCTGCACCACGGCTTGTTCCTGCCCTCTTGTGGTGGGAGGTGGAACTATGGTGATTATGAGACCCAGTTGGGAGAGACTACCATACTGACCCCCAAACTAGGTGGTGTAGTGAGGCCTCTCCCAGAACATTTGGCAGTGATGGCTATGTTCACAGAGGTGGAGAGACTGAGGGTGGAGATAGCATGACGGGTAAAGACCCAGCACTGGGGGTGTGCGGGGATCTGTATCCTGGGAACAGCTAGACCCAGGCCTGATAACACACATAGCCCCAGCACTGGGGGAGGTGGCTGCAGGAGGATCAGAAGTTCAAGGTTATTCTCCGCTATGTGGAAAACATTTGAGGCCAGTCTCAGCTACAGGAGACCTGGTCTTTAAAGATTAATTAATTAACAACAAACTATGAGGATCTAGATATAGTGACTCAGCCTTGTAATCCTAGCACTGAAGAGGCTGAAGGAGAAGGACCTCAGCCTGGGCTGCATGGTAAGACCCTGTCTCCAAAAGCCAAACAAACACAACACTATGAGGAAGCTTTTACCCAAGAGCAGCTAGGCCAGCGCCTTCAATGCTGTAGTCATTCAGTCCCTTTTTTTGTTGTTGTTGGGTTTTTTTTGTTTATTTGATTTGTAGTCTTATTGTGATTTTTCTCTTAAAGATGCCTGTCCGCTGTATCAGAAAATCAGTCCACCTTATAGGAAAAAAAAAAACACGTACACAAAAAGGAAACCGAGAAGAAAATGAGTGTTGCAGGAGTCACCCACCCTCAGGAAGCAGCAGCGTCTCCACCTGTCTCTGCTCCACCCAGCCTGGCCTCTTCTCTTCCTTATCTGCCGGCATCCCCTCACTGTGCACGTGAACCATCCCATCAGCAGATGGACACCGTGCTGAATGCTACAAAATTGACTACTTTCATACTAAAAGGAATTCAATAAAAGTGAAATACATAAAAGCCTGCGCTTATAGATTTTTATTATGATTCTCTTCAGCCAGGCTTTAACAAACTCTCTGATGTCAGGGAAGGTATAACCGATGTGTCTTTCAGGACAAGGCAAGGTGTCAGGAAAGAAAGCTACAGCATCTACACCAAGACAATGCCTTCTGAAGATAAAAAGCCCACCTTTCAGAGGCACCTCATCCGAGCTCACCCCCAGCGTCTGTGCTTGTAGGCAACTTGCTTTATGTCAATCCGCTCAGTGATGTCAGATACCGAGGAGGTGGTCCCTGTGAGTTGCATATCTTTATGAATCTTGCATGACAGCACTTCTCTTCTTAAGCATTGGTAATCTGTTTGATGTTCCTAGAGATGGATGAGGGACCTTGGGTGTCAGCGGAGAAGCCGGCAGATGGCAATTGTGGTAATAAATAATCCTAATGCTTTTCACTTGCTCGGCCTTGACAGTTCAAGGGTCTCAAAACATAGCTGGAAGTTCGAATTATTGAGAAAGGGTAACTCGTTCATCCTTCCAGCACCTCACTCGAGAGCTCAGAGGAAGCGGGATGCTCCCACAGACCCCTGGCCCTGACTGCAGCGGGGACTGCTGGCTGAGCGTGCTGAGAACACACACTCGGGTGAAGAGTGGCAGGAGATGGCTTCCTCATTGCCCCCAGGGGACTGGGAAACTTTGAGAGTCAAGGGTAGAGGACCCAGTGAGCTCCAGAGCCCTCCCTGGGAAAAGAGGAAGCTGAAGAAGAGGAAGCTGATGGAAGACTGGGTACAAGAAGTAGCCACTTCTGACCACCAGGGGGAGTAGGTGCAGGAAACTGCTCCTGACACAGACCATGGCAGCAGAGACCCCTGGGCCCGGAACACCCTCTCCTGGAACCTATACTTGTAGTTGTATACTTCTTACTAGTCAGACCAGGGCTTCTGACACTCTTGACTCCTCCTCATGAGCAGGGCAAAGGGATAAAGCGCAGTGACATGAGGCGACGAAGCTTTCCTTTCGGGAGAACCTCTCATGATCCATTTCTAATCCTCAGGCACCAGCCTGAGGCCGAGGCCTTGCATACCGGTTGCAGTTTTATGTGACTTTTGCTCATCTCTAAGAGGTCTGGACCTCTCTACAACTCCCTGCCCTCGCGCCAGCCCTGCAATCTTAAGAAGTGCTCCAGCCAAAGCACACAGGGGAGACGTCTGTTGTCTGTGCACATGAATCTTCGTTCTCGTCTCTCTCCAAAAATAGTGTTTCCCTAGAAAAGCTGAAGCTGCCTGCCATTCTATCCATGTGGATCCTTATCAACATCCTTGCTCTTAAGATACAGATTCAAAGGAGAAAGGTGTTTCCAGGTCCCTCAGGACAGCACACAGCATCTTGAGCAAGCAAGCTGAAGTGAAGGAATTTAACAGTTTGCTTCACTTACTCCTTCAAAGTGAAAAAAGAAAAGAAAAGAAAAAACTTTAAAAAGTAGCAGGTGTGGTGCCGTGAGCCTTTAATCTTAGCACTTGGGAGGCAGAGGCAGGCATGTATCTGAGTTTAAGGCCAGCATGGTCTACATAGTAAATTCCAGATAGGGTCTACACAGTAAGACCCCATCTCAGATGGATGGATGGCTAGATAGATAGATAGATAGATAGATAGATAGATAGATAGATAGATAGATAGATAGATAGATAGATAGATAGACAGATAGATAAAAATAAGGATGGGCTAAGGATGTGGCTCAGTGGGTAAAGAACTTGCTGTACGAACTCAGCAATCTGAGTCCAGATCCCCAGAGCCTATGTAAGAAGCCGATCTATTAGCATACCTGTCTGTAATCCAAACAGATGTTTGGGACCTGGAAAGTGGAGATGTGAAAACCACCCCAAGCTTCCCGGTCAGCTAGCCTAGCCGGCACAGCGGGGAACAAGAGACCCTCCCTCGAATGAGGTGGAAGGCAAGAACTTACACCCAGGTTGTCCTCTGACCTCCGTTATGTTATGACACAAGCATGTGTATACAGAGAGAGAGAGAGAGAGAGAGAGAGAGAGTAATTGTAACATAATAGGAAACCGATTTTCAAGCAACAAGTACCAGCAGAGGCAGGCGGATCTCTGTGAGTTTAAAGCAGCCTGGTCTACATAGCAAGTTCCAGGACCACCAGGGCTGCAGACAGAGAAACCCTGTCTCAAACAACAACAAACTCCATCAAGTAAATAGACAGCAGCAGCCAACAATTGATTAAGAAAAAAATAAGTAAATGAAGCCCTTTCTTTCAAAGACTGTTTGTGGCTCAATTATACTACCCTAAGTATCAATATAGAAATAAGAATAGACCCCACCAAAGCGAGGTAGAGGCCCAGGCATGGTGGTACAAGTCTGTAACCCCAACTGCAGAGAAATAGGAGGCAGGAGGATTGTGTATTCAAAGTGAGACCTCGCATCAAACACACAAAACAAAACAGGATAGAAAGAATCTTATGTCCAAAGTTTTCCAAAATTATAATTATTTGTAAGGATCCAAGCTGCTGGCCTTCCAGTCATAAAAATTAACCAGAGAAAATCCTAGGATCATAGCACAGCAGCGCTCTGCCATCTGGTGGTCAAAGCCGATATAGTCCACCATGCTCACGCAAAAGACTGAGACGGTGCTGAGTCATGCTGAAAAGTACGGTATCCTTTAACAAAACAGTTTTGTTGACTCTGAAGCCGATGAGCAGTAAGAGTCAGACTCCTGAAACAGCAAGTCCAGTTTTGAAGAGTCTCCTTTGTCATGTTCCACAGTCATGGATGAAAGGTTCTTAAATTGCTTGCTTAAACAAACCTCTCTAGGGGCTAGAGAGATGGCTCAGAGGCTAAGGGTGCTTACTGCTCTTCCAGAGGATCCCAGTTCCCTTGAGGAGAAGCTCCAGGAGAGCTGATCCCTCTGGTCAATGCAGACACCCAGCCTCACACGCATATACTCTCCCATGCATATATTCCCACATTGCATACAAGTCCTGAGAAGGAAAAAAGGAAAATCAATGAATTTGCCTGGCTGCCAAAGAAAGATATGTAAAAAAGGTATTAAGTGTGCATGCCTTTGGTCATACCATCTATCCATACAGATCTCTGTTGATGAACCGGTTACAAGATGTGAAAGGGGAACATGGCCCAGTCGTTCTCAGAACCATATGTGAATGAATTAAACGAACATGGTCTACGGTCCACATGAGATCCTCTGAGTTCAGCAAAAGTGTCACAGGGGGTTAGAAAATCAGATCCCCCTTGCCCAGGGAACAGGACTCTCAACTCCCCCTCCTTGGGGAATCAAAGGCGCTTCAGCATATTAAAGACCCATAGAAAAGAAGGCAGCTTAGCTTTGCCCGAGTCAGCAGCTCCCAGTTTTTTGACTCTAACTAGGTCTTTTAGGCAGTTTGTTATTGTTGTTATTCTTGGAGTTTTCTAGAAATTGTTTTTTGGTGGGTTTTGGTGGTTTTGTTTTGGGTTGGTTGAGCAGGTAGATGATTGGTAGGTTTATTTGTTTGGTTTGGTTTGGTTGAGACAGAGTCTTGCTGTATAGCCTAGGCTGTCCTCAAACTCGGTACCCCCTGCTTCAGCTTCTTAAATGCAGGGTTATCAACGTGCACTCCAAGGTCCAACTACAACGGGTTGTTCTTGTGTTCGTTTTAATATAACTCAGAGAACCTATAAAGCATGTTTTAATGCAGATGCCGGCTCCCTTCTACAGCCTCCTGAGTGACATTCTGGACAGTTACCTTTTCTCTTTGTGCCTGAATTTCTCAGATGTAGGTCACACATGCAGGCCATGCCTCAGATACAACCACCTACAGACAAGCATTCATCCGCTGACCCTGCCCAGCCCCAATGAGGCTGTGAAGGAATAATGAAAGGGTATTAACTCTCGAGGGCCAAACTGAATAGGGTCAGCCTCACTGTCCCTCCTGTAACCCAGACTTTACAGTCCAGTCATTGGAGAACCTGTGCTCTTGCATGGCAGCCATCATGCTATGAGGAGGCCCAGGTCACGCAAAGCCACAGTGGCGGAAACTCTACCGAGCCAGCGCACACTTTTGAATCATCACAGTGCAGGAAGCAGGCATGTGATAGTCTAAGACAGAGACTTCTTTCCACTTCTAACCATTTTCAAAATAATAACTTCAGCCAGCTTTATCCTTATTCATAGTCAGAATCCAGTTCGTCCATTTATTATCTTCCCTTGCTAGACTATGCTACTCATAATGGCAGGGACATTTATCTTATTTGCCATTACATGTGTCTCCACCATCTTTAATAATCCCTGGCATGTATGTATCTGATGAATACATAAAATAATAAAATGATCAGAAAAATAGAGGAAAAAGCAATCAATGTAGGGAACAGAATAAAGCTCCAAGAAAGTATCAGTTAATATTCTCAGAGAGAGACGGACGGGGACCATCCATGCCACATGAGTTAAAGGCACCAAGGAGCATGGAAGACAAGAAGGAACTGGACTGAGGGCAGAGCTCAGTAGCATAGCACCTGCCTAGCCTGCGCAAGGTCTGCTCTACATGCCTGCCTTTCCTGTTACCCGGCTATCCCACTCACCGAAGGAACCACAGGTAACAAGGGGCTCTTACAAAACAATGGCTAAAACCAAAAAATTCAAGAGAAGTTCTATTAGATAAAGCTGACTGAAAGAGGAGTCTGGGAGAGAAGGGATAACCTAGGACATCACCCATCACATGTAAATTCTAGAAACAAGAGAAAGAAGAAAAAGAAAAAGAAAGGAAGAAGGAAGGAAGGAAGGAAGGAAGGAAGGAAGGAAGGAAGGAAGGAAGGAAACGCAGATCAATAGGAAAACCATGTGCATCAAGCCAGAAACCCTACACCAGCAGACACAGAACCTAAGGGAGATGAACAGGAACTCTCAAAGGCATCACAGCACAGGTGGGTTGTTTGATTTGTTCAAGCATTTGGAAGGCCATTACAGAGAATTTTGTGGAATTTCTGAAGTATTTAGAATACAAATATGTTATGTGTATAGTGTCAAGCTAAATAATAAAGTGTTTTTCAAAGGTATTATTCAAGAATGGACTTGGATACATGTGCCTTATTAATGTCTGAACATATCCAAGTATGTTGAGGCAAGGGACATTTTAAAAAGCAAAATCTGGAGGGCTACAAGGTCCATTTCAAGTGCTAACCCTTTTGTTAAAAACAAGCTGGCGATAACCCAGTGCTCGGGTAGCTGCTTGGCAGTTGGCCTTACACAAGTGTCTATGTAAAGTTACCATGGCATTTGCCCAAGGGTGTGGCTCTGGCAGTCTTTTGTGATAGCTCTCATCATCAAGCACATGTGTGTGAGAGTCTGTCTTTCATCTCCTGATTATTATTCTGTTGGAATTAAATATAAATAATCCATTTTCATTCTGGTAACTTTCATAACTGATAGATCCATTGAAAACTATAAAGGTTTTTAAATTAGCATAATTGTTAAACCTAGGTAAAGCAAATCAATGTACAGCTTGACCCAATAAGAGCAGAAAGGCACCATGTTGGAAGGATAGAGAAGAGAGGCAGAGGAGAAGGAGGGGCATACAGAGGTAAATCCGTGAGTCCACACCCGTGCTCTCAGGAGTGTCTTTTTGTTGAACATTTCTTTCTTTTCTTAACTCTCATGCTTAAAATCTATGTTTAAAGGTCACTTAATGAAAATCCCATCTCTGCTTCAAAAAATAAATAAACAATAAAGATTTTAAAATGAACTAAATCCTCAACTACAGTAGAAAGCCAAGAGATCATATCTAAAATAAACAGCTAAGTGTGTAAAACTATGATGAGCATATTGCTTAGAAGTAAAGAGTAAATGCAGAAGAAACTAATATAGAGTCCCAAACAAGGGCCTCTGGAAGCAGAATACAAAGAAAAGTGGGAGACTAGATTAATGCTTTTCTTTCTCAGTTTTTTGGTACCTTGTTGATTTCTTAGCTGTGTGCATGTTTCCCATTTAAATCTAAAACAAAAAAATGTACAGTTCAGTGGTGGGTAGATGATATGCACAGGGCACTATGTTCAATCCTTAGCCCAGATAGATGGGTAGATAGACAAATAAATAGATAGATAGATAGATAGATAGATAGATAGATAGATAGATAGACAAATAGATAGATAGATAGACAGACAGACAGACAGATAGATAGATAGATAGATAGACAAATACATAGATAGATAGATAGATAGATAGATAGATAGATAGATAGATAGATAGACAAATACATAGATAGATAGATAGATAGATAGATAGATAGATAGATAGATAGATAGATAGATAGACAGACAAATAGATAGATAGATAGATAGATAGATAGATAGATAGATAGATAGATAGATAGATAGATGGGTAGATAGACAGGTAGATAGATAGATAGATAGATAGATGGGTAGATAGACAGGTAGATAGATAGATAGATAGATAGATAGATAGATAGATAGATAGATAGATAGGCAGATAGGCAGATAGACAAATAGATAGATAGATAGATAGACAGACAGACAGACAGACAGACAGACAGACAGATAGATAGATAGATAGACAGATAGATAGATAGATGTTTAGAGGACAGAAAATTGACTCAAATGAAAGAATCTATCAGAAGACAGCAGTCTTGGATAGTAAGCTCCCTATATTACCTAACTTTCTCCTTTTTTTCACATTTCCTAAATTTTCTGCATCAAAAATATGTCTGCACCATAGCATGGTGGTAATCCCAGGACTCAGGAGGCAGATGCAAGAGGAATACAGGTTCTAGGCCAGTCTTTTCTACATACCAAGACTCTGTAAGTATATATATGTGTACATATATGTATGTATACATATAAGAGTTCCCAATAAATGTTTTACTCTTTCTGAAGCAGGGCCTCACAAAGCCCAGACTATTCTCAAACTCACTATGTAGCCAAAGACGACCTTGAACTCCTAATCTTCCCGTCTCTGCCTCCCCCACGCCGACCTGCAGCTGTGCACAGCACATCTGCTTTACAAGAGCTACATCCCAGCCCCAGTAAATACTTCTTTTATTTCTTCAAATTTTATTTTTTTATTGTGTGCGTGTGTGTGCATACATGCATGCGTGCATGCGTGCGTGCGTGCACATGTGTGAAGACCTCAGGACTTGGTTCTCTCCTTCCACCATGTGGATTCTGAGGATCAAACTCAGGTTGTCAGCTTGGCAGCAGGAACCTTCACCTGCTGAGCCTTCCCACTCCCCACTCCCAATAAGCATTTCCTTTCTCTCTTTTCTTTCTTTCTTTCTTTTTTTTTATTTATTTATTTATTTATTTATTTATTTATTTTAATTTTTAAGTAGAGTTTCTCTGTGTAACAGCCTTGACTGACCCGGAACTGGATTTGTAGATCAGGCTGACCTCGAACTCACAGAGCTCCACCTGCTTTTTACTTCCAGAATGCTGGAATTAAAGGCATTCACCACCACACCGGGTTCCAATAAGCAATTTAAAGGAACTCATTTATGAATATTTATCTTAACGTGATAGTCCCTAAATGTTGGTATACATAAAAGGTACATGAAGGGTCCCTTAAAGTGCAGAACTCCAGGCCTTGCCTATCCAGATGCAGGACCTTCAAAGGACCCCTAAATGTCAAAAGATCATAGTGCTCCACTCCTCATATAATCAAAATATAAATCAATGCCCAAGCAAAGAGTGGACTTCCTACCTTAGCCAACATGTGTGCAGATACACATGTGCAGCCATGCACATGCACTCACTGTAGAGTGTTAAGTAGGAGCCAAGCCTGCCTGGAGGACCAGTCTGCCGGGTCAGAGAGAGCTGTGCATTCTCAGCAGGCTCCCCAGGTGACACGATAACCATGGCTCCAGGCCACTATCCCATGGGCCTGAGCCCCTGAGACTTAACACCCTGCAGTGCACCCTAAATGAAGTTCCTCCATGGAATCCTGGGGCTGCAACCACAGGACGAGAGACATAGCTGAGGCTTGATAGGAAAGGTAGGGTGCCACGAAGCACCTCCGGCAAGTCAACTCCAGGGAAGAAAAGTGAACGTGAAACACGCTGGAGCTGTTCACATATCCTTCACTAATGGCCACCACCCACCAAGAGACTGGCCTCGAGGGCTGGACTGCATTCTGGAGTTCCTTCTAACGTGGGTTACCACTCCTCTTGTCCCCCTCAACACCCAGATATGTTTAACCATGTTTGGAGACATTTTTGTTTATTTTCATAGAGAACCACTGGGTAAAGCATCTCAGGTGTCATCCCATAAAGTATGGACATTAGCCGGATGGGTGTGGCGCACGCCTTTAATCCCAGCACTCGGGGGGGGGGGGGGGGGGGGCAGAGGCAGTTGATCTCTGTGAGTTCGAGGCCAGCCTGGTCTACAGAGCGAGTTCCAGGACAGCCAGGGACACAACAGAGAAACCCTGTCTCAAAAAAAAAAATGGATATACCTGCAAAAGCCAAGGATGTCTGTCAAAATCTAATAAAGCAAGAAGGGCGCGGGATGCATGCAGGATTGAGAGCTGGGGTGGGGCAGGGGAGAGAGGCATTGAGGAAGAAGGGGAGGGGGAGGAGGAAGAGGCAGCGGTGACTGCTGCCAAAGGTGGGCTACGGTTTTGTTTTTCAGGAACCATTCACTTTATTTTTCAGGTTAGGGCCTTTCATTGGCCTGAAGCTCACTGACTAGGCTAGGCTGGCTGAACAGAGGACCCCAGAGATCCTCCTGTTTCTGCCTCCTCAACTCTGAGATGACTACACACACCACCGTGCCCAGATTTTTCTTAAATGTTTTGCATTAGCATGTATAAATCACACATGACAGTGAGCTTCACTGTGACATCTTCATGCTTATCCCTGGCATCGTCATACATGTACATAACGATTTTTGATCATATTCACTCCTCCCCCTGCCATTATCAGGGGCCCTCCTGGTCCGCCTGATTCCTTTCCTCTTTCCAACCAGCACCCCTGAACTCTCATGTCTTTGTGAACAGTGTATCTTTAGGGCTGCTTACGGGAACACTGAGGAGGATTTGTTTACAGGAGAAACATGTAACGGAAATGTCTCTCTGTCCCTCAGGAACCATCACCTGCAAACACGGGCAGGGATGGGTAGGTCCCGAGAGCCACTCCTCTTGGCGTGATAATGTGTGTGTGGACACCTGGGGACCACTCTCAGGCCCTCACACTTGCACCTCTCCATTCCCAGAATTTCAAGTTTGAAGCCAGCTGGGGCTCTATATGGAGACCTTGTCTCAAAAAATTGGTAGTTACACACATACATTAAAATCCCAGAATTCCCGGAACACCTTTCTGCCTCGCTGCTCCAATAGAGGATCTGATCCAAATGTTAGCAGAGCTGAGGGTGAAGAGCCGTGTGCTACAGCCTGTGACACATTCAAATGAGCTAAGGAGATCAACTGTCCTCTCCCTCACAACTAACTAGTACCTATAAATACTTGGCTTGGTGGAATGTGTGCCAGGAGGACATGAAGGCCATTTGTAGGCAGGGCACTGGCAAGAATGCCATTGATCCTTCTCAAATAAGATTGCCACCCTCGTCGCCGTGTCTCCTGAGCAGACTCATATGTCATTCCATAAAGCATGTTCCGTGTGGTGAGTTGGGTTTGGGTCTTTTTTTTTTAATTTCTCCACTGGAAGCTGGAGATTTTTTAAAAGTAAAGTAAATTAAAATAAAATAATATTTATATACAAAGCTATTAAGAAAAACAATTGGACAGGTAATGTCCAATGGTAAAAATATAGAAATACCTGCATCTGGATAGTAAGAGGAATCTAAAACACCATCAGGCAAGTTTGAGGTATCAGCAGGACATTTATTAGGCTGAATAGACATCACGTGTAATTGGGACGTGGCACAGAAATCGGAGCTGGCAGTGTTCCAGGCCAAGGTGTCCCATTGGGCTTGTTCTTGTCTAAGCAGGACCGTGGCCAACACATCAGGAAAGGGTTGTAATGGCAATAAAAGTTCATTTCCCATGGATCCCGAGAGGAGGGAACATAAAGGGCCACATGGGAAAGCAGTGAGGTGACTCCAGGGGCAGGAAGACCGGACAATGGTGGCAGGAGCTTTTCTGGGGGTTTCTGGAGGAAGGGAAAGTGAAGCAGAGCTAGCAGACTTGGAGTTGGTTAGTTGGAAGCCTTGTGTGGGTTCTGGGGCATAAGGGCTGTCTCCAGGCGTCTGCTACCTGTTCCCGGGATGACCAGGGATTATGGGGCAGGCAAACAGCAGCCGGAGTGTAAAAGCCAAAATGGAATCTGAATTGACTGAGATAGTGGGCTCTGGGTTGGTTGGCCTTCTCAGGAACTGCGCACTGGAAAGTACTGCGTTGAGCACTTCCAGGAAGTGGCTGGCAGGTCAAAGGCCATTAAGGTCCTAGATACTGAGGTAGGGAGTAGAACAGAAAACAAAGGGCAAGGTTAGTACGCACAGGAGAAGGTCATGAATAACAAGCCATCTGTGTTGGGGGTCAGGGGAACGTGGAAAAAAGAAGTGCAAATAGTCAGGGAAAGTGAATGGTGTCTGATAAAGTCCTTTCTTTGAGCTCCTACTCAAAGGGCTGCACCCAGTGTTGGATGCAGAAAGCCAAGTGTGTACCCAGCTGTCTATCAGCTAACAAAGGGATGAACCAAATGTGCTCCACCTACACAACGGAATATTGCTGAACAATGAAAAAGAACGGAATACTGATACGTATCACAGCATAGATGAACTTTGAAACATCATGCTGACAGAAGAACCTGAATACAATGGCCACGGAGCATTTGATTCTGTCTACACGCCATGTCCAGGATAGCCAAATTCCCAGAGACAGACAGTAGACCGGTGGTTTCCAGGGTCCAAAGGGAATGGAGAACAGAAAGTGATGGCTGACAGGAGTAAGGTTTCTTTTAGGGATAGTGGAGTATTCTAAAATTGGTGGTGGTAGTGACTGGAACCTCTATGAATACAATTTTTTTAACCCATTAAATTCTAGCACTTGGGAAGTGAAGGCAAGAGGGTTATGACTTAGATGCCAGCCTGGGCCACATAGTGAGATCCTGCCTCAAACTATAAAGGGGAAAGGAATCAAACTGTATATTGTGAACTTTATGGTATATGAACTATAAGCTCCCCAAAAGCTGTTACTCTTTTTTAAGTCTGAGAATCAAGTGTAGTGACACACATCTGTAATCCCAGCACATAGGAGGCTAAGATAAAGAAGATTACCCAGAGTCTGAGGCCAGCCTGGCCTACATAGTAAGTGCTAAGCCAGCCAATCTAGAAACTAAGACCTTTACTCAGGAATGGGAGCATCTGGGGACACAACCCTATGGAGAAGTAAGATCACCACCTGGTATCTGTCTGTGGTTCACACCTGAGCATGTGCCAGTCTCGTGTGTCAGGCTCACAGGTGGCTGGGCTCACCTGCAGCACCTCAGTCAGAGAGTCTGGGTGGACCCAGACTTGGTGTCTGCCTTCCTCACAAGTTCCCAAGTAGCACTCATGGCAGAGACCACCAGTTCTACATAGCCAGATTTTAAGAACCCTGACTTTAGATAAACCATTCACCTGTTTCCCAAGGTCGTCTGGGCAAAAGGTGTAAGGGCAAAAAGTTATACTTTAAATTTTAATTCCTCTGCCTAAGAGATCTATGGAACAAGGACATAACTCCCTGGAGTGCTACATGGGGCTGTTCAGTGAGATAGTCCTGAATCTCCCTTTCCCAAGGACACAACCTCTTGAAATGTTGGGTAGGAAATGTCTAGATCCCATTTAGTTGACTCTACTGCACCAGATGTGTTCCAAATCCACGGATGTGCTTGGTCAATTATGGGCAGGAGATAACCAAAAGGAAATACATCAGGATAGATGCTTGCCACTGATTGGACCTGGTGGGAAGTACGTAGCCTTATGGGTTCTGCCTTTTTAGGCACCTGCGCCACGTGACTTGGGGCCGTTCTGTGGGAACTCTGGTGGTGACAGGTGCACTCTGTCGGTGCCTCAGAATGGACCTGGTCAGAGTCCATCTTCCTGGCCAGTAATAAATTTAATTAAAGCTTGCTTGCTTCAAATTTGGCTCAATTGTGGTAGTCTTATTCTCAACCAGATTTGGGATTTACATACGGTCACATGTACACAACAGAAGCTCAGAGTTAAGCAAACTGACTGGGGAGAGATGTATAGAGAAATTCCCTTGAGGAACACAAAAACGTCAGCTAATGTTCATTCTGCACTTTGTGATCATTTCATTTAGCCAAGCAACAGCCCAAACTTCAGGGCTGTCTTCAAGGGTGGGAGGGAGATTGGATCCGACGCTGACTGTAGCAAGAGGGTGTTTGTAGTCACGGAGCAGGGCAGGAGACAGACATCAGGGGTACGGGGACTCTGGGCAGCAGGCAAAACATGCTTCTTGCTGAAGACAGGCTGGGTGATCTGACAGTTGGTAGCAAACTGACCTGATTGGTCATCTGATCGATATTTAGGGTGACCAGATATGGGGAATATGAAGGTTTTGCTAAACTGACTCAGAAGGCATGAGGTTGGCAGACAAGGGAACTAGTGACTGAGTAACTGACACACATGGAGGACTTGCAGGATGGAGGCAGGCGCTGACTCTGATACCACAGGTCCCTTCTGCAGGCTTTTCTCCCCACCAAGCCAAACCAAAACAAACAAAATGTAGTTATTGAGTTGCTTATCCCACCCTGCAATCTGAGTCTCACCCACCCCAGAAGACTCTGAAGTTCATTCCTAAACCTGTTCTCCCTTAACAAAGCCTGCTGTTCTGTTACAAGCAAGCCACACTCCCTGGTTTTGTCCTAGACCTTGCTAGGTAGCCCAGGATGGCCTCAAACTTGCAATTCTCCTCTTCCTTCTGCCTCCCAAGCCCCGGGGTTACAGGTATATGCCACCACACAGACTCAGGTGTTTTCTTTAACATTCCCCTGCAGGTGTGCCTGTCCTATGTCCAGACTGTCTGTCTTTAGGAGGTCACTGTCACAGTGGACGTGACCCACTCTCCTTCAATACGACCTCATCTCAACTAATTACACCAAGGACCTTATTTCTAAAAAGACCTCATTCTGAGTACTGAGTGTTGGACATATCAATTTGGTGGGATTAGGGTCTGATCTAACCCCTAACAGGTAGTATAACATCTTCCTAACACTGAAGACATGAAGAATAACCTTGGGCAAGGCCAGCCTGCCACAGGATAAACATTTTCATCCGAAGCTTTGGAATCAGCTGTGGGAAAGGAGGAAGACAGCACCAGTAAGGAGAGTTCTCTTGCCCTGCCTATCTCTTCACGTCCACTTCCTGTTCCTCCTTCTTTATCTATCATTCAACTGTGAGGCAGGAATACAGAGAAAGTATCAGGAGAAAACGGTCTTGGGGCCTGCCATTCACCCATGTGTAATCTCTTTCCTCTGAACAGCATTTGAATAAAAAGTTGAATTAGAACAGATGTGAAGAGTTCTCTCAGGAGAGGTGCTGATTTCTGAGTCAAACTGCCCAGTAGATGCATAGTGATCTACTGACTCGCTGCTAGAGGTTTGCCAGCTGCTTCCATCCCTCTTTGTGGAATGAACCACCCGTGGAAAGATGCAAGATCAGAATCATACAAGGTCCTATGGGTACAGGTGGGAAGAAGACCTGTATAAAAAGCAACACCCTCGCCAACTGCAGGGAACACCTGGGAACATTCTGGAGAATGATTCTTCACAGCCAGTGGCAGCAAAGGCCCATGACAGTGCTCCTTGGTGCCATGTCCCCGTCTCCTTTCCTGTTGACCTTCCCTTAGGAATTGATGGTTGCATTTCAGCGGGGAGTCTGGGAACAGCTAAGCCCCATGAGCCATCAGAACAACTCAGAAAAGTCAATAATTGGAAAGTTATCTAATGGTACCAGTCAATGTGTTACCAGAAGTCAAAGTTCCAGACATCTGCCACTCAAAAGCCAATATTCAGGGTACAAGAATTGGAAGGAAGGAATCAGGCTTATTCGAGGTAATCTTGAAACAATAGAGAGGCTACTTCCTCAAAGCTGCACTGTAGGGAACATGTGAGTGCAAGGTTTTTATAGGGAGAGAAAAGCAATAGGCAGGAACAGGCTGGATGTGGGGAGTCTGTACTTTGGGGCAGACGTATTCATTGGTCTAAAGTGCAGTGCTGCCCAAGATGTTAGTGTTCTGAGTTCCAGAAATCCAAAGAAGAGACTTAGTAACATCTTAACCAGAGAGGTGAGGCTTCTCTTCAGCAAAGGGTTTAAGGCAAGGTAGGAACCATGCAGTCGCTGGAGTTGGCTCAGCACTTTAAGAGCACTGCTGTTCTTACAGAGAACTGGGATTTAATTTCCAGCACCCACATGGTGGCTGGAACCATGCATAACTCCAGTCCCAGGAGACCAAACACCTTTTCTGACCTCCATGAACACAAGTCACACATGTGGTACGCCTACATACATGCAGGAAAAATATTCAAACACATAAAAATAATAAATAAATAAATCTTTAAAAAGTTTTTTAAAAAGGGTTCCATAAACCCTGACGAGGACATCTCCCCCCAAAAGCTGCCCTGTTGTAGGACTGAGGACAAAGAACATGTCACCTAAAAAGACAGCAACTGTTCAGCTTGGCCCAAATGTTGCTTCATGGGAAATTCACAGTTGCCAGGTTTTAAATTTTTTTTTTTAATTTTTAAATTTTTTCATAATTTTTTTTCAAAAAATTTTTTTTCAAAAATTTTTAAAATTTTTATAGAAAGTAGTAATATAAATATACATACAAGTATATAAATATTTGTACATACAAATACACAAACATGCATATTCTATTCAGGTAGGTAGGCTGATAGATGATTGATAGAAATAGATAGATAGATAGATAGATAGATAGGTAGATAGATAGTCTTACATAAAGGTGTGATAAGTCCCTGGTTCAAATCTTGGGTTGTTGACTCCCAAAACTGAGTTTCTAAAAGGCCAGGTGTGGGTAAGGGGAATCATGCAAGCTGTGGAGAGCTTCAAAGGGAAGAGAAAGAGATCTGAGAAATAAAAAATAGAGAGAGGGAGCCAGGCAGTGGTGGCACACACCTGTAATCCCAGCACTTGGGAAGCAAGTGGGTCACTGTGAGTTCGAGGCCAGCCTGATCTGCAGAATGAGTCCTAGTACAGCCAGAGTTCCAACAGCGAAAGCCTGTCTCGAAAAACCAACAAAGCAAAACAAATAGGGAGAAGGGTTCAATATACTTAAGGCAGTGGTTCTCGACCTTCCTGATACTGTAATCTTCATGTGGTGGTGACCCCCAACCATAAAATTATTTTTGTTGCTGCCTCATGACTGTAATTCTACTACTGTTATGAATCATAATGTAAATATCTGATATGCAATTGCTCTTAGGTGATCCCTATGAAAGAATCAACCGACCTCCAAAGGGGTCATGACCCACAGGTTAAGAAATGCTGCTCTAAGGATAAGCCACTCGAAGAAGAGCATTTTTAAGTATTTGGGAAAGTTAGAGCACACAGATGCAGTGACATCTGAGGGCTGGCAAGAGCAGATGACAGGGTCTGAAATGTTTTGGTACCAAACGAAACCAGAGAATAAAAATTGATGAAAATACTCAGCGTACCACAACTACTGATATTAAATTCTACTTAGTTAATAGCTCTCAATGGTAAGCAAAGTGAACAATTTATTGCCAACTAAAGAAAAACACTAACATACCCAAAATAAACCAAACAGAAGAAAAGGGAACCAATTTGGTGTAATAGCTCATGCATGTGATCTCAGCTGACACAAGAGAATCGCCCAGAGTTTAAGGCTACTCTAGGCCACATGGTGAATTCCAGGCCAAGCTGGGCTACAGCATAAGAACCCATCTTAAAAACCCAAAGACCAAGAGACAGTGAGAGCAAAGGATTGAGAGGGAGAAGGAGATGGAAAGAGAAGGAACTCATCCTCAGTTTTTCCTGCCAGCCACAATTTCTTTCCTATGAATGATTGAAACATCCTCCAGGTATATTAGAAAGCCCGGAAGTCAAGCTTTGCCCTGAGGGCTGCCACAGGTGACATTTGCATATATCAAAGGAAATGGTGTTTCTACCATTTCTACCTGCCTCCCCCTCTTCCGTAGAGAAAACCTCAGCTTTGAACATCTTCCTAGATTCCCCCTTCACACCTTGTATGCCCTTTTGCAGGTGAGATGACAGACACAGGCCCGCATCCAGTGTGTGTGTGTGTGTGTGTGTGTGTGTGTGTGTGCATGTATGCATAGAGGTCTGTGACCAGTTCAGTTTACATACTGAGGAAAGGGTAGGGGGTGGTTAGGAAGGAGAAAATAAAGAGTGTTAAGAGAAAGAGAAACAGATGGTGCTGGGTGTAACCATTCAACTACTGTTCTTTCTATCAAAGCCATCCAGCTATTTTAAATTTATACTTTACGGAAATTTTTTAATTGCAAATATGTTTTCAATAATCAATAGAAAGGCCACAGATTTAGATACATGATACAAAGTCATCAAAGCTAAAGACATAGCAGAACACCCTTTATTGTGTGTGAATGTTCCTTATCAAACCTTTACAATAATTATACATATCCTTACCATTTCAATGACAGCTCACAAAAGTTACAGGATAAACTTACCTCTACAGCTCAGACCAGTGAGCTTTCAGCAGTCAGGGGCTCACTGGGCTTGATTCATGGGAAATAGGAGGGGAAATGATTTGAATTCATCTTTAGTGTTCCTGAAAGGGGAATCTTAGGAATCTGCAAAGTTTGTCTATGAGTTTCCACTCCCGTAAATCATCAGATGCAGGGAACTGTACAAGCAACCATCTTTTATTCAAAACAGTCCTTGGGAGGGGAGAGGGTGAGAAGGAATAGACCTCTGGCCACATATGAAAATACCAAAGCTCTGCAGTTGGGATGACCTTCTGTTCCTGAGCTTCCCCCCCATGGGCAGGATCACAAATGTCCAGTTCTCCCTTAAGATTTCTGGGTGTCTATTCAGCTCATTCTCTTGGGTGAAAACATTATGTCTGGTAACCATTTTTAAAGGTTTTACTTTCTATTTTCTAACACAGTGCATGCTTGGGTCAAAAGGTTCATTCAATCCTCTCTCCAAACACCTGCAAGGTACATCTATTTGCTTATCTGACAGGTGCTAGGCACTGACTGTGGACCTGCTAAGCTCACTCTGCGGTATTGAGGACTGAACAATAAGAGATGGCCAGCGAAGGCTGAGAGCCCAGTCATAGATTTCCAGACAAATTAGCCTAGAAGTCCAAGGCTGGGAACTTCTCAGCACTTCCAGCATTCATAGGCCAAAGAGAAGCCAAGAAGTGCAAACCTTTGATCGGGGCCATCGCTTGAAGGAAGGTCAATTATTACTCCCTTATTTATTCTCCCCTCCCCCTCTCCCTCTTTCTAATACTTCTAAAAGAGTCTGAACAGCCAGGCAGGGCATTGTTTGGCACACCTTCGATCCCAGCAGGCAGATTTCTACAAAACTAGTCTGGTCCACCTAGTGAGTTCCAGGACAGCTGCACGCATGGTGAGACCCTTCCTCTAAAAGGAAGAAGAAAGGAAGCAGTCAAGAAGTCTGTGAGATGGCTCAGTGGGTAGGGGTGCTCGAATCTAAGCTGACGAACTAAGTTTGATCCCCTCCCACGAGGTGTCCAGAGAACTGTCCTCTCTGACCCACACATCGTGCGCGGCATATGTGAGCCTGCAGGGGCACACGTGAGCATGCGCGTGCATACACCATTAAACCAAAGCAATTCTTTAAAGAAATGATGAGGGACAGAAAAATGCGTTTCCATCTAATGAAGAAAATGCATGCATATGTATAAATAAAGTGAGAACCCCCATCCTTCGAGTAGGAGCTTCTTATGCAGACTCCATTTAAGGTACAGACTCCATTTTGGGCCAAAGTCTCCATCCCAGGCCTGACCCAGGCCTGACCCTGAAAAGTCATCAACTCCAGGAACAGGCCATAAAGTTTCCCCACTTGGAGGGCAGCCAATCGGGAAGAAGGGTGCCCACAAGATAACCACAGGGATGCGGGAGGGTCTTATCTCCAGGTGGGCCATCTGTGCCTGCTGTCCCTATATGCACTGAGTTGCACAAGTCTCTTATCTTGAGGTACAATATACTGACTCAGGAATGTGGACCCGGGCCACCTAGACACGAGCAATTCACAAACCGACTCCTGTAACTGTCTCCCTGACCACCAATCATGTTCCCTATTACCTCACCCAAGCTGAAATTCTCCTTGCAACCTATAAAAAGGCCAGTAGTCTTTGTCCAGGGTTGCCATTTCTTCTAAATAGTGGACTCCCGCATGCTGGAATTTTCTTTGGCAAAATACAGGCACCCTTGCTAGTTGCATACGTGAGTGGTGACCTCTGTGTGGTGATTTCAGACTTAACATAAGTACATTTTGTTTTCAATTTGGAATGCTCACTGGGCATGTCCAAGCATGGGACCAATGTTTTATGCTTAGTATTTATTTCTCCATCTGCATTTCTAAGTCTTACTATGTGTATATTTATTTTCTTATAAAATTGTCACTTTTGCATGCAGCAAGATACCTAAGCTGCCTATGTTTAGTTCTCTTTGCATTTGAGAATCTTTTTCTGAACATGGACAGATATTGTTATGCCCAGATCGCAAGGTCCCCCAAAACACCAGGAATCCAAAATCTTATGCAAAAAGCAAAAAGCAAAGGGACTTTTATTCTGCAGAGCAAACCAGCATGCTGGGGTCGGGTACCATCCGAGACGACCCACAACCGATTGAGCTCGCTACATAAGTTTTAAACGAAGCAGGGGACCTCTCTGATTAGTCAGAACCCAGGCACTGGATTGCCTCGTTAAATGTTATGAGGAAACAAGGATTTCTGGGAAATCCAGTACTTGACATAAAGGGAGGAGAGCTCAGTGCCTTCATCACTAGGGGCGCTGGGCCTCTCAATATCTTTATCAGAAAATATTAATTTATTTAAAAAATACATTCCTAATGTTAAGCGAATGATGATATAAAAGGAGTTATTTGAAACGAATACAATTATCAAATTCATATCTGTGTAGCATGACAAATCTGTTACTACACCCTCCTCTGCAGGAAGAAAGGGAATACGGAATGATGTCACATTAAGCCAAATTCTCTGAGCAAATATCTTCCTTCTCGGAAGGAATGCTAGGGAAGAGCTTCACACATTATGGCTGAATTACACCATGGTCAAACTGAGTCAAGCACAGACAGCCTCAAGTTATCTGGTCTCATAGGACTGAGAAAGCACCATTATTTTCAACTTGGTTTTTATAAAAGTTCTACTCCAAATACTTAAAATGGATAAACTTTATGGCATACAAAATACAGGTGAATAAAGCCGATAAAGATTCTACTGGGGTCATTTGCTCATTCCTATCTTCAGAGTATGATCCATAATTTATAGGTGGGATAGTCTGCTGTGGTTTCATGAGTTTAAGTGACTTATCTACCTAACCAGAGAAGGGGTTGGGGGCTCCGGTGAAAAGTTCAGATCTTTCTCTATTCGGTTGAATCCTCTGGTACGTGAGGCTCTGGCATTAAAGGTCTACATCTCTTCCTATTGTCTGAAATTCTCCAAGAGAGTGACTAAGCCATGAACAATACATTTTGAGAAAAGGAGTCAGAGAGTAAAGTCCACGGTCTCAACGGCTTCTTTGTCCACGTATAGTTAACCATTAACCACAGCGCACAAACAGGGACTTGGTCTTTGTGCCACACTTTGTAAGAGCAAAAGCTATGCTTTAAGTTAATTACTGTGCCTAAAAGGTCTATAGAACAAGGACAGACAACTTCCTGGAGCGCTGGGTGGGGCTGTGCAGCTTCTGGTCAGCAGAACCCTGAATCTCCCTTGCCTAAGGACAGAAAACCTCCTAGAATGTTGGGTGGGAACTGTCGAGACTCCATTTGGTTGATCCTACTGCGCCCGGTGTGCTGCAAATGCACCGGATATGCTAAGTCACTTATGGGAAGGAGATAACCCAGACAGGAAGTACATCAGGACACATGCTTGTCCTTGATTGGACCTGGTAGGAAGTGCGGGAGCATAACAGCTTCTGCCTTCATAAGCACCTGTGCCACACGACTCAGCACAATTCTGCAGGAACTGCAGAGGTAGCAGGTCTCCTCCCTGGAAACCTCAGAATGGACCTGGCCAGAGTCCATCCTCCTGGTCAGTATTTAATTAATTTAATTAAAGCTTGCTTCAAATTTGGCTCAGTTGTGGTGGTCTTATTCTTCTCTCTCCAACAAGATACACTCTTTTCTCTCCCACTCCCACCTCCCATTTTTGCAAGGTGCAAAATGTTATTAGACACCAACCTCCCTCCAGAAGTTCACATCAAGCGGTTGCTCCAGGGAGACAGCAAATAGCTGCAGCTACAACGTTTTGCAAATGCTTTAAGTGTAGTTGAGCACGCCACAGTGCAGTGTCCACGTTAGGACGCGGTCTTGTCTGCAGACAGAGCTGCTAACCCTACAGAGAGCCCTCCACTAGGGTACTTGTCAAGGGTGCTTCTATATTGCCACCCTCAGCATCTGGGTAAAATGTGACTTTGGGGGCTGGGGAGATGGCTCAATCAAATCAAAAAGTGTTTGTCATGCAAGCATGAAGACCTGAGCTTGAATCCTTAATCCTCAACATAAAATTGCAGGAACAGCAACGCATTCCTGTAATTCCAGCGCTGGGGGACGGTGACATCAGCAGGATCTTGGAGGCTCTCTGGCCTGGCTAGCCAAAGCAGGAAGCTCAGGTTTAGCTTGAGATCCTGCCCCAAAAATAAGATAGAGAGGGGTAGAGGAAGATACCCAGTGGGGACTTCTGGCCTACACACACACACACACACACACACACACATGCACACACACGCACGCACACACACGCGCACACACAGTCCAACTTTGCATTGTGCACGTGTGTGAGTGTGTGTGTGCGGGTGTGTGTGTGCGCGCGTGTGCGTGTGTGTGCGCGCGCGTGTGTGTGTGTGTGTGTGTGTGTGTGTGTGTGTGTGTGTGTGTGTGTGCGCACGTGTGTGTGCATTGTTGGCGAGGGGGCCTTGCTGAAGCACATGCTGACCTTGAACTATAATCCTCGTTCCTCGGAGAACCTCATTTCTCACAATTCCTCAGGAGGTGTTACTAGAGACCACACATTAACTAACAGTTCTGAGCAGCACAGTTCCTTAGGACAGAGCAAAGCAAAAAATGACAGCCATGCTCCTAATTTAAAATTTACCATAACCGCATTTAAAAAGTGAAAAGAGGGCTAGGTTAGGGTTTGGTTAGGGCTTCTATGGCTGTGGCAAACCACCATGACCAAAGCAACCTGGGGAGAAAGGGTTCATTTGGCTTACACTCTCACAGCGCTGTTCATTCCTGAAGGAAGTCAGGACAGGAACTCAAGCAGGGCAGGACCCTAGAGGCAGGAGCTGATGCAGAGGTGCTGCTTGCTGGCTTGCTTCCCATGGCTTTCTCAGTCTACTCTTTTATAGAATCCAGGACCACCAGCCCAGAGATGAAACCACCCACAGTGGGCTGGGCCCTCCTAAACCAATTACTAATTAAGAAAATACCTTACAGCAGGATCTTATGGAGGCATTTTCTCAATTAAGAGTCCCTCCTTTCAGATAACTCTAGTTGGTGTGGCAAGTTGACATAAGACTAGCCAGTACAGATGGCTCAGCAGTTAAGAGAACCAGATGCTTTTCCAGAGCACTAGGTTCAATTCCCAACACCCATATGGTGGCTCACATCCATCTGTAAGTTCAGTTCCAGGGGATCTGACCTCTGAGAACATCAGACATGCATGCTGTGGTGAAAGATAAACATGAATGCAAAACACCCAGACACACACACACACACAAAAAAAAAAAAAAAAAAAAAAAAAAAAAAAACAGAAAACATTTAAGTAAGGAGAAATATAGTTTTAAAAATCCATTGCAGTACTGGAGAGCGAACCTGGGGCTTCAAGTGTTTGAGGCAGACACTGCCACTGATCTGTGTTTTTCAAGTTAACTCAACAGTTCAAAATGTTATTCATGGGGTGTCTTTCAATTATTTTTTGATATTAAGCATTTGAAATCTAGCATATGATTTATCCTTAAAGTATAACTTAATACCAACAAGCCATGCTCCATTGCTCCATTGTCCCCCAAAGCCAATGGCCCAAAGAACAGCTCAGCTGTAGGCTCCCTTGAGTGGCTCCAGAATCCCTAACCCGTCTCACCCTAAACCAGCCAACACAAAGAGAATTGATTGCTTTCCCTGTTCCTTCCTCTTGATTCTACCAAAAGGTCATGAAGGCCCAGGAAGGAATTGCTGCTTTCTACTTAAGGGGGTGGGGGGAAGGGAGTTGGGGGAGGGAGGGGGCATTATTTGAAAGGGAAAGGGAAGGTTCTATTTAGAAATGAGAGATGGTCAATCTTATTGGGCCGGGAAGGACCCCTAGAGCCATTTAAAGATTTCCCTGGGCCTGATTCCTTACAGTAGTCCCTAACCAAGCTCATCAATCATATAGACAGAATTTAGTACCAACAATTAAGTCAGAGAGTGAAAGAAAAGGATAAAAGTAATTAAAATGCAAACAGAGAGACAAAGGACACGATGCTCATTAATATAAGCAGTTAATGCATATTAACCAAAGATACGTTTTTTTCTGTTGTTTTTTGGGGTTTTTTTGTTTGTTTGTTTGTTGGTTTGGTTTTGTTTTGTTTTGTTTTTCTGAGACAGGGTTTCTCTGTTGTAACTCTGGCTGTCCTGGAACTCACTCTGTAGACCAAGCTGGCCTTGAACTCACAGAGATCTATCTGCCTCTGCCTACCTAGTGCTGGGATTAAAGGTGTCCTGCCACCATCGCCAGGCTTCCTTTCCTCTTATTTTCACCTTTTAAAATTTATCTTTGAGCCTGGTGGTGGCGCATACCTTTAATCCCAGCACTCGGGAGGCAGAGGCAGGCAGATCTCTGTGAGTTCAAAGCTGGCCTGGTCTACAGAGTGAGTTCCAGGACAGCCAGAATTACAAAGAGAAACCCTGCCTCACAAAAAAAAAAAAAAAAGAAAGAAAGAAAAAAGAAAAAAAGAAAAAGAAACAAAAGAAAGAGGAAAGGAAGGTCGATGCTAACCTTTAAGGTCTGCTCTCTTACCTCCTGGTTATCCCTTTCTCCAGCTTTACAGGAGCCAAAGTGTGGAGACTTGGGTTCTTCATCCAGGAGACAGGAGGGGGCCTGAAGCCAGTGTTTCAACCCAAGAAGCCAGCATGACAGTATCACTCTGAACTCTTTTACAGATTTGCTTCTGGACACCAGAGTTCTAAGTAAACCTCATGTGAACTACCAAAGTTGCAGTTCTTTCTGAATTAAGAACAGCCAGCCTTCTTGAAAACTTCCAGAAGGAATTCACTGTCCCAACAAGACATCTTTATTCATTTTTAAGAAATATTGCTATGTTAATTTCTGTAAAGTTGAAATTCACCTCAATTTAATGTTCATCCACTCAACTAAGTAATTTTCCAGAATGCAAAACACATGTCATCCCTATTAGTTAAATAATTAAGACAGCTGACCTGAAGGCTGGCATTAGATCCTTCCTGTTCAAAACTGCCAACACTGTTGTATCACTTTTTGGACCCATGTGTATTGGTACAGAAAGAAGATCCATTAAACAAATTGTAGTACACACTGCAAGTGGATCATGGGACCATTAAAAATGATGATGGATGGGCTGGGACATGGCTTGGCTGTAGAGCGCTTGCCTAGCATGTATAAGGCCCTGGGTTCAATTCTCAGCACCACCAAAGAACAAATATTAAAAAGGATGAAGGGGGACTGGGCCCAGGGTAGACTCCTATGACCCTATCACAAAGCAGAGAAGTCAACTGTGCTCGGGAATTTGAGACCCACCTAGGCAATGAGCAAGACCCTGTCTCAGAAGAAAGGGAAACAGAGATATTAACTAATTAAAACTCAGACTAGGAAAAATATATATGTGAACACATACATCTATATATAAATATATATATGTGTGTGTATATATATATATATATATATATCTGAATCCCAATATGGATATGGATATGTATGAATCCCACTTTCTGAAGTATATATAGAAGTATAGAGATATATACAAAACAGTCTAGATTATAATATATATAGAAGTTACCTACAGATAAAGGCATTATAGACATTTTGTTTGTTCGGTTGTTTTTTTTTTTTTTTTTTTTTTTGCTATTTAATAGCATTTTCTAATTCTGTAAGAAAACATGGTACTTGTAAAATTAGATAATGTTTTATATAAATATATAAATTTATGACCAGTATTGGTAACAGATAATGACTAATGGCAAAACATCACTCATCGTCCATTCAATGAATGAACACTAGTAAATTCTAGGTGCTTCGCTAGACACGGGAATATAGGAAGGAGCACTACAGACAAAATCCAAATTCTCAGGAGCGGGAAGCTCAGAGGGAGAGCACTTGCCGACACTTCCCAGCTGGAGCTCTAGCACTGAGGAAAAAGATTACTGCTCTTTGAGAAAGTAAGAGTTTGGTAAAGAAATAAACATTTTAAAAGAAGTTGGTAGGGGCTGGGGAGAGGGCACAGTGGGTGAAGACCCAGAACTGGGGGTTGTAGAGGGAGTTACACCCTGGGAACTCGAGGACGATCAATCCAGCTCAATAGATGCACTCCAAGTCAGTGAGAGATCCTGTTTTACAAAAAATGTAGAGAAGGATAAAGACACAGTGGCAACTTCTGATGTACACATGTTGGTGCACAAAAAGTAGGTATGCTGGCCAGTTTAGGTCAACTTGATGTAAGCTAGAGTCATTGGAGAGAAGGGAGGGAGCCTCAGTTGAGAAAATGCCTCCACAAGATTGGGCTGTAGGCAAGCCTATACGACGTTTTCTTTTTAAGAATTTTTTAAAAGGTTTATTTATTTTATCTGTATGAGTGCTCTGTCTGCATGTACACCTGCATACCAGAAGAGGGCATTTGATACCATTACAGATGGTCCCTGCCCTGTTCAAATTCTGTCCTTACCTCTTTCAATTATGGACTAGAGTGTCGAAGTGTAAGGCAAATAAAACGTTTTCTCCCCAGATTGCTTTGGTAGAGTGTTTACCTAGCAAGTACAAAACCCTGAATTGGATCCTTGGCTCTGCAAATGCCAGGCATGATGTCACTTCCCAGTAATCCCAGCACTTGGGTGACAGAGACAGAAAGATTAGAAATTCAAGGTCATCCCTGGCTCAAGGAGATCCTATCTGAAGGGAGGAGTCGGTAATGACACATGCCTGTAATCCCAGAATCTAGGAGCCTGAGGCAGGGAGGAAGGGATTGCAAGTTCAAAGCCAGCCTGTGCTTCACAGCAAGGTCATAGCAAAAGCTGGGCTACAGAGATCATCTCAGCAAGTAAGCTGACGGCTCTGCAAGCGTGAGGACCCGAGCTCAATCTTTAGGTCCTTTATTGAAAGAGTGGGTGTTGAGGAGGTGTCGGGGAGAGGGGGACAATGGAACAGAAGTGGAAGTGGAGGCTGTGGGGACAAAAGAGAATAGTGGAGAAAGGAAAGGCATGAAGATGAGAGGGGAGGTGTAATTGTCAACCAAAATGTAAATCCTTTAGGGAAGCATGTTACTTTGTAAGCTTATTTTACACACACACACACACACACACACACACACACACACCACACACACTTGGCAAGTCAGGAATGATGACACACATCTTTAATTTATTAAGTTTTTCTGAGAATTTTATTCATACACGAGTATGAATTACACTATAATTACTCTCCCCACTCCAACTCCTCGCATGTCGCCCCTCCCTCTCAAATTCAGGACCTGTTTTTATATATATATATATATATATATATATATATATATATATATATATATATATATACACACACACACACACACACACACACACACACACATATACAAGTGCTAGACAACTTACTGAGTCCATTTACTATTGCTCATTTGTACATGTGTTTAGGGCTGACCATTTGGGATTGAATAACCTATGGGGACTTGTCCTTGGAAAAAAAACTGATTCTCCCTCTCTCTTAGCAGCCGTTGATTGCCTGTAGTTCTTCATCTAGAGGTGGGACTTTACAGAACGTCCCACAGCCACATCGCCGTGTCAGCTGTTACTGTCATTATTCAGGTCTTGTTTGGGCAGCCATATTGCTGATATTTCACAAGTACAGCTTCCTCATCACGTCTGGAGGACAATACCCTGCAGTAGGCAGGAACTTCCGGTTCCTTCTGGTTGTTCGGATCTTTCCACTCCCTCTCCTTCCATGTTTCCTGAGCCTAGGGTCTCGGTCTTGTGTTATATCACCTGGGGCTGGAAACCCCATAGTCACATTTCACATTTTGACTAGTTGTGGGCCTCTGCAATAGTCTCCATACGTTGTAAAAGTAAGTTTGTTTGATGAGGGGTAAGAGATACACTTTTTATCTGTGGCTATAAAAGTTCTTAGAAAACAGTCAGAAATTCGTTTTGGAAAATGGCGGTAGTAGGTTCCCCTCTAGGGTTTATGAACTATTTATTATTCAGTGGACACTTGCCTCGGTTCACAGCACCACGTATGAATCTGTCAGTTACCTCTAAGATAAAAATGTCACTACCTGCACCAGTCTCAGTTCATTGTTGTGGTGGGTAGGAGTATTTTTTCTCCCTGAGCAGCCTGCATAGCACCTTAGCACACAGTGAGAGCTGGTCCTCAGGAAGGCTGCTTCCAGGGCAGTTCCAGATTAGTTCATCCAAGGCCTGTATCCAAAGTGTGTGGCCTGATATGTTTTTAAAAATTATTTTTTATTTCATTATTTCTATGTATATGGGTGTTTTTCCTGCATGTACATCTGTGTACCACAGTGGGTACGGTGCCATGGAGGCCAGAAGAGAGTATTGGATTCTCCAGAACTGGAGTTACAACTGGTTGTGAGCTACTTAATTGGTGCTGGTAAATGAATTAAGGTTCTCTTCCAACCTCTGAGCCATCTCTCCAATCCTGTGACACACCTTTTTATTTCCAGTACTGGGTAGAAGGAAACAAGAGGGTCTCTGGGGTTCACTGGCCATCCAGTTTAACCATATTAATGAGCTCCAAGCCAATAAGAGCTCCAATGCTCAAAACACAGCATTCCTGAGAATGACCAAAGAGGTCCTCTGTTCTCTACACATATGTGTATATGCACCCTCACACACACATGCAAAAATAAATAAGAAATGGTGTGGAGAGCTGGGCGGTGGTGGTGCACACCTTTAATCCCAGCACTTGGGAGGCAGAGGCAGGTGGATCTCTGTGAGTTGGAGGCCAGCCTGGTCTACAGAGTGAGTTCCAGGACATTCAGGGTTGTTACACAGAGAAACCCAGTCTTGAAAAACAAACAAGAAGAAGGAAGGAAAAGAGGAAGGGAGGAAGGAAGGAAGGAGAAAAAAGAAAGAAAAGAAAAAGGAGAGAAAAAGGTAGTGGAGATATACTTGCTCAAGGCCCTGGTTCCAATTTCCAGCCCAAAAAAAGAAGAACAGGAGGTAAGGGAGAGAAGAAAGAAATAGAAAAAAGAAACAAGTACCTGGTAGCATATTAGTAGAGAAAATAGTAAGAAGAAAAAGGAAGCGGAAAGGCAGGAATACTGAGGAAGACAACAATGTAAGTAAAGGTCCCAGAGTCAGCACAAGGCCGGCCACATATAGTTATCCCAGGAAAGGGCGCTCCAACCAGGGCAAAGTATAAAGACCCCGAGGCAGAAACTCAACCCACGTTCTAGAAATAAAAAAGAGCCTTGAAGGTGTGGCGTGCAGTGCTCCAGTGAGTGGGTGCCCAAAGGAGACAAGGTCAGAGAATAAATGAGAACAAAGTCCACACCACTCAGGATGGGACATCCAAGCCCATGGGGGTCCCTTAGCAAAGGACTCACATGATCTGATGCCTGTTTTACGAGATTCACTCTGGCTGTTGCATTGAGAACAGACTACACTGTGCCAAGGTCAAGAGCAAGGTGGCCACTATAATAACCCAAGTGAGAAGTGCCAGTGGCTTGGACTAAGGTGACAACCAGTGGGAGAAGTTAAATAGCGTCAACCAGCCACTGGTGATTAGAGTCTGCGTGAATGGGCGCCAGCATATGGTGGCGCGCGCGCGCGCACGCGCGCGCGCCTGTGTGTGTGTGTGTGTGTGCACGTGTGTGTGTGTATGTGTGTGTGTGTGTGTGTTGCTGTGCGTTTGTCTTGCTTTTCTGATATAGGGTCTTACTCTGTAGCCCAGACTGATCTCAAACACATGACAACCCTCTTGCCTCGGCCTCTCAAGGGCTGGTCTTGCAGCTGGAGTGTATTTTGAGAGTAGAGTGGACAAACCAGACATGGGGCATGAACCAGAAAAGAGGTGAATCTTCTTCATTACTTTTGTAACTTTTGTTGTAATAAAATACCATGATGGATGACATTTATAGAAGGGTTTGCTTGGGCTAACAGTTCCAGAGGGTTAGAGTCCAAGCTGGTGCATCACAGGCATGGAAGCAGGTAGCTGAGGGCTCACATCTTCAAACCACAAGGAAACAGAGAAAGTGAACGGAGAATGGCTCCAGTCTTTAAGCTCTCAACCCTGCCTTCAGGGACATACTTCCTCGGACAAAACCATACCTCCCAAATCTCCCAAACAGAGATCAGTTGGAGACCAAGTATTCAAATGCCCAAGACTACAGGGGACATTTCCCATTCAAACATAACAGGAAGAATGCGTTAACAGTAAAGGTCCAAGAGCAGAGCAATGATGTTTCAGTACTGACTGGGATGAGGGTGGCAGAGCAGGGCCTGGACTCAGCTTTGACATATAACTAGAAAATCTCCTAGATGGCCAGGTAGAGAAGACAAAAGGACAGATATATGTTTGTGTCTGTAGACAAGACGAAAGAGATAAGTCAGGAGTTGTTAACAGATGATACTCCATCCACAGAAGACCATCAGGCTGTGAATATAGACCAGCTGTTCTCAACCTGTGGGCTGTGACCCCTTTGAGGGTCAAACAACCCTTTCACAGGGGTTTCCTAAAACCATACTAAATCAGATACTTACATTATGATTCATAATGTAGAAAAATTACAGTTATGAAGTTATAAAGTTATGAAGAAACAAAATAATTTTATGGTTGGGGGTCACCACAACCTAAGGAACTGTATTAAAGGGTCACCGCATTAGGAAGGTTGAGAAGCACTGGGATAGATGGTAGAGCTGCAAGGCTGAGCCCTTGGGCACCCTTAGGCACAAGCGAAGAGGAAGCTCCAGAGAAAGAGACAGAGAGGGAGAGGGAGACAGAGACAGAAAGGGGAGCAGCCAGTAGGGTAGGAAAGAGACTAGGACAATCGGCATCTGGAAAGGTACAAGTGAAATGTTGCAATATGAAACAGCAGCACGCAGCTAGGACAAGGGGAATGAGGGCCGAGGGCTGACTTCCAGAGCCAGTGGCACAGAGGCAGAGGTAACCAGGAAAGAGCAGCTCTGTCGAAGCCCTGGGGAGGGGCAGCCCCACAGGACTGGGTTCCAGAGCAAACGGGAAAGCAGTGCAGTGGACCACACCTGTAATCCCAGCACATGGGATTGCTGAATTAAAGGCTAGCCTGGGCTACAGAGTGAGACCCTGCCCAGAACGAGAGTATGAGAGTGGGGAGAAGTAGGTGTGTAATTTTAAGAAGGAAGATGGAGTTAATGAGTAGAAGGGTGAGAGATGGTAGAAAGTACCTTTGCCCTAGTTTTTAAGTGAAGCAGGAAGGAATTATCTGTCAAAGGTGAAGATCTGCTGGGAGGTGAGGCTTCAGTTAGGAGAAGAAAGTGTGAAACGAGTGGGCATTAGAATACCCACACCGTTTGTGGGGAGGGCTGTTGTTGCTGTTTGAAACAGGGTCTCTCCATAACCTTGGCTGACCTGGAACTCGTCATTTAGCCCAAGCTGGCCCCACCCAGACTCACAGTCAGCCTGTGTCTGCCCTCCTCCACAAGCCCCCACGCCTGCATTGTTATGTTGAATGGTGTCTCGGAACAGTGAGTGGCATAACACAGAGTTTTACTGTGGGAAGAAAATTAGTATTCAGGACATCTCTGTTCCCCAAACATAGGGTATGTGGGTATGTATCAGTAGCTGGGATGCAAAGATTTCACCTAAGAGTGAAACTTCCCTCATAGAGATGTGCAGTAGAAGATGGGCTACAGGCAGAAGGCCTTAGGCATGAAAGGAGGTCTCATAGCCAAGTAGCTCAGTGTTAGCACTCATGTCCAACAAGTTCAAGGCCCTGGATTTGATCGTAAGCACCAGAAAAATGAATAAAACAATTAAACAACAACAAACAAAAAAAAAGCAAAACAAAAAACAAAAGGCCCTATTGAATTATGCTATTCTGTACTTCAAATCAATTAAAATTTTAAAGATTGACTTTGTGCTTGACCATGTATTTGTGTGTGAGTCTATGTGTGGGTATAGATATGTGCGTGCCAGTACCCACGAAGGCCAGGGGATTCATGGAGACCAGAGGCATTGGATCCCCTGAAGCTGGAGTTACAGGTGGTTGGGAGTCATCCAAATGGGTGCAGGGAATTAAATTCAGCTCCTTTGCAAGAGCAGTATACTTTTAACAACTGAACCATCTCCTCAGCCCCTCAAATAGAATTAAATTTGTTGAAGAATTGCACTGGCTATGAAAAACCTAATCATATGGAGTGTCAGGATGACTAGGGTAATTCAGGCTCAGAGCATCCCTTGAAAACTTGTTCATTGACACCATGTGAAGCATCAGAAGTGCCTGAAGTAAGGACCCCCTACATACAACGCGTGCATGCACACACATTGTGATGCATGCACTTATACAGCATGCAAAGTCCAGAAGATAAGTTTCCCGGAGGTGGCATTAGAGAACCTAGGAGCTTGGGTAATAAACAGAACTGAAAACTATCCTTGAATAATTGATGAACTTGGGCTTCAAATGTTCTTTTTGTATTAGAACCAATCCAAACACTTTCCCAGTGCCAACCAGTAGCTGAATTACAAGTTTGTGCCAAAGAAAACAATGCACAGAAGGTGATGGATAATCTGTCACGGGCTGAGAACTGATGCAGAAACCCCATAACAGAGAAGGAGAGAGTCCAGAGGCTCCCCAACATTTGGTCTTGAGACCTTCTAAACAAAGAAGTTTAAAGGGTAACAAAGTGTTTTTTAATCTATTAAAATTACTGATGAATCACACAATTGGTGACACACACCTGTAATCCCAGTACTTAGGATATAGAGACAGAGGGATCAGGAGTTCAAGGACATTCTCAGCTACATAGCGAGTTCAAGGCCAACCTGAGCTACGAGAGAACCTGTCTCAAAATAAATAAAAGGCAAAGCCGGGCAGATCTCTGTGAGTTCAAGGCCATCCTGATCTACACAGAGAGTTCCAATCCATTCAGGCTACATAGTGAGACACTGTCTTAAAACTAAAATAAACAAGATGTAGGGCTGACAATATGGCTCAAAGGATAAAGTACTTGCCTTGCAAGCATAGGGACATGAGTTCAATTTCTTGAACCCATGTAAAAAAGCCAGGCCTAGTGGTATATGCCTGTAATCCTAGCACTGGAACATAGAGACCAGATTCTGCAGGCTCTGGCAAACCATCTTAACCTACGTGGTGAGCTCCAGGCCAGTGGGCAACTGTCTCAAAAAAGAAGGTAATAGGGCCAGAGAGATAGCTCAGAAGGTAAAGCATGGCCTGACACCAAGCCTAAGTTTGATCTGCAGGATCCACACAGGAAAAGGAGAGAACAGCCTCCTGTGGGCTGTCCTCTGACCTCCACATAAGCACATGCACAAGTGGCACCCCTAGATTAAAAATAAATCAAAGTAGATGGGCCTTGAGGAATGACCCCTGAGGGTGCTATCTGCCCTCCACACAAATAAACACGCACATACATGCACAGCCACACACATGTGCCCTGTACACACACACATACACACATGGTAGCCAGAATGGTGGTTTTCTCCTATAATCCCAGCCCATAGAAGGACCACCAGAAGTTTGAGGCCATCCAGGGACAGGTTTTGTGATCAAACTTTTTAGCTACAGACTGTAGAAGAGCCTTTTTGTTTGTTTGTTTGTTTGTTTGTTTGTTTTAATCCCCAAGCCACAGAGACTTCCCTCCTTGTGGCAGTACAACTACTGTGCCAGACCTCAGCAGATGGCCAGCACCATCCTGGACAATGGAACCCCAAGCACCTCATCTCAGGGGTTTTTACTGATACCTAAGCTCCTCAGGTGTTCTATTGATACCACATGCAGATCATGAGGAATCAAACATCTTTTACATAAAGCCAATACCTGCAGACAATACAAATGCCAAGGCCTAGGCAGCCCTTTTCCCAACAGTGCACAAAACAACCATTTTAAACATAACAAAAAATAAGCTTCTGCAACATTTATTCCTTTCTGTATAAGCCAAAACAAACTGTTTTATCTCTACAATACAATTTACACTACACCAGCAAACCATTTACAAGAGGAACAATTATGAGGCTTGCTAATGCACAGTGAAACCAAACATCTGTCAAGCTTTTCACAATGTTTTTGAACAGCAAGAAAACAGTATCAGTGTCCAGTTATCTGAATTCACTCATGATCTTCCGGGATCCTCCAAAGGGCTTGGGTCACTAATATGGCTCTGCCCTCTGCAGCACACACAGCTTGTCCTCTCGGCTCTGACTGGCTCCACTCCACTGCTGCTGCTGTTCTTGGTGGTCGTTCCATGACACTAGCATCTCCAAAACTGCTGGGGCCCTTGCTGCAACTGAGCTGCACTTTCACCAATAGCCTCTCCTGGGCTCTTCATGGTGCCAAACCTCAACTTCTCTTCATGACCCCTTCAATCCTGGGCCTTCTGTTGCTACCTTCACCAAAGGCCTCTCCTGGCCTCTCATAGTGCCAAGCCTCAGCTGCTCTCCATGACCCCTCATACCTTTAAAACCAGCACCATCTGGGTAACTCTTACAGTACCAAGTTTGGCCACCAGCATGAATTGCATCCTTGGCTAGTTCTGGAAGACAACTTCTGTGTGCTGACCTTACAGATGTTAAGATAGAGTCTGGTTTTCACAGGGGGAAAACAAACAAACTGGTCAGTTCATGTTTGAGTTCAGAGATGGGTAGAACATCCCAAAGATTTCTTCATAAAGCAGCAACTATTAGTCCTGATTCTTTTAGCAAGAGTTTTCCTGAGCATCATCACAGGTGATCCTTGTCTTCGGGAAAGGCTCCCTCATGGAGTGGAGGTCTCATCACCGGAGCAGATGTGTCTTGTCAGGACTACCTCACCAGTATCTGGGGGAAATACACAACCTTCTTTATAGACCTCGAACACAAGACTGAGTTCCACACGCACACAGAGAAACTATCAGAAAACTCCATTTGTAGAACAGTACTCTCTGGTTCCTGTTTCCCCCGCCTTAGATGCTGCAGCACTCCACAGCTAGCCACTCGGTTTCCCTGCACTTGGTTTGGCTCCAAGATCAGGAAAAATGGTCAAAACCTTGCTTTTTTCCTGCCCCCAGCTGAATTGTTTTTACCGTGAAAATGTCTTTCTCTAGAGGCCTCTGTTCTGTGCTCTCACTTTTGAGGCCTTTTTCTCACTTAACTTTCACAGCCTTCTCTCTTCATTTAGACTATTTCCTTCTTCATTCTCCTCTTCTTTTAGAAGCTTCATTAATACCTTATTTTCTGTCCTCTGAGAACTGCCCTGAGTGTACTGTACCAGACTCTGTGAGGTCTGGAGTTTTTTCCTGTTCTTTGTCTCCACATTGACTGTGGCTAATACATGATGTCTGGCCGTTCTTTACTTTCTGCCCCACATTGGGCACCACTTGTAGCAGTTAGCTGCTGAGTGGCTCAGCAAAGAAGACAAGGAGGCATTTCTATAGGTACAAATCCTGCCAGACCTCAGCAGAGGGAACCACCTGCCCTAGCAAATGCCATGCTGGACAGTGGAACACTGAGCATCTCATCTCAGGGGATCTTATTGATACCTAAGCTCCTCGGGTGTTCTATTGATACCACATGCAGAACGTGAGCAATCAAACATCTTTTACATAAAGCCAAAACCTGCAGACAATACAAATGCCAAGGCCTAGGCAGCCCTTTTCCCAACAGTGCACAAAACAACCATTTTAAACATAACTAAAAATGAACATCTGCATCACCTCCACGCCAAGAATCACCGAGAGCTCAAGAGACTGGTGGTGCTGTGGGCTCAGACTTCTGAATATAGGTATGCTTGTGTGGAAAGTGCTGGCTGCTCACAGGGAAGCAGGAAAAAGCCAGTGGGTGGGTGTTGATGGCAACACAAACTCTGGGAATAGGCGAAAGATCTGTTGTGACTGTTAATGTGTACAGGCAGCCCTGAGGATCTCAGCCACAGAGATACTCAGCCACATGTACAACGTACCAGCCAGGGTAAAGAGGGAGGCTGGCTGACAGGCACAGAGGTTGGGGGCAAGGGAGCAATCCAAGCCATGAGGCTGGAGACAGTCTTGCTCAGTTGGCAAGTTGCTCGAGGGAAGCTGCTGAAAAGAAACAGAAGATGGGCCAGGTTGCAAACAACCATTTCTAGTATAACTGGTTTGGTCTCCTGAGAGATAAGCATCCATACCTCCCACACAGTAAGCTCCCAAAGATAAGCCTAAAGTGAAACCTTGCTCTTCTCAGCTAGGAGGAAATACTGACTTGAGCTTTACTGTTTAGTTTGGTTTTTAGGGTTGTTGTGCCTTCCCTTGTACTTACTGTTAGTCTGTTCTCCCACACTGCTGTCTGAGACTTTCATCCTATTCCCTCCTTGCCATCTTGCTTCCTCTCCCCCTTTCCTTATGCCCCCTTTTATGTGGTTTGGTTGGTTGGTCTGCTTGTTCGTTGTTGAGACAGTTTCCCTATGTAGCTTGTCTTGTTATGAAGCTGACTGATTGTAGATGCTGGGACCACAGGTATGCGTGACCATGCCTGATGTCTTCCTTTTCTATGGCTTAATAACCTTTAGCTCTACTGGTTTCTAACATCCTGCTGGTCCTACAAGTGTCCCACCCCCTTCCTTCCCAACCTTATTCAGGATGCAGTTGCAGCTTTCAACCGCTGTGTGCTCCAGTTGATTGTAATAGTTTGTTTGTTGTCATGGTGTACTTTTTCTCATTGCTGTATGCTTCTTCCCTCGAAGTGGCTATGGGGATCATAAACCCAGGAGAACCAAGAGAAGCTGGCCCATAATGAGGACTCTCATAAAGTCAGTGGAGAAAAGGAAAACCAGGATACATCCTGAAAGATATATCCTTTACAACACACCTACAGTTGCAACACAGAATCATTAGAACTGTGAAAAAGGAAGGCAACTGAACACCTCCAGAAGCAAAAGCTCCTCAGTAACTGAATCTAAAGAGAATGTAACTCTACTTTTAAAAAAAATGACTAGTAAGGGGCTGGAGAGATGGCTCAGTGGTTAAGAGCACTGACTACTCTTGCAGAGAGCCCAGGTTCGATTCCCAGCACTATGTCAGTTCATAAGTGTCTATGACTCCAGTCCTAGAGATCCAATGATTTCTTCTGGTCTTTGTGAGTACCAAGAATATAGGAGGTACACAGACATACATGTAGGCAGAGCACTCATACACATAAAATAGAATAAAAATGAATTTAAAAATGATTAGTGACATCAAGAGAATTCAAATGAGTAAATGAATGAAATAAGAAATTCAATGCAAGACCTGATCGAGAAAGTCCACAACATGGATGAGAAATGCAACAAAGAAACTCAAACGAGGTGGCGGCAAGAGGACTCAGTAATACTGGAAATCAGAAGCTCAACATATCAAATTATAAAAATACAGTGGAACGTGTCACCAATCAGCTGCATCAAGCAGAAGAAAGAATAACAAGGATTGAGAACAAGGCTGAGGAAATATTATAATCAGATAGCAATTAAGAAAATGAATAGAGCTTGCAAGAAGACTCGGCAGGTTAGGGTGCTTGCTATCAGTCCTGACAACTGCAGTTGAACCCCAAGATGGTGGAAGAAGAGAACTGACTCCTATAAATTGTCCACCTCTGACCCCCAAACATGCACATGGGAACATACAACACATACACATACACACTAAATTAAGAACTACATAAATAAGCATGACCAAAACATTTTTTAAAACTCTAGGACATGATCAAGAGCAAACCTAAAAATTTGTGGGGTAGAGAAGGAGGCATGATACAAACTAAAGATCACAAACCTATTCAATAAAATAACAGCCCCAGTTTCCCTAAATCTTGGAAAAGAAATGAATACCTACGTCCAAGAGTCTTAAGTAGACGTGACTAGAAAAAACAATCCATGTCAGATATCTTCCAAATGAATAACCTAATCAACAAAGAAATAATATTAAAAGTTTCAAGAGAAAAGTACCACTTACTTACAAAGTCAAACTCACCAGAGTAACATCAGACCTCACTCAGCAGAAAACCTAAAAGCCATGAAAGTACAGTGTGGGAGAAGTTCAAGTGAGCCTAGGGAGATGGAAGGGGAAAAGGAGAGAGGCGTCTCCTGCTCCTCAGCTTCTCAAGTGGTCCTGACCCGAGGCTCACCACGTCCTGTAAGAGGGCAGGTCCCAGCACACTGGTAGAGTCCCGAGGAGAACTCAGGACAAGGGCAGTGATCGTTTCCCCCTTCTCAGAAGTCCGTGCTGGTAAACTGACTTTGCCCCTTACCCATAATGCAGTTAGGTGACCATCAAGTCATTGGCTTGCTGTGCTTTGTGTCACATCCCCATTGGTTGTATATAATTCCTTGCTGCTGCACAATAAACTGGGATCTGCACCCTGATGCCAGCATCTGGAATCTGTTTCCCAGATTCGTGATTCTGTCGCCCTCACTCCCTCGTGGCCCACCCTGTTCCAAAAAACAAACAAAAAAACAAAAACAAAAACAAAAACCAAAAAAACACATTACAGAATGATATATTTCAAACCCTGAGAGTAAATAACTGCCAACTATCTACCTAGAAAGATCACCTTTTAGAATCAGTGAAGGTAAGATTCCATCTCACCCGAGGAAGAAAACAATGGAGAGGGGAAGGCAGAAGGGAGGCTGGGGATGGAGACTAACACTAAGGACATCTGAACGAGTCATATGGAGACCTACTATTTTATAAGCTGCATATAATGCACAGTTTATATGTAATACCTATAAAAGAGTTAAATCGGAGTTAATCCTGCAGAGGGAATAACTGTCCTCCCAGAAGCCATAGGTAGCCGAGTAAAAAGACCAGTCAACACTGGGGTTGAGAGATGGCTCAGAGGTTAGGAACACTGGCTGCTCTTCCAGATGACCTGGGTTTGATCTTCTGCATCCACAGGGTAACACACAGTGCTCTGTAATTCCTGGCCCAGAGGACCTGATGCCCAACTCTGGTCTGTGCACACACATGGTGCACAGAAATAAATGCAGGCAAAACACTCATACACACACACACACACACACACACAGCCCAGGGGCAGGTATGGGAAAAAGCCTAGTGTTAGGCATGAGACACCTACCCTCAAGTTGTTCATCAAGGGTGTCCTGGAGACCCCCAAAATAATACAGGCTATTGCTATTGCACTTGGTTGCTCACTCTATTGCTGAAGACACCACAAACTTTGGTCATGGAAAATGAAGAACTCAATTAGTACTGACCAGGAAGCTTCCTCTTTGTTGGCTAGTTTTCACAGTACCAGAAGATGCTATGCAGATTTCAAAGGGAGAAAAATCATCAACAGTTTCATCCAGCTGTGAACCCTGTGAGCTACAATAACAGCAGCATGGGAAGATATGCCCAAGGGTACATAGTGGCATAGATGTTATAGGAATAATATGTTTTAGGAATAATCAATTGCTTTCTGATTGGATTTAAGGCTCACTCTACAGGAAGAAATCTGGCCAAGAACTTATGGCTGGGGAGATAAGCCCTAGAGGCTGAATCTACTACTATTATTTTGCTAAATGGTTGTAATATAAAATTGCCTTATAAATACATATTTCTCTACCCATAGATTAGTGCAGCTCTCAGCCTTCAGCAGAGACATTTCCTGGTACAGTGGATAGTGGTTAACACAGAAACTTGTAACTAGTCAAAATGCACAGAATAAGTGTCTGTGAAATAGCCATAAAACGGATATCCACATCATACTCCCTACCCCAAGGCTCAGGAACACCGAGGAAGAATCAGAGGTTGGGGAAGACCAGGGCAAAACAGTTTCTTCTGGACACAACAGCACCAAGGCACTCATGAACTCACAGCAGCTTTGGTTGCTTGTATAAGACTTGAATAAGATCAAGCCAGTCAACATTCTAGCATGAAGGGAGAGAGGCTCAAAAACCCAACCTCAATCCGAGGAATTACTGGTAGTTGACAGGAGAGTCAGATTTCTTTAAAGGTGTGTTCCCTGGTAGGTCGACCATGGCTCATGGACGGCCCCACACTCATGTGTATGTGGGCAGCACCAATTAATTCAGAGGATTTTTTAAATAAAAAAAAAAGAAAAGGACATAAAGTTGGGGGTCTGTGGAGGGTGGATTCAAGAGGAGACGGGAGCAGGAGTGGGGAGTTGAATATGATCAAAATACATTTTATGCATGCAAGAAATTCTCAAAGAACTAATTCAAATATTTTCAAGAACAATAACAAATGTTGTTGAAGATATGGACCAAGGTTAACTCTTACACACTGCTGTAGTGCAGCCACTGTAGAAGTTTATATGGAGGTTTCCTTAGAAACTAAGAATAGACCAACCATTTGCCCCAGCTATACCATTCTTGGACATTTATCCAGAAGGTTCTAAGTTAGCATCACAGAGATATTGCACATTAGTGAAAACAACCCAAGTGTCCAGCAACAGAGAAACAGATACAGAAAATGTGGGTGTGGTAGACAATGGTAGTCATGCATTCAGGATGTTGAGAGAGAGAGAAAGAGATCCTGTGTTCAAGGCTAGCTTGAGCTACATACTAAGTTGCAGGACATCCTGAGCTATAGGATACTCTGTCTCAAAATCAAACAAAATAGCCATAAAGAAGAATAAAGTTATACCATTCGCAGGAAGATGGATGCAGCTAGAAAGAAGAAAATTGGGTGAACTAGCCCAGTCTCAGAAAAACAGGTAACATGCATTTTCCACCATTCTCATTTGATTCCAAGATTTTAGATACATAGATCACACACACACACACACACACACACACACACACACACACACACACACACACAATGAAAGTAGAGACACAATTGTTTAGAAGAACAAAGAAGACTAAAACAAAGAGGAAGGGAGAAGGAAAGGAGGGGAGGGTGTGGGGCTATGTGCAATGTACAATATATACTGGAATGAAAAATGGCTATGATAGATATACTTACTACAACTTAAAATATCAGCCAGGTGGTGGTGGTGCACGCCTTTAGTCCCAGCACTTGGGAGGCAGAGGCAAGTGGATCTCTCAGTTCGAGGCCAGCCTGGTCTACAGAGTAAGTTCTAGGACAGCCAGAGTTACAACAGAGAAACCCTGTCTTGAAAAACAAAAATAAAAAAAACCAAAAATCTACTATAATATTTAAAAAGTCACTGAGTTGTATTATACACTCAAAACATGGGTGAATTTTGTGATATATAAATTACATCTCAAACTTTTAAAAATTATGCTTTATTATTGAGATAGCAATATAATTACATCATTTCCTCCCTTCCCTTTCCTCCCTCCAAACCTTCCCATGTACCCCTCCTTGCTCTCTTTCAAATTCATGGTCTCTTTTTTCATTAATTGTTGCAACATACAAATATATATATATATATATATATATATATATATATATATATATATATATATATTTAATACATAAATATACCCTGCTCATTTTGTATGTTATTTGTATGTATGTTTTAAACTTTTTTTTTTTTAAAAATTAATGAGGAAATAAAGACCTTATAAGATAAACCCAAGTTAAAGCAATTCATGTCCACTCAGCCAGCATTGAAGAAGATATTTAAAGGAATCTTATTTACTTAGAAGAAAGACAGTCACAAACATAAGCGTCCAGGAAAGAATAAATTACAGGAGTGAATGCTGCTACAGAAACCTGACTAAGGATTTCTCTGGTGAGCGCAGTTTTTCTTACAGTAGGACGAAGTAGGCTTGAATGAAGGTGTCTTCGTATGTGCCAAGGAAAGCTGCTCACGTGTTGCACTCTCCAGGGTCCACAGAGCATGGTAGGTGTGTACTGAGAAGTCATACAGAGAAGAGTGGCTAAAGACAGGGCTGTGAGGGGAAGCGCCTTTGTTGTTGATGATCACACAAGGAAATGTTGTTCAAAGAGGCGATAAGAGACATTGTGGGAGGGAGGTTGGGGAAGGATCCCTGAAAACCATACCAGAAGCTAGCTGAGCCTCGGGAGGCAGGGGCAGGCGACCTCTGTGAGTACAAGGAGAGACCCTGTAAGAAAGAAAGAGGGGAGAGGGAGGGAGGAAGGAAGGAGGAGAGAGAAAGAGAGATAGAGAGGAGGGGGAGAGAGAGAGAAGGCAGGGGAAAGAGGAGGGAAGGAGAGAAAGAAAGAGGGAGAAGAAAAGGAGGAAGAGAGAGGACGGAGCAAGGAGGAGGGAGGGGGAGAGAGAAAGGAGGGGAGAGAGATGAGAGAGGGAAGAAGAGGGAAGGAGGGGAGAAAGAAAATACCTTTTGACAGGGGAGCAGAAAGAGAATGGATTAATGGATACTCAGTTCAAAAATCATAAAATTATTTTTGCCCCATTTTGGACTGTCTTGAAGGGCTCGATCTAATAGGGTTCATAAGGAATCTGAAGACAGAGGGATTGGAAGTGGGGAAAGCTGTGAAGCAATGGTTGCACTAGATTAATCAGTAGAGGGTACAAACCAGGACAGGAAGAAAACAGTCCCAACATCGTTCAAAAGTCCAAACTCAAAGTCTCTTCTGAAATTCAAGGTCAACTCTTAGCTGTGAACCCCTGCAAAATCAAAAGCAAAGTTCCATTATTTCTAAGGTAACATAGCACAGGCCAAATATTCCCATCTTAAAAGCAAGGGGTAAGAGAATAGCAAGGAAGGATGAATCCATGTAAAATCAAAACCCGGAAAGGTAAACACTACGTTCTACAGCTCTGTGAAGGCATCTGCATATAAGACATGAAGAGAGCTCCAATGGCCCTGGGCAGCCCTGTCCCTATGACCATGCCATTTGTGGTTGACATGGCCTGTGTCCTGTGTTACTCATTCATTACCTGAGGCTTTTCTTGGGAGGGGCTCTACATCCCTGGCATTGCTAACAGCAAAGAGGCTCAGACTTTTAAGTCACAGCTCCAGGGCTGCCCACCGGGGCTCCCGCCTACAGGGCCTGTCCTTACGGGGTTTCCTTTGAAATCTGGTTGGGAACTCAATACTTCGATTCTCCTGTGTTTTGCAGAAAACTAGGAACACATGGATGATGTCAGGGCTTGACACCAGCCCGAGTAGTAGCCAGCACCCTTGGCTGCTAATGGCCTCTAGGCGCCTGGGCAGCTGAGCACAGTGAAAATCCTTAGGAACAATTTTCTAGATGGCCCTATGTGAGCACCGTGTCCCTGAAGCTCTCTCACTGAAGACTCCGGGGTCCGTTTGCTTGTTTGAGACAGGGTCTCCTATAGCCCAGACTGCTTCAAATTTGTTATATACAACTGAGAATGATCTTGAATTCCTGATCTTCCTGTCCTGGTCCCTCTAGTGCTGGGATTATAGGCATGTGCGCCATCGGCCAAATTTTTTTTTAATTTTTAAATTTCCTCTTAATGGTACCAATTTCTTTGAATGATCGTTTTCTCTCCCTACAACCCACTCCTTTTCAGACCAAACTACACACCTTCCAAATATTTCACTCTTCTCCTTCTCCCAATTTTCACTGTAAACCTGGCTAGAACCAGCCACCAATACCCATGCTAGGACCCAAATGCTACCCTGTCTAAAAATAACCTTTGCCAAAGTCTTAAATGTAGCCTCAGCCTCAGGCACGGACGTAATTCATACATTCTTTGCCAGAATCTAGCACAGATGGTCTCTCATGCAGTATCAGGTGGGCCTTGTTTCCACCCAAAGTCTTTTGAGCAGTCAGTCTTTGCTGTCCACACTTGTCAGCACTCTAATCTGGGTTCCCACAAGAACCACCCACCTAGCTCAGCTTAGGGCATCCTAGGCTTTCTATAGCCCACTTCTCCAAGTTCTTTCAAATCCCTCCTCAAAACAAGATTTGAAGACTTAGAAACTACAGCCAGGAAGTCACAACAAGAAACACTCCGATGATCAATTTTCTGTATTAGTTACTTTCGCATTGCTGCTGTAAGGGAGGGATGACTTGCTTTGCTCTTGGTATCAGAGGGTTCACTGCTCATGATGGCTCAGCCCCAGGCACTTGAACAGAAATGGTGCTGGGTGTTAAGTGATAGGGAATAGAGAGCAGAACAGGGACTGGGCACTAGGTATAAGTTTCCAAGGCACACCTCACTAACCTTCCTCTAGCTGGGCTCCACCCCCTCAAGTTTCCTCCACCTCTCAAGTAGGATCACCAGCTGGGGACAAAGAAAAACACCAGTCTCTGAGGACTGTTTCATATTCAAACCCTAACACTGCTAACTATAACCTCCCCTGGGTTCCCTCTCCCAGTCTCAGATCTGCAGTCCTTGTGTTTACCAACTGCTTCAGCACAGTCACTACGTTTAGTAACATGTACTGTGAACAGTGGACAAGCGCACTGGCACTGAGCATATAGGCGCTGAAGCACACTGTCCAGGAAGCCAGTGAGCACTGCAGTGGAGTGTGGGGTGTAAGCAGTGCCTGCCCTCGGGTCCCCTGAGTGAGGGTAAAGACAGCGGCATGCTTTCTTAGACACCCTTACTTCTATGGGAGTATTGGAGAAGGGAGACAACCTACCCCTTAGAGCCAGATCCATAATTTACAAGCCTGAGGACTTAAGGGGGAAATTATTCAAGTTATTTTAAGGGCTGTAAACGAAAGAAATGAAGTACCATGTCCACTTTCTAATTGGGTTTTCTTGCTATTTTGGTTTTTAAGTGCCTTGTATGTTCTAGACATGAATTCTCTGTCAGATGTAACTGTGAAACAGGTTTTGTTTCCCATTCTGTAGGCTGCCTCTTCGATTAAGTGTCCTTTACGGTACAGAGCCTCTTAATGAAGCCCATTGAGTTCCACTTATTGGTTGCTTATCTTACTTCCTGAACAACTAGTATCATTCAGAAACTCTTTATCTGAGCCCATATCCTGAAGTATATTTCCTACACTTCCAAGAAGTTTTGGGCCTAACACTGAGATCTTTTTGATCCATTATTTTGCTAACAGAACATAGTATCAAATTGCCTCTAAGTGTGTATCTTTTTACTTACAGGTTAGTACATCTCTCCAGCCTCATCAGTGATGGTCAGTGGACGGTGTTCAAAGCAGGAACTCACCACTAGTCAAATGCAGAGGGTAAGAGCTGATGGAGAGCTCAGCCACAGACAGGACACATTACACCCCTTCTCCAAAGCTCAGGGGCCAATGCCGATTGTAAGCACAGATTGTAAGCAGAGAGGACTGTGGGAAACTGTCTTCTGCACAACAGCTATGGCTGCCTGCACAAGGTCAAGCCAGCCAGCATTCCAGAACGGAGAGGGAACCCCTACCACTAAGAGGGAAGCTAAGCGAAGTTGTTGGCTTCTAGGATGTAGCTCATAGTAGTTGACCACATTCCAGAGGATAACCCTGCACCCACGAGCATATGGGCAGCACAAATCAGTCCGTGAGTTATTTAAACAGGACACAAACATGGGGAGGGAGCAAGAGTGAGGGTCGAATGAGGAGTTAGGAGTGAATATGAAATTCTGAAAAAAATATACATATATAACCGTACATATATATGTATATTTACATACTTATATTTACATATGTATGTATGTAAATATATATATTAGTTTTTCGAGACAGATTTTCTCTGTTGTAATCTGGCTATTCTGGAACTCACTCTGTAGACCAGGCTGGCCTCTAACTCAGAGATCCGCCTGCCTCTGCCTCCTGAGTGCTGGGATTAAAGGCATGTGCCACCACCGCCCAACTAAAAATTAGTATTTTTAAAATGAAGACAAATAAAGCAGGTTGCAGAACTGTGTCCCATGCAGCTCTTTCCCTTCTTTCCCTGACCATCCTGCAGCCAGGGAAGTCTATTGCCGTCACCTCCCCTTCTGCTCAAGCCTCTCACCTGAGCCGTTTCAGCGTCATTCGGCTACCTGCTCCCTTTCCATCTCAAGCCTTGTATACCCTGACTTCCACAGCTAGAAACTCAGGTGCAAGAGCATCATCTTAAAAGATGAGGTGTGTGTCACCCACGTGGGACGCGGTCAGACCGAGATCTTCTGTGCCGGTCTCCTTAGTGCTGCCGCAGCATCGCTAACTCCTGGCTTTCACCGGGGACCACAGGATCTCAGCTCTAAACCGCCGTCAATGCCGCCTCAACTCAGACCTGACACCACAGGCAGCACACTGGAAGCCCCGGGTTCAAACCTCAGCAACACACAAAGAAAACCACCCGGAAGTAAAAAGCAACAGTTTCAGATCAGCCATGCAGCTGAAGAAATGCACAGTTCACTACTGAGCATAATTCTCTAGGCCATGGAAACTTCAAAAGCAGAGCAAACACAAGTCTCTTTCTCATGTTGGCTACTCTAACACCCTGGGCACCTGACTTTGGTCTCAAAATGTTACTATTTTTAGGGAAGTACAATTTTTAGGACATGTCTTAAACATTCAATGATTAGAAACCAAATTCTAATCATCCACATGTGTACTGCCATGACATGAACATGTGATTAGGTGACTACTTTTTGCTTGGGACTTTGGTACTAGTCTTCATGTCCCACAGAATAGGTCAAAATTTCCCTCAGCAACAAAGGATAAAATAAGCAGCGAAAGATTCCAACATACAAAATCCTTAACAACTCAATTCTATGATACCAATACTGTGGACTTTTTAGGGATGTTGGGGATTGACTCTAGTGGCTTTTACCAGCTAAGTCTCTGTAATGCTTACCTTCTATGTATTGTTTTCAACTACGGGTACATGGCATGAATAGTTATTGGATCTTTTAAAGGTTTTAAACATGAAGGAAGAGACAGGAAAGTTGTTAAAAGTCTGTGAAGCATTTGGAAACTGAGGAGGGAAAATCAGAGGAGAAGGAAGAGCAGAGGAGGGGAGGGGAGGGAAGAGGATAAAAGAAATGGCTTCTGGTTAAATGAAATATAATTGGGCTGTAACAATCGTAGCGTATAATGGCTTCAAACACAACTTCTGGCTGGATTTCAACTTTAGAGCTGAAGTCAATTTTGGTCATAACTTGCTAGGCTAATCATAAAGATCATGAATACATATCTCCCTAGAACTGTTAATAAAATAGAAGATAAAAAGCAACATATTTAAGAAAAAAGACACTGAGTATGATGTCACGCATCTGTAATCCCTGTACTTGGGTGGCAGAGACAAGAGGACGGCCAAGTGGGGCCAGTTTCAGCTCCAGTGTGTTCCAGGCCAGTCGGCGGTACATGATAAAACTTCATCTCAGAAAAGCAAGAGCTAACCAGATAGAGTGGCTTGTCTGGCTAACCCTGGAGCGAGGGAGGCTGAGGTAGGAGAACTACAAGGTCGAGAGCAGCCTGGACTGTAGAGTTGTAGGCCAGTCTGAGATGCAGGAAGACCCTGTATCAGAAACTAGAGACAAAGGAAGGAAAGTACTTACCCTGGATCAGAAGCTCCTCTCACCATGCAGGCAAAGGAAAGAATTAGTAAAAGCAAGGCTACTTCACAGCAAGATTTATTAATACATCCAAAAGAAAGAAAAATCATTTTGTCACACTATATACAGATAATACATACAGTGTTTTATACACATATTACATCAGTTTTTACACAAGAAAAATATACATAAAAATGTAAACTTTTGTATACAAAAACCCTTAAACAAATTAAACAAGGACCAGATAACAAAAGGAGACCAATCCATTATTATTTCATCAAATTTTAAAACAGTAATACAGTACATTCATTGAGATATATATATGGAAAACGTGAACCATCTCTTCCTGTTTAAAGGGAAATCACAAACCAAAAGCCCGTCATCTCCCTAAATGTGTCCTCCTCAGCAAAACCAGTCAGCGCCACCGACAGGGCATTCCAAACCCCGCCAGCTCCCCTCCCTCTACTCCCTGCAGAAACTAGTTGCTCCCAGTTTGCATGCCTGGAACTGTGCAGCCATACGGACACAGAGAAGATGCTTGGTTTGTAAGTCCCCTTTAAGCAGCGGTCCTGCTGTCTATGCTCTGATGTATGGCATATGAAGCACACTGTGTGCCAAGGTGAGAACACTGAGAAGGAAGAGCGCTCGGTACTGCTAGTCCTTGCTACCGTGCAGTTGCTTTGTTAAAAGGCATTTTAAAACTGTCCAGCCTGCCTGTCCTTTACTGGTTTCCAATGACCACCTCACCTTTGATTTCCCACTGCAACTTGGTTTCAACTTACACTTGGGCACTCTGGTTAGTACCACACATCTGCCAAGAGGCTTTTTGTTAAAGGCTGTTTCTGATATCAAGTTCCAGTGAGCTGCTCTGTGCAATGTTTTCTCAGGAGTACCCTTACTCCACGCCACGCTTAACACAGAATTTAGGGTTAACCATCTACCCTTCTCTCCCTCTAAATTCGAGGTGTTATCTGCTGCCAGATCATTACAAAACAGTACTTAACAATTTTGCCTTAATGTTCTTGTATCCAGTATGGAAAATTGATAGACTAATGAAAAAAAATATCTTCAGGGGAAGGGTAGCAAGAATTATATCTATGCCAAGCACACGCAACTCAAGAGTTAAAAGTTCTTTTGAAAAAAAGTAAGATCTTTAAATAAATGCAAACTATGCAAAATAAACTATGCTTAAGACAGCATTATGAGAGCTGTCTTCTTTCCAAGGTGAATTTTTAACAAGGCAGAATAACAACTAGATGATATATTTCCCTGCAGCAAGAGAGGAGTTAGCTTCCCCCAGGCAAAATGATCGAAATGATCATTATTTATTAATGAAAGGAAGAGGCAAATTGGTGAATTAAGTTGATCAAGGAGATGGTGGATGACACACACTAATGGCAGTATTGGGATTGCTTTAAAACTGAAATAAACAGCTGGGTTGTGGTACATGACTGCTTCAGAGAGACAGGGGAGATGCCCAAAGTGCCCCGAGTGAGTCTCGTCTCTCATACACAGATGGTATTTTTAAAATGACAGTCTCCCTTTCAGTTTTACAAACACAACAATAAAAGGAATAGGAAGCTAAATAAATAGTGTGTGGCTGTCTTTAGATGAGATATTTAAATGATCTTTAAATATTTTTTGATAATGTATTTTAAATCATTACATACAACTGCCATTGCAGTGGCAATATTCCAGTAGGGCAGCATTTTGCTAAATGTAAAAGATTGCCATGTAGAACTCATACATATACATGTGTATGTACAGTTGTATCAACACTATTTATATATACATATATATCTAGAGAGCAACGTTTCATTGCCTTTGAGTATCTCTATGTCCACTCCCACAGTACATCCTGGAGACATACTGTGTGAGCATATATCAAGGTATATGTACACATGCGCCAACATGTATATATATACACTTTTATCTGTGTGTGCATAAGAGTTTTAAAGGCACGATATATAAGGGTGCAAGTTTTCTAGAGAGCTGCAGCAGAGTTAAAACTGAATGTCACAACTGTGAGAAAAGTCAAAAGGAAATCTAGCAGGGTTCGTTACACAAGAACTCATTAGGGCATTTCATTATGAGAAACACGAGTGGTTACAGAGTTCAAGAGGCTTCCACTTGACTTTGTATACGCTGTTAAAATTGAAATGGTAGATTTATATTTAAAACACAAAGCGAATCAAACTAGTTACATGATAGTAAGTGTGGAAACACACCTAACACTAATATCAATCATAAAGTCATGATTATGTTGGGGTTTTTTTTTTTCAATTTTGGTAAAAATACTCCGAAGTTACCTAGGTAAAAAAATTCAAAATTAACTGTTTGAATGTTAGCCTTTTATTTTTGATGATTATTCAATTCTCAAAAAAAAAAAAAAAAATTATTGAAAGCTCTTTACTGTGGGGAAATGTCAGTGACAAAGGTCTGTGAAAGCAACAGCCGAGACAGCTGAACTAGGGCGTCTAGCGGGAGAACTAAGTCAGGAAGAGGGGCGCACAGGCTGGGTGTGGCTCAGCACAGGCCCGCACAGGTTACCCTCTAGCACTTGGACAAAGATGTGCATGAGTGTTGAGTCATGGGAGAACAATTAGCAAAAAGTCTGAGGGACAGTGGAACTGGTAAGAAAAGAGGAGCTCAGACAGGGATTCATTTGCGACCACTGTAATCTGTAATTTGTGACTGTAATCCAAAGGATTTCCATTTCAGTATGCTCGATGATGTACTCTCGACTGTCATCACTTCCACTGGCTTGCAAATAACCCAGAATTTCTCACAGATGCATAATCTTGTTTAGCAAAGGCTGTTAATCTATTATACACACACATTTTTAGGGAAATATATGTATATAGCTTTATCTATACACACACATATACATACGTGTATATATAGATTTATACAAATGTATAAATAAACATAATACTTTTCAATCTTTCCATTGACAAGGCAAGTTCACATTCAGCAAAGTGCCACCACATCCCATATACACATCTCTGTACAGATATACACAAAGGGTCTGTTTTCGCCCTTCAATAGGGGAATTGATTCTAGCAAATTCCATTAACCAGCAACTGAAGGGAGAAATGGCATCAATACAAATTCCCTTCTTTCGTATGCATGCATATGTACAAGAAATATGCAGATTTCCTAAAATCTGAAAGCAAGAGTGACAGGGAGATGGTACAAAAATATAACCGTAAAAAAACGACACAGAAAGCTTTCCTAGGGTGTGGCTGAATCTAAGATGAAGGTCTCAAAGACGACTACCAGTTCCAGTGTGTTCTCAGGAGTTGTTCTGACACACCCCTAAGTATATGAGCTTTTATATTACAACAAACATGATGGGAGCACTTGGCTCTAGATGACTGTCTCAGACCACCAGATGCTCCAGTAAAGAATGCACAGCAAAATGACAAAGCTCAAAGTACAGGAATGTATCTTTCTTTGTAGTTCCACATGAATCAGGTAAGCATCAAGAGTACCATGATTTTTCCTACAGCCAAAGGATGGAAGCAAGAGTGCCTCACTCCATAGCCAAGGGCATAACTCAGTTTTAAAAAGGGTTTTGGAAATAACTGAAATATGCACGGTGAAATGAGCCCACCAACTCCTTAAACAAGCAGCCCCTTAAAAAAGCTTCCTTATCAAAGCCTATGTTTTCTGAATTTGACCAAGAAAACATCATAATACTTAATTTCTCGGAATATGAAGAAAATTTATTAGACATAAAAATGTTTCAACAAATCTCTGGTCCCATCACCTCAATAGATAAATAAGCTTTTACCTAGGTCTGTCTGTCTGTCTCTCTTCTCTCTCTCTCTATTTTCATACACATAAGTAAGAGGCTGGTCTTAGAATCTGCTTTTTGTCATGTCACTTTAAAAACAGCATAAGCTAATCCAAAGGTTAAAAGGAAATGCACATGATATCAGAGCTAGTCTTTGAACATAATATATAGTGAAGAATATGGCATGTTTATAGGAACATAAAACAATGGGAAAGTAATTCTAATACCCTCAGCTAAATAAACCATATTTCTGCAATACATTCGGTTACCTTTCTATTTTTATACAAGTACACATTCATATCTCACACACGTGCCCCCGATGTATATTTTTGCATGTGTGTAAAAACACAGACACATACATGCACACAAGTAATTTACCTCTATTTTTAAGTCACAGTGGGAATTCCTTAGTGAGGAGGGGTAAAAAGTTCCTGAATAAGACACTGAGAGAACATCTAGATTTATTAGTTTCTCTATTTACTTCTCAACTTACAGAATAAACTGTAAATTAAAGAATAAATCCATAGGAAATAAAAGAGGTCTTAAAAACTTAAGTTTACAAATTCCAGCTACAGTAGTGGGAGCTTTACTTGATCTATTTGCTTCTATTTACCCTGTAACTAAGCTTCTAGCCATCGTAAGTGTAAACCACAGATCATGTACTAAAGAACACGATTCTCAACAGCTCTATGAATGATAATAAATGGTCTAAGGGTGTTCTACATTTTGAGGCCCCAGGTTATCCTTTTCTTTATTTATCTGCAAGGTAGCAAAGGATAGCTCTACACCTTGACACGGCAGAGATCCAGTGTAAAAAGGTGCGTCACTAGTTTGTTTTGTCAAAATAATAATAATAATAATAAAATAAAAATAAAAAGAAGCTCATATATAATTTTTAAGCTATTAAAACACATAGGCAACATAATTCATTACACTCAATACAGCTTTAGTATAAAACTTATAATTTATGAGGTGATGTTAATAGCATAAATTAATATACCTTTTCTCTTAAAATCTACAATAAGTATTCTGAAAGCTCATTGGGGAAGGAAGTTTTTAAATAAAAGTTTTAAAGCTGTGCATGATGGGAAAGGATTCTGTATGCTGTAGCTGAGACGAGAGCCTGAAGTAGAAAGGAAAAAGTCCTTGGCGAGACACCATGGGCTATGAAACCAAATGCTTTCTCTTTCTTGAGCTCTCATCAATGATGAGTCACCTTTAGTTTCTTTTAAAACTATTTTCTTATTTTAAAAACTGCCCTAATTTCCGCAAGGAATCCCTGAGACATACTCAACACTATACAGTGAGCTATCACTGTTGAGAAGAACCGATTCAACCCTTTGGAACAGAGGCACGCACTGTCAGCAAGTGCCAAGCTCTCTACCGTGTTAGCACTAACCCACTAGAGCCACCTGTGCCTTAATGATACAGGGGGTAAATCAGTCTATTGTTCCCCAAGGAAAAGCAATGGCGTGGCCTTGAGCTGTACTGGTGCCTTCCACACTGCATGTTGAAACATTTTCCATAGGGAACTTGGGGTGCATATAGAGCTTAGGTCAGTGGTCCCCAGCTTAAAAAGCAAACAAACACATAAAAACAACAACAAAAACCAATGTAAGAAAATTCTACTACTCTTGGGCCAAGATGCGTGCGGCTCATGTGTGCATGTGCACACCACAGCGCTGGGGAGGGGCGTGCAAACAGGCAGAGGGAGGAGGAGAAAGAGAAACATGTTGTCTATCGGCCTTCAAGTCAAACAGCTTCTGTCTTAGAAGACTGCTTCTCAGACTAACTTTAGACCAGCCAAAGATCATCTTGGATCTGCTCTTCAAACCACTCAAATGTTCCTGATACTCAGGACACATTTCTCTGAAATGCCACATCTCTTTTTACTAGCTCCTTATCACAGTGCAGAGGGGAAAGCTACCCAAGAATAAGGACTGGAGTGAAAAAACCCAAAAGGCTCCCTAAACTTAACCCACAACTGCAGCGTCAGTGACCCAAAAGTCTCTTTTCTAACTCACTGGCCGGGGAAATGCTTAATGGCTATTCATCAATGCTCTTCACAGAGACTGTATTATAAACCTTTTGAAAGACAGCATTTAAAATACTACTTTAATAAAAGTGTGATTTTGGTTCCCACCAGAATATAATAATATAGGAAAGCTTATGGAAATCAAAATACTAAGAAATCATTATTTTTCTTTTCTACTGAATTCTAGGGAAGATTCAGTTTTGTTTTTTTTTTTTTCAATTTAATGAGAAGGGAAAAATACACGCTTTTCATGAGTGACTATCTACATGAAGAAATTGTGACAGGAAGATATCCTTAGAACAATGTGGGTAGCAGTAATCAAAGAAATACAAATGAGTATTCACTCCAACTAAATTCTCTTTCAAAGATGTTTCTAAATTTCCTCATTACACTGCAGAGTTGTGTTGACCAGTCAACAAATCACTCTATTACATTATCCTACACAGGTCAGATAAAAAAATAGAATCTAATCTTTTTAAGTCTAAAAAGAAAAGATGAAAAACTAAATACTTTTAAAATTTGAATGAATTCCAAACCTACTAAATAGTTTAGTGTTAATATCCTCACACTCTGCAGTGTCAGAACAGTGCGGAACCATGGTCGGAACTGAGCCAGAGGAAGGCAATGGCTTCGGACAGGCACTGCTGACGAAGCCCAGGGTGCCAGGGTGCAGGAGGCTCACAGGCCGGGCTCAAGGAACGCATGGTAAGGGCTTCACCTCTGTGTGATCCAACTCTAATGCCAGTTCACAAGAAGCCATGCAACAGGCCAACAGAAATCTAAGTTCTTTCATGTAAAAGAAACTATGGCCCAGACGCCCATATCTAGCATGAACACGAGTTCCTTTCTAAACAAAGAACTGACTTTGCCTGTGGATTATGAACATGGATTGAGAGAGCTTTGGAAAAATTTTAGTGTGACTCACAGAAGGGGATGACTCCTAACCTTCAGGTGAGAGTCTGGTTTACTTTAAAAGATTAATCTTATAAATAGCTATTTGGCAAAGACAAAGTATTAGCTTTTGTTAGCCTTACGCCACTAAAAATGGTTTAAGGGATATAAAATTATCACTTTCCAACTCCATCTCCAATGAATATCTGCTTCTCATTAAATGATAATCTTATCACAGAGGGACACTAGACACACGGCACATTGCCTGCCAACATGGGACTGTTGTTATTTAAAAGCAGGAATACCTCACACAGTAGGCTCACTAGAGAAAACACCTTTGCTTACCAGCTATGCAATGATAACTACAGGATCTTTCCATTGCATAGTCTGCCAACTTGGTAGCTACCTGTAACTGCTGTTTACTATCCTGAATTGTTTACTAGCTGTGTAACCTATCCAGTTGTGAAAACTGCTAAGCCATTTTTACAGAGAAAAGAACAATGTTTTAAGTACTTTTACTAAAATAACACTAACAGTTAATGGAGAGAAAGCCCATCTTCCCTTCAGATACCAGAGATTACAGTTGCTGAATACCAGATTCTCAGAGCACAGAATGCATTCATTAGCTGCAGCAACTTCAAACATTAAATCACAGTAACACAATCTAACTGGCCTTAACAAATGGTCCCAAAGAACTGCAGAGACAGACGAGCCTTCTTTGTCACTGTTTCTTATGCACTGAACACTACAAGAAAAGCTAGTTTACCCCAATAGGACCTTGTGTAAGGTTTGTTTTTGATTCCAGTATTGACTTACCATAACTTAAGTGCTATGTTTTCATACAAGCATCGTAAAAGATGCGTAATTTTTCTTTGCATATTAATATCCTGCCTACTAGAATAGCTTCAATAACTAGAAGAGACACAATGTGGATACCTCTGGGCTTCTAGACACTCTTCCAATAGGGGAGTCACAAGAAAAGCAAGAGAAAAGCTAACTCTAGGCTTGAATGCTAGTTCTGAAACAGAAGAAAAGTGTGCTTTTTGCTAATTATTCCTCCTACACCAGCACGTCTAAGACTGCCCTCTCTTTAGCTATCCTTAGGGCATCTAAACAAAAGTGAGTTTACTCAGAATTTTTGGCTTGAAGCTGTGACTGGCAACATTCCTGATCACCTCACGCCTCCTTACTCAAAAGCAAAGAAGGGCTTTTAAATGCACATCAAACAGAAACTTGCAAATGATACAAGGTGCAACCTACTGCAAATTCAGTTTTAACAACTAAAGAATTTTAAGCAGCTAATATAGGGATACATAGCCAGTAACAGTCCAAATCGACTACCCATGACTTCCCTCTCACTGCCAGGGAGGAGCGGGTAGGAAGCCCAGGTGCTGCTCTGCTGTAATCGTCACTTCATGTGCAGTGGAGACAAAACAGACTTTCTGGGAATGCAGGGCTATCTAGTGATGATCATGGTGGGTGTGAAAGTAGCTTAGCAAACGAAATGACACTTCTGAGGCGAGGCAACCACTCATTACCATTTCATTACAGTGCACTAAAATTAAAAAAGCTACGACACAGGTTCACGGGTGAGAAATAGTCAAAAAGCTGTTCTCACCATTCAGGAGAGAAGTTCACGGTGATACCAAATATAATTTTGCTTTATGACATAATTTATAATTTAGAAATTTCTCAATCTGCAAAAAAGGCAAAGCTATTAAAAATAAACGTTCCAATTAATTAACATGATTTTTTAAGAAAAAAGTAAATATATTACAAACATATTTTGCCCCCCCAACTTCAATAAATACAAAATAGGGGATATCATGATTTCATACAGTCATGTGACACTTTCCCTTCAAAAGCTCAGGCACATGGTATCTGCATGACCTGCTGACCACCATCATTCCTTTAGAAGTCTGAGAAAGCCTTCAACAGAAGGGACTGGTTAGAACTAGCATGGCACGAAGAAGACACACATAAGTAGGAAAATCTGTCCCAGTCTTTACCTATGAGGAAGGAATTAGGATCAAACAGTCCCTGACAGAAGAATGACTGTACCACATCATTAATAGATATGTCATCTTGTTTTTAAAAATATACATATGTAAATTAGACTGAACTCAGGTATGAATACCCAATGGTAACCGAAAGGACAGTGAAACCTCAGCAAAACGGAGTAGAAAATGAAGCTCCACTCTTCTCTGGGAGGGGAAGGCAGGAGAGCAGCCGCACAGATCACTTCATAGCCACCAACTTACTGCACTACCCAATAAGATTTTCACCCTAAAATCTTGGTACTTTAAAAGAATTTCCAAATTTACTTCATTTTAAATACTTAAATTATTTTAAAAGTACCTCAGGTAAGTCAAATTTATGTCTAATTTCCATATTCTGCTTTGAAAGAAACTTTAAAACGTGTCCTTCCGATATTACACATCACTTCACAACTGGTACACGGATTCTACACGTGTCCTCAACAGGTCACAAATCTCACCAAAGAAGCACAACTGTAAACATGTAAGAACTAGGAGCGGATGATGGACCAAGCAGGTCACAGATGTCATCTCTCAAATCTATCTGGTCTAGCCTGCTTCTTCACATCACAATATTTTCTTTAATTACAACTTGCAAATGTGCTCCATGAGAGAGGGGTTTTGAAACAAACGCACATGGAAAAGGCAAAGCGACTGTGAGGCCCCACACCTGAGCAGCCCTGCGGCCACGCAGGCCAGTCACCATGACACTCCCTATCGCTGACGTGAATCCAGCCCTTTGTGGCTCCTTTCTTCACAGGCTGATTTTTAGTAAAATGGCCGTGCTGCTCACCCTCCCCGCCCCACAATCAGGATGCCTTAGTCAACTCGGTAGGAGAGAAGGGCCAACCTTGCTAGGTGCGACAGAAGGAGGCAGCAAGAGCCACACGCGTATTCTGGGAGTGAAAAGAAAGCACGTGAGACGGCTACTTCCTGCACTGCACAAACACCATTCACGGGCAGTCAGGAGACGGCTTTCTGTTCTGTTAACCACATCGCAATTAGGAATGGCGCCCTGGCCTCTCTGTGGTGCTTGGCAGTCGGTGTGAAGTCAGAGCTTTGATTCGTCTCCACACACCACCTGCTACACAAGATCTCAACAGGACCGCTCTATCTAGAACAACCTAAGTAAAAACCTGGCTAGAGAATGGAAAGCATTGATCTGAACACTAGGAAATAGTAAAGGGCACTGGTAATCTGAGGTATCTTCCACTTCTAGGACTTGCTGAAAAGAAAAAACTTAATCCTATCCAGTCACTGTGCTGAGCCACCAAAGACACCGCCAGGCCGAGGACCTGCCAGGAGGGAATGAGCACCAGTGCTAAGGAGCACGCGCGAACACTGACGCGAGGCCCACTGCACGGCCACGTGTTGAACTGGGAAGGGGAGTCCCTCTAATCCCCGCTGTTATTTTTAAAGGGGAGAGGGGTGCGAAGGAGGAAACAGACAGAAAACACCGGTTCCGCCTGCCTGCAAGCACAGACTCGCTCAGTTAGGGGTGGGGAAGGGGGGAGATGCATTGTTGGTACTTGTAGCCGTGGCACCTGTTACTGTGAAGCCTGTAGGAGGGGCTATGGAGCTGTGGCTGGGCTGCAGGTCCTTAGGAATGCCACTGTGAGAACTCAGCTGGTGGCCGAAGGCTGCGCTGAACTGTGGGAGTTGCTGCTTGGGAGAGGTGGAGGCCATTAGTTCAGCGGAAGGCCCCATGCCACTGAAGCTGGTCTGTGGTAACCCCGGAAGCACACTGGAACTGCTTGGGGTGACGGTGGCGAAGGCAGGCTGTGTGGTCTCTGAGTTGGACGTGGTGGGTGGCGTGGAGAGGGAAGTGGAAAGAAGGTGTCCATCCGCGCCAAGGAGGTTGCTAAATGCAGAGGGATCGCCAAGGTTGACGGGGAGATTCCCCCAGTGAGTTCTGGGGTTGACCACTCCTCCAAGTGGCACCTCGAGCTGGGTGGGGAGCAAGTGCTGTGCCATGATGGGCATCTCTGCTGAGAAAGTAGCTGCCATGTTATCACCAGAGTAAGATGTGTGGGGGGAGGTGATATGGTCACTGTAGGGCGACGGCACGTGCTCGCTATCATAATGGCTTCCATGGGGTGAGGAGTGTGAATGATCACTGCTGTATTGCTGTCGTGAGGTGATTAGGTCATCTGCCTTGCTCAGCAGCTGGGCAGGGTGTGGCCTCTGGGAGGCATGGCTGCCATCATGAAGTCCATGAAACTGTCCTGGGAAGGCTCTCTCCCCAAGTGCACTCTGGCTGAGCAGAGTGGCAGAAGTAAGGCCAACGCTGGCTGGGGCAGAGAACGTCCCCTGGATCTGCCCGGCCAGGGGTGTAGGTGGGTTAGACAAAGTAGCAGAACGGAGCAGGCTCTCGTCCAGCTCCAGACTAGAAAAGCTATCGGCAACTATACGTCCATTCAGCAGCTCCCCTAGGTCCGTGTTTACCTCTCGACTCAAGGACTGGATTCCTGGAGCATCAGTACCCGTGGAAAACACCCCCATTCCTCTATCGGACAACCCCTGAACTGGCACACCATCTGACTGGGTAAGTACCCCAATTGTACTCAGGCACTCGAGAGAAGTTACAGCTTGCAAGGCCCGCTCTAGCTCCTCAGCTTCTTCGGTGGTTGGGAGGAGGTCTCCATTTTTTCCTGCATCAACCAAAGCCATCAGAATCAATAGAGCTCATAGCTGACTCATATAGCAAGTCACACATCTGATTTATTGTAAACATGCCCATCTCAAGAGTCCTTGCCAGGCTTGGTGGCGCACACCTATATTCCAAGTACTTAGGAGGCAGAGGCCAATGGGTCTCTGTGAGTTCTAGGTCAGCCTGGTCTACATAGCCAGTTTCAAGACAGCTAGAACTGCATATACGAAGAGAAAATGAAATACTGATCTGTAGGACTGGCCTTAAACATCAGCTCTAACTTATTTATTCTCAGAATAAATCTACCATATGAAATGGTTTTGGTTTTTGTTTTTCCCCCAGACATGGTTTCACTATGTAGCTCTAGCCGGCCTGAAACTTTACTAAGTAGACCAGGCTGACCTCAAACTCAAGAGTTTGTCTCTGCATAATGCTAAGATTAAATGCATGTGCCGCCATGCCTGGCTCTGTTAAGTTTTCTTATGTTTATTTACGATAGGGGCACATGTGAACTTTTCCCACATGTGTGTGGGTGCCTGTGGAGTCCAAGGTGTTGGATCTTAGGGCTGGAGTTATAAGCAGTAGTGAGCTACACAATATGGAACTGCTGTGAACTAAGTTCAAGTCCTCTGGAAGGTGAGAAATACATAATTTATTTAATCATACTATTTACTTAATCATATACTTAGAAGATTTATACTTTAATAGCTATATAATTTTGTTCCAATAAAGTGAGTACTTTTCCTTAATGTTTCGACAGTGCCATTCAACGTATCAGTTTATTAAAATCTTTTACAGCTTAACCTGTCTTTGGAGCCGGGCATGAGAGTAAATGTCTGTAACAAAGCAAGTGTTGGGACTAAAGGTGTGTACCACCATGCCTGAAAAAGGATGAAGACTAAAGTGTAAATCAAGGATACTTGAAAAGAAAACAACTTTAGTGACACTGGATTTTCCTATTCACAGTGAAATACATTTTATGTTAGGAAAAACATTTCATATATATATAGCAAAAAGCTATTTTATTAAAAAATATTAATTAGGGCTGAAGAGATGGCTCAGCAGTTAAATGCACTGGCTGTTCTTCCAGAGGTCCTGAGTTCAATTCTCAGCACCCACATGGCAGCTCACAACTGTCTGTAACTCCAGTTCCAGGGGATCCAACACCCTCACACCAATGCACATAAAATAAAATAACTTCATCTTTTAAAATGTGTATTAATAAAATGGCCAGTAAGACGGCTCAGTGGGTAAGGTGCATGCCACACAGGGCTAGCACTCTGAGTCTAGCTCCTGGAGCCCACATGAAGGCGGGAGAAGGGAATGTGCTCCCCCAGCTACCCCTGCTCTCTACACTTATGCATGGTTGGGTGCAGTACACATCATATGCACAGCAATAATAATAATTATTATTATTTCTAGGATGAATTTGCTGTAACCTCAGCACTTAGCCTGAACTATGTGGCAAGATCTTCTCTCAAAAGCCCCAAAATAAAATAAAACCTATTTCCCTTCTTAGGAATCACTTCTAAATCAGTCCCTTAAGTAAAACATTGACCATACCTTCAAAAAAATCAAAATCCTGTAAGTCATCAGGCAGCCGTGGCAGGACATCTGCGAAGTCTTCCTGGTTCAATTCCAAGTCGTGCGGAATGTCGGTGATCTCGTTGGCAATGTCGTCCGGCAACTCGTCAGCACTCAGCTCTGGCGTGGAGGGGCTACTGCAAAGACAGTGCAGCTAGTCTCTAGACTGCCCCTCCCGCCCTCAGCTGCCATCCCTCGGATTCACTAGACTTTCTGTGCACACATGGGAGAGGGTCACATAAAGCAACCCCTTCCTAAGCTGGAGATGCGCGTGCCTGCAATCCCCACTCGGGAAGTGAAGCCAGAGAATCAGTAGTGTGAGGCCACCCTCAATATATAAGAAGTTGGGGATGTCTAGAAATACATTTTCACTTCAAATTAGTAGGACGAACTTGTAATTTAGTATATCTACATTTTAGTAAAGCTTCACATCTTAGGAAGATAATAACTTTAAAAATGAAATGAACAAAATTGAACTGAAATTCATCTGATCAAAATGTTCAAGTCTGCCTTAGCCAGGCCATGGTGCCTCTGCTTGCCTTTGCTGGCAGAGGCAGGTGGATCTCTGTGAGTTCAAGGTCAGCCTGGTCTACAGATTGAGTTCCAGGACAACTAGAGTTACAACAGAGAAACCCTGTCTCAAAAAACAAACAAATGAAAAAAAAAAAATTCAAGTCTCCAAAATTTTAAAAAATCGTATTTCTAATTGAATGCTTCTATTGTGGGATATATAATTTCTGTTAAAACAGAAAACCTGAGAGCATAAAGTGAAATTCTCAATTTCAGCATCTATTTTCTTTGCTATTATAAAAAAAAAACATTGGCATTGATAAATGTGTAGCACAAACTTAGCCAGATACTGGTGAACTCTGAATGGGTTTGGGGCTGATGCACTCAGTGGCTGTGGTAGGTAGCAGCACTGAGCAGGAGGGCAGCTGCTCTGAGCTCAGGCCACACAGAAGAAAAGTAAGCCCTACTGCCACCACTGACCGGATCTGAGAGGCCTCCACTGGCAGTGAGACGCTGGTGGGCATGCTGAGGTTCCCTTGGGGCACTGCAGGGGGAATGGGTTTCTGGGGTCGACGAGGTCCACGCCTTCTCTTCTTCTTGTGTTTTTTGGTAAGTGCAGGGGGCTTCGTTTTTTTCCTAGGTTTCCTCTGTTGCTGGTGCTGAACTTTACGGGAGTTATCTCCTCTCAAGAAATTATCCTTTGAAATAAACAGACGATTTTTTTAAAACCCACTCCATCCCATAACATTCCTAGTATGTTAATACACAGCAAGGTGGTTACAGGTTGGCAATCATCTATACATTTCCAAACTAGAAGAAAGTTTAAAGTTTTTACTACAAAGAGATGAGGAGCTGGGGATTTAGCTAAGAAGGCAGAAGCTAAGAAGAAGCATGTACAGGCCCCTGAGTTGGATCCCTAGCACCACATAAAACCAGCTGTGGTGGTGCATGCCAGTAATCCAGGCATTTGGGAGGTGGAGGCAGGAGGGTCAAAAATTCAGGTCAACTTGAGCTACACAAGACCCTGTCTCAAAAAGAAAAAGTTAAGTATTTGAAAGATATCCAATTTAAATACTGTATAATATGAAAACATCAATTATTCCACTAATAATTTCTGTGTAGCAGTTAAAATAAATTTATCTAGGGCTGAAGATAAGTCTCAGTGGATAAGAGCACTGCCTGCTCTTCCTGAGGACTGGTGTCCCATTCACAGCACCCACTACTTCTAACTCCAGTCCCAAGAGATTTGACACCCTCTTCTAGCCTCTATAGGCATGAAGCACACATGTAGTATACATACATACATGTAGGAAAATACTCATAAAATAAAAATAAGTAATTATCTAAAAGCAACTGAGATTATCTGGGAAAAACTTAACTATCAAAAACTTTTCTCTTAATAATCTCTAAGACGCCTGGTGGTGAAGGCGCACACCTTTAATCCTAGAACTCGGGCAGAGGCAGGTGGATCTCTGTGAGTTCTAGGTCAGGCTGGTCTGTCTCCAGAGTGAGTTTCAGGACAACCAGAGCAACAAAGAGAAACTGTGTCTCCAAAAACCAAAAAGGAAAAAAAAAGAGTCTATATAAATGCCTAAAGCTATACATAATAATGAACAAAAAATTTAACTTAATTCACCCCCTCCCCCTCTCACACACACTCCATCCACTTAGAGATATTTTGAGGGCGGGATGTAGTTCAATGGTGGAACACTTCCTAGTACGTGCAAGCCTAGGTTTGACCTCCAACAAAGACAACAAACAAGACACTATGATAATTATGCTCTCCAAGAAGGTACTATCCCCATGGGGAAACCTCAAGAAAAGTACACATAAATACAACATAAACGTGACACTCAGAAAATGAGCAACAGTGGACTTTAAAGACATGGATGAAAAAAGGAAAAAAAAAAAGACAAAAAACAAAAAGGATGGATAGATAAGGGGGAAGATCATCTCAGGCCAAAGGAAATAGCGCAAATGAGAAAAGGCTTACAAGTTAACTGGTGAAGAGGCTTGGGACTAGAGCATGTATGATTTTGAGTATCGAAATTTTAAACTTTAATTGGTAATGAGACATTTTCTTCTTTTTCTTTCTATCTAGTGAGCAGTCATTTTTGAGGAAGACACTGACAAACATGTTCAAAGATGAGCAAACCTGGAAGCAATGTAGAGGGATGAACAGGTAGAGGTCAAGGCTCCCTTCAGAGGGCCATCTCAGCAGTCAATAAAACAAACAAAAAGCAAAGGCTTATCAAGCTGAAATTCTTTAAAAAAATAAAAAAGACTTATCCATTATTTACCGATTTGTGTATGCGTCTACATGAATGTATGCACATGTGTGTGAGGTGCATGCACATGCCAGCCAGAAGAGAGTACTGGATCTTAGGAGCTGGGCTTACAGGTATTTGTGAGGTGCCCAGCTTGTCATGTGGGTTCTAGGATCCGAACTCCAGGCCTTGAGACTGTAAAGAGCTGCAGTCCTAAATTTGTTTTTGTGTTTTAATTTTATTTAGTTTTGTTTTGCTGCTGGGAAATGAACCCAGGGCTTCACATATGCCAAGCATCCTGAGATCCACCCTTAGCCCCAACAGAGAACTCTTAATACTTGAAAGCTCCTTGGATGTGGTGAGGTTAAAAGGAATATGAAACAAAAACCCTCTAGAGTTTCTGGTTGGGTTGACTGTTTAATAAGGATTACCATAGTTCAGTGGTGTCTAACCTTTTGAAATTACGGCTTGACGCTGGCCTACAAATTTGTTAGGCTGCACCCACCATGGCTACCCTGGGGTGCATGGCCCGTATTCCTTCATTAACCGATACAACAGAAGCTGCGAATTCAGAAAGGAAGTGAAGGCGTACATACAATTTGAGATACACAGGTTTCTAGAGAGCCAGAGGAAAATTGCACATGGTAAAGAAAGGGCTAGAGGTGCAGACTTGGGAATCCATGGCACAGTAAAAGTCCTTTAGGAAATGTATATGGGCAAGAAAACAGACACAGGAAAATGAGGACAAGGCTGGGTAAAAAAAAGCTGTGAGATAAGAGGCAAGGGAAGAGAGCAGCTAAGAATCAGAAACTGGCAAACCAGCTCACTCTGCCGTTAGTGTCCTTAACTCTATCGTCAGGGACAGGCTTGACATTTGTGTCATCCAAAGTTTCTATGTTGAGTTCCCAACCCTCAAGGATGTTTCAGGAGGTAGGGCCTTCAGTGACAAGGGTGGAGACCTCACGAAATGGATTATTACCCATATAAAAGTGATACAGGAGAGGAGCTAGCCAGGCCCTCTCTGAAAACCAGAAACAAACTGCATGGGGAAAGGCCAGGTGGCTCAGCAGGTAAGGCACTTGCCACAAAGCCTGATAACTCAAATCCAATCCCCAGGATCTACACGGTGGAAGAAGAGAAATCTACTTCCCCAAGTTTTCCTCTATGTGCCCACACACATGCACATATACCAAGCAAATAAATAAATGTGAAGAAAAAAAAGAGCGAATCCCATGGCTCCTAAGTCTGTAGCAGGACACTGCAATCTTTTACTCTCAATTTAGGAAAGGAGAAAGGAAAGAGAAAGAATCTTCACTGGTTTTGCAAGCGACCTTGATACAGAAAGAAAGGTAGAAATCTTCACAGCCTCTTTTTAGGCTGTCCTAAGCTTGAATCTCTCCAACCTTTGTTCTTTTAGGAATTATCACACTAAGTAAAGACAGCAACCCAACCAACCAACCACCAACCAACGCCCACACTGACTCTTGGGGCTTCAGACCTTTTATGCCCTAAGCCAAAAGTTCCCACAAACCCATGTGGCACGCAATCCCAAAGAGAAACTACAGGTGCCAGAACGACTGCAGCTAACCAAATTATAGCCACCTGCACCAAGCATTCCAAATCCATTTCCTAAACAATTATACCACAGCTGGAAAGGGAACACAAACCTGGGATGGGAACACAAATCCAAATGCCATTTTTCATTTTTAAAGAAACGAAATAATAAAAGCTTATCCAAGTGTTCCTCTACACAAGTTTACATTCCCACCCTTTATTCCTCATACTCTGTTCTTGGAGTTCTAGCATGCTAAGTGTGTGATATAAATTTCTGTTGTTTATAAGCCAACCACTCTGGAGTACTTTGTGACAGCTACCTGAATAAGACACTGTATTCCAGAAATTCCAAGATGTATATTTTACTATCTCTGCAATTGAGGAGCATTTTACAATTGCTGGCATCTGACAGCTGCTATCTGCCAGATGATGGTCACACACAGCGTTACCTACACACACATCAAACACGGTTACAGTTCATGCTGTCACTGTTGGAATTAAGTTATACACATTGTTGGTACAACTTATGTAAAAAATATGTGTGTGTGTGCGCGCGCATACCACAAAGGCCCAGGCTTGGTGGTGCATGCCTGTTATCCTAGCACTTAGGAGGTGGAGGTTGGAAGATCAGAAGTTCATTGTCATTCTTTGTATATAACACAAAGGGTAAAGGGTACCAGGACATAAAATTTATGTTAGTGAAACAAATACTCATTATTGAAGAATAAACTACAACATAAAGAATAAACCACAACATGCTTTCTTCTCAAAGCAACAGCCCAGTAAGAAAGGAAAACAAAGTAGATTAAGTTGTATTATAGCTTCAGAACAAAGAAAGCACTGCATTTTGCATGTCAAGTAACACAGCTGAGACTAGGAGGAAGATTAAAAAAAAATCTCTATCTAAACAGGTCTTCAATAGGCTCTTTTGATAGTTATAAAACAAAAAGTTCAACTTATCAAAAATCATTGTATCTACAACTAGCAACATTTTCTTTCCTGATGACATATAAGACAGTGTTTAAATAGTTGATATCACTCTTTTCTGTGAATCCTGGAATAGCTCTTAACAGCTAAGAAGACCCCAGACAGTAGTGCTTGGAGATTAAATTCAAATTTAATCAAATTCAGATCAGGGAAGACAAGGAAAACACCAAATCAAGAAATCTGAAAGGAAAGCTTCATGTAAACAGAAATATAGACTCCTAAGCCACAGATTTAAGTGCTAGAGTATATGGCAGGGTGCTTGCTGAGCATGGAGGAGGCCCAGGCTTGGTGGTGCATGCCTGTAATCCTAGCACTTAGGAGGTGGGCGCTGGAAGATCAGTTCATTGTCATCCTCAGCTGCATACCAACCAAGATCAAGGCTAGCCTGGGATACAGAAGATCCTATCTCAAACCCCCACTATCAGCAGGAAAAAAATAAGAAAAAGCCCACATTAACTCCCGTTAAGTCACTAAAACAGATCCTGGTTGTAGATATATGTGGGGAAGACAGAATAACGTCAACATAGACAGCCAGATCTTACACTGCTAGAACTCTGAAAGTTGCAGGGCCCTCATCGACAAGGCTCTATGGAATCACCAATCAAGGTCTACAAAAGGCTTCAAAAGCACACAGAGGCCTAGGGAAACGGCCCAGCTGGCATTGCTCAAGCATGAGGACCTGAGTTCAGATCGCCAGCACCCACACATAACGCTAGGCATGGCAGCAGCCACTTATAATCCCAGCACTGGGGAGGCAGAGACACAACGTATCTCAGGAGCTGGCCAGGCAGACAGTTAAGTGAGCTTCAGCCTCGATAAGAAAAGTTGTCTCAAAAAATAAAGGTGAGAAGAACTGAGAAAGAAACCCAACATCAACCTGGCATCTATACATACGAGCACACACACATGAACAGGTATATACAAACACAAAGGAACACAGAAAGCTGGGTGTGCTGACTCTCACACCTGTAATCTTAGTATTCAGGTGTGGCTGAGGCACATAATTCATGAGTTCCAGGCTAACTTGAGCTATACAGTGAGACCCTGTCTCTACAAAACAAAACAAAACCCCACAAAATCATTCTTCATTCACATAAAGCCTGAATAAACTAAGGAAAAATACCCACACTTTAAATATATTTTAATTAAATAAGAAAATAAATTCAACATTAATACATGAAGTTTAATATTCAAATTTTTCAAAACATGATCCTAAAAAGGAAGTACCACAAAAGAAGTTCTTGGTAAACCAAGTATGCTCACAAGGGAGCAGACTGGGAAGGTGGCTTCTCTGCGTAATTAGACCCTTAGCTAACGATGGCAAAGCCAGAACCATAAAGCAGCTGCCTAGCCCATGACCCTGACACACCCATGGAACTGCCCTGCGCTCAGAGAACATGCGGCACCCTCCTTGGCCTCGTGGTAGAGAAAGTGCCCAGCACAGGACTTCACAACAACTGCTTGATGAATGAAAACAATTTAACTCACCTTGAGGGTTTTTTCCATGCTAGAATCAAACCCAGAATCTTGTTCATGGCAGGCAAACACTCTGCCACTAAGCCACAACTTTACCCCGAAACAAACCTATTTTAAATAATTACATAATTCAAATATTTGACTAATTCAAATGTATCTCTCCTCCAAATTATTCAAAATTAATTAGGGTTCATGATACCAGCATTAACAAAAGCAAAAATTAAATTTAACAAAATTATAGAAAGGCTTGATATTTTGCCTAAATTTTATTAAATATCCAGACCATTCCCAGAACTACATATAAAAAAGCAAAACTGAAGGCAAAGATAGAGTTCGAAATACATACATCTGCTATGTATAAGAAAATATATCTTTAAAGCCAGGGATAGTGGCTCATGCCTTTAATCCCAGCACTCAGGAGGCAGAGGCAGGCAGATCACTGTGAATTAAAGGCCAGCCTAGTTCACATCGCTAGTTCCAGGACAGCCCAGAGAAACCTTGTCTCGAACCACCCCCACCAAAGAAGAAAAAGAAAAATATCTTTATTATTATATGTGTATGTGTGTGAGAGACATAAAGAATATGGACAGATGATTTTTAAAAGTATCTAAGTGATTATAGGTTTAGTATTTTTCATCTGAAACACTGAGAGACCAGAGTGTTTTGAGGTTTTTGAATATCTGTATATGAGAATCCGTATTCCAGAAATCTAAAAACCAAAATGTGGAAGGCTCCAAAACCTGTATTTTGGGGGTGTCATATGTCATCTTGACATATGAGAACAGTGGTTCTCAGCCTGGGGGTTGCGACCCTTTTGAAGGACCTTTTCACAGGGCCGTCTAAGACCGCCTGCATATAGGATGTTTACATTACGATTCATAGCAGTAGCAAAATCACAGCCATGAAAGTAGCAACAAACATAATTTTATGGTTGGCGGTCACCACAACAAGAGGAATGTATTAAAGGATCACAGTGTTAGGAAAGGGGAGAACCACTGCCTTAGAACCTTACAGATTTGGGGTTTGGGATTAGAGATGTTCAAACTTTACTAAATATTCTCTCAAACAGTGGGGGTTTGGTTTTTGTTATAAAAAGGGCTTCAAATTCAATGGGTCAACACTAACATTTTGAAATCTTTAGTCAAAGGCAACATACCATAGTTTCAAGTACCAAAATCACTGTCTTCATAATACTTCTTTTAATGATTACATACGTACATATATATATACATATATACATATATACATATATACATATATACATATATATATATATATATATATATATATATATACACACACACACCCATAGCTTTATTTCCTCGTAGGAAAGTCATCAACAGTTTGAAAGTCTAAACTTACCATTTTTTTGGCATGCTCTTCACACAGAGGCGTCTGGTGTGTGATGTCAAACACTGGCACAGAGCACTGCTGTCCGTCTGCAAACTTGGCAGTGCAGCTGGAGAACAGCTGCTGAGAGCGGTTCAAGAGGATGTCTGGGTGTGCGAGTCAGGGAGAAAATGCTCTCAAATGCTTCGGTTCTTTGGTGTCTGAATAAAACTCGCTACGTTCCTTACTTACACTTTACAAACGAGAACTGCACTGTCTAGAAAGTTGATGTACCATCCAACTGCTGACAGGGGAAATGACAGCGGTGACTGTCATCATCATCATTAGCTGGTTCTTCTGAAGGAGTCTACTAGCTAACAGGCTCTCTGCAAGTCGTCTTTATGTCCATCCTGAACCAATTTTTGTTATTTGAATAAGCAAGATCATTTCCTTTTTTTTTTTTTTTTTTTTTGTTGTTGTTGTTGTTTTTGGCAAGGGATGGACAGGGTTTCTCTGTGTAGCCTTGGCTGTCCTGGGACTTGCTCTGTGGACCAGGCTGGCCTCTGCCTCCCTAGTGCTGGGAGTAAATGCAGCAAGATGATTTTCTTGTTAAGACTTTCCTAAAGTGCCTACTAAAAAGACCATTCTAAAACCAGCACTTAACTTCTTAGGCAGTGTATTTTATCTATGTGAGTGCTTTGTCTGGATGTGTGCCCAGAGGGTGCCAACCTCCTAGAACGCTTACAAGCTACCATGTGGATTCTGGGAACTGAAATCAGGTCTTCTGGAAGAGCAAGCAACGAGTGCTCTTAACTGAGGAGCCATCTCTCCAGCCTACCTAAAACCAGCACTAAAAAAGAAAATCTTCTCTTAGGATCATCAAGGAGAATGAAAATTTAAACAAAATACCCATCTAATCCACAGTTGGATTTTTTGTTTTACATTTCCAGGACCAAAGTCAGATTCACAAATTAATGACAAAATTAACTTAAAATCAAAGCCCTATTTAAAACTGAATTGTTTACAGCCTTCTATTTTGCTTCTTTTTTTTTTTTCTTTCTTTTCTTTTCTTTCTCTTTTTGGTTTTTCGAGACAGGGTTTCTCTGTTACAACTCTAGCTGTCCTGGAACTCACTCTGTAAACTAGGCTGGCCTCGAACTCACAGAGATCTGCCTGCCTCTGCCTGCATCTGCCTCCCAAGTGCTGAGATCAAAGATGTATGTCACCATGCCTGGCTCATTTTGGCTTTTTTTTTGGACAGGGTCTTGCTACATAGCCTAAGCTAGTCTTAACTCATAACTACAGAGTAATGGGGGGGGCGTGACAAAGGTTCATCTTCTTAGACATTAAAAGAAAAAAAAAAAAAAAGGTTTTTAATGGACTAGACAGACGGCTCGGTGGCTAAGAGCATGTACTGCTTTTCCTCAGGACCCAAGTTCAGTTCCCAGAACCCCTATCAGGCAGCTCAACCAGCTCCAGGTGATCCAACATCCTTTTCTGACTTCCTTAGGCAACCCACACAGATGTGGTATGTACTCACAGAGACAAATCCACATACATATGAATAAAACTACATCTTTTTTAAAAAACAGAAGGCTTTCAGTAACACTATTTGAAGCCTGGATACTGATTTACAATCTCGGAGGAAGAGCAGATCAAATTCTGGAACCTCAAACTCCAGCCTAGCCCATGCTACAGAACATTATTTTTCAAAAAATAGAGAAGAGGACTAAGGACACAGCTCAGGTGGTAGAGTGCTTGCCTAGCGCTCAAGTTCAGTCTGTAGCTACACATAAGTCAAGTGTAGGGGCACCTCTGTAATATCAGCAAGAGCGGAGGCAGGTCAGACGTTCGAGTCCTCAGCTACACAGTGAGACGAGGGGCAACTGAGGCTACTAAACTCCTGTCTCAAAAAAATAAATAAGTAAGTAAATAAGACGAAGTACCAGGTGTGGCAGTGTATGCCCTTAATCCCAGTACTGGGGATGGGATGCGGAGGCAGGCGCATCTTCAGTTCAAGGCCAGCCTGGTCTACAGAGGAGTAGGATAGCAAGAGCTACACAGAGAAACCCTATCTTGAAAAACAAACAAAAAAAGTGATTATCAATAATCATTCTAGTTACAAGGTGAAAGCACCTAAGGCAGAATTCAACTTTAATGAGAAACACTTCAACAGCAGCCATTTGGAGATGTGCTTTGCTTATCTGGTTAGAATTCAGACCTCTGGACTCTGGTACAGATCCTGAACTAGAAATTGGATCCTAGTCCCTTCTCCTTCTGTAAGACAAGAGCACAGGTTTATGTACTTGTGAGTTTTTCCTTTCCAAACTCAGTGTGATGAAGATGAATAAAATACCTACAAGTTTAAAAAGCATGAAGACATGGCTAGAAAATTATTCAGGACTATATGTAAATTAGAAATTATGTAAAAATTATTTTAAACATGAAATAGTTTTATTTCACAACTTTTTTTTTTTTTTTTTTTTTTTTTTGCCAGACATGGTAGCGTTACTGGGATCTCAGCTGTGAGGACACTGAGGCAGGAGAATCCTAAGTTTGAGACCAACCTCAGCTCTATAGTCAAACTCTGTCCTACAGAGAGGTGTGGTAGGGAGCACTCACTTGACTTCAAAATGAAGTACAGTGGGAGAGCAGCTGCCCTGCACGTGAGCGACTCTGAGTTCAACTTCCAATAGCACAAGGGTTAAAAGAACATAGCCCCAAAGGAGTTAGTACCTTCAATGCCTGCTTAGTGTGGTTAAAAGGATACGCTGGAAACAATGTCTGGTGAAAGGAAGGGCCTTGTTAGTGCACTGCTCACCCTTCACTGTCCCGCTGCATGCTGCTGGCTCCACCTCCTTCAGCTTGGTCTGGCTGAGGCTAAAGAAGGAAAAATGCAAAATTCATTTTAAGTGCGCTAACAATCTGGGAATTTTTCCCCCCCTTAAACATTAACCTCAGGATCTTAGTATTTATACATGAGTGCTTGCAGGAGCATAAGCCACAGCAAACCTGTGGAAGTCAGAGGACAAGCAGGAAGTTGGTTCTCCTTCCACCATGTAGGTGCTGGGGATCAAAGGTAGGTCACTGGGCCGGATGGCAAGGGCCTTTACCCACACACAGCCCATCTCCTTGGCCCCCGGGATAAATTTTCAACATGATGTTTCTATAACACCCACACTGTAACTATCTTTACTATGCAGTCATTAAAACACAAGTATGAATTAAGGAAGTAGGTATTACAATTACCAAATGTGTTACTTTGCTGACCCACTAACATTCAAGGCGAACAGCCACATCACAGTGGTTTTCAAATACACCTATCTGGTCCTGGTGGTTTATTTTTATCTTGTTTTCTGAGACAGGGTCTCCCTAGGTAGCTGACAGTGGGCTTCCTGCCTGAGTGCTAGGATTACATATATGAACTAGATATTCTCCCCTGGATTTTTGTTGTTTTGGATTTTTCTGGACACAGGATCTCTTTAGCTCTTAGCTCAGACTAACCCAGAAGGCACTATCCAGCACAGACTGATCTCAAACTCAGCAATCCTGCTTCAAACTCCCCAGTGCTGGCATTACAGGCATAAGTCACAATGCCAGTGCTGACTTGTGGGTTTTGGGTTTTGTTTTTTGTTTGTTTGTTGATAAGTGATGAAGACCATGAAGCAGCCAGACCCTCTTCCCTGTGACAACTTACATAGACTCAACTTCCTCACTTATAATGCAGAGACAATAGGCACGCTTAGCTGGCAGGGCTGCTGTGAGCAGAGAGACATGGCACACCTAGAGCACCCATGGAGTACAGGGGGTGCACACGAATCAGTTGAGGGAGTTATCTTCGGGTACCATTTGGCCACCCAATGCTAATAAACAGTAAGTCTACAAAGACACCTGAGTATGTAAATGTTCTGGTTAAGCTGCGCACATCCTTCAAAACATGCTCACTTTGAACATATTTATGAAGCTTGCTACTGTTGTACAACTCCAGGCTTCATAGGCCCGAGGTTCAACCTTCAGCACTAATAAACCATAGGCACCCTATGTGTGAGGCACCCTATATCAGTAGCACTAGGACGGTGCGAGAAGCAAAAGATCAGAAGCTCAAGGGCAGCCTTGGCTATGAGGCTATCAAAAAACAAAAACAGTAAGAATTTTAATGACCAGTAAGATGGCTCAGTAGGTAAAGGTGCTTGTCCCAAATCTGTAATCTGAGTTTGATCTCTAAAACAAACATGGTAAAAGGAGAGAACTGACACCTGCATTTGTCTTATGATACACACACACAATTTAAAAAAAGAAAAAGACCTCACAAAGGTAGAAACGGGGATCATTGTTACACTAAATATCTTGCTGGCAGGGGTGGCATGGGCCTTTAATCCCAGCACTCAGGAGGTAGAGCCAAGCGATGCTCTGTAAATTTCAGGCCAGCCTGGTCAACATAGAGAATTTCAGGCCAGCCAAAGCTACATAGTGAGACCCTGTCTCAAAACAAAGACACAAACAAAAAGAATATTAAATTTATTTTCTTTTTGGTGGTGCTGGGGTTGATGCTAACACCATTAGCATGTAGACAAACCCTCAATGACTGACCCACGCCTTCAGCTCATTTTTACAATATTTTACACTGCCCCTAAAAAACATGTTCACACTTTTAACTTTAGCCTGTAAAAAATACACATTTTTTCATAAGGAGAGCTGTTACTGTATTAGCAGCTACAGCACATATCATTTGGTCTAAATTTTTATATCACATGGTACTCAATACAGAACAGATGATTTCCACTGGACACTTGAATAACCCACTGAGCTATCTACCAAACATAATGTGCAATGTATTTCCTTGTTTTCTTTCCTTCCCTTCTTCTCTCTTTCTCTCTCCTTCTCCCGTCACTATCTCCCTCCCTTCCTTTCTTTAAAAAACAGGGTCTCATGCAGCCCAGGCTGGTCCTAAGCTCAAGTTCACTATGTAGGTAGCTAAGAATGATCATGAATTCCTGAGCCTACTTCCTAAATTCTGGGATTATAAGCCTGTGTGTGTGTGTGTGTTACAGTACATGTATGGAGATCAGAGGACAACTTATGAAGTGGGTTTTGTGAGCTGAACTCACGTCACCAGGCTTACAGAGAAAATGGCTTTACCTGCTGGGCCACCTCACTGGCCCTGTCTTCATTTTTACAGTCACTTACTGCCCAGCTTATCAATCTGTCTCATAAACCCAAAGTCAGAATTTCATTATCTCTATGGGTAAGTTATAATCGCTATGATATTAAATAGTACTAGTAAAACAAAGAAAATTACTAATGTTTTGTTAATCATCAGTGCTTTGTTTTTTGTTTGTTTTGTTTGCCAATAGTGGGAATTGAACTTAGAACCTCAAGCATCAAGGCCAAGTACTCAACCACTGAGCTACATCCCTTAGCAGTCCAACTTGGTATTTTATTATTGGTAACACTTATGATTAATTTAAAAAAAAAAAATCACTAAAGTTGGTTTGGGAGACGTTCTGAAAACTAGCTAAGAATCAGAGAAAGAGCAGGAGGTATGACTCAGTGTCGAGTCATACCTGGATTAAACCCACAGAACCACCAAAAAGAAATAGAAAAAAAACATACAATTTTTTTTCTAACACTACCAAATTGCCTCAAACTCACTGCACAGGCCCTTCCATCTTTGACAAGAATATCATCATATATTAGAACTGAGGTATTCAATGTACAGAACCGCTTTATGCTAAAGATACAATCTCTACTGATATTATACAGTTGACAGCTTTAGATTACAGTGTTAGATACCATTATTTTACAAACTCATTGAGTAGAGAATAGACTTACACATGTTAAATTCTATTACTCTCCTCATCAGCTGGAGATTTCAGAACTAAAGACACTTTGCTTCAGCATTCATGGAAATTACTGTCTATACAACAGGAGACTTACTCAAGTGATTTGTGATTATTATAGAAAAATTAAAATATATAAACTAATACTTTTCAATGTTCAATAGTGACATATCTTTTGGTATTTACACTTACCTTTTCCTATATATATGTACTTAAAAGTTATCACCAGAAATTATAAAAACTAAAAATAATATATAATTTTTTTAAAAATCAGTAAAGATCTAGATATTCTAAAACTGAAAAGCAGTTCCTTAGCTGGGCAACAGTGGCATATGTCTGCAACTCTAGCAGCTGGAAGGAGAGCTAAGATTACTGTGAGTTTGAGGCCAGCCTGGTCTGTATCAAGTTCTAAAACAGACAAGGCTACATGACAAGACTCTGTCTCAAGATGAAAAACAGAACGCTGGGCAGTGGTAGTGCACGCCTTTAATCCCAGCACTCGGGAGGCAGAGGCAGGAAGAGCCCTGAGTTTGAGGCCAGCCTGGTCTCCAGAGAGAGTTCTAGGACAGCCAGGACTACATAGAGAAAACAAACAAACAAACAAACAAACAAAAAAAGACATTTCCCTAAAAAATTTTTGTAACTCAATTCAATGCTTTAAATATGCATTTCAGGTAAAATTAGAAGACAGTTGTAGCGATGACAAATCATATATATTCACACACACACGTGTGTGTATGGGTATATATATTTCAGGATTCTGTATAAATGAGATTAGAAATTTTAACTTACAGTTTTTTGGTTATAAATATAAACTATTTTTAAAGTTACATAACTGAATTATTATAAAAATCTCTTCATCAAACTAGAATAAACCTGACTTCTAATATGCAGGTTTTTAATTTAACAACTTATACAAATGCTATAAAACCATATTGCCCTGATATACTTTTAAGAGGAAAAACTGGATCTTTTTTGGTGTGGTTTGTTTGTTTATGATGTGCTCTTAACTATGTAGCTGAGGGTGGACTTGAACTCCATGAACTTCCTGTCTCAGCCTACACAGTACTGAGATTTTTATGACACCATACCAGACTGACAAAAAACTTTTCAATGATACAGACAGGCCAAGCGGTGGTGGTGCACGCCTTTAATTCCAGCTCTCAGGAGGCAGAGGCAGGCAGATCTCTGTGAGTTTGAGGCCAGCCTGCTCTACAGAGTGAGTTCCAGGACAGCCAGGGTTACAGCAGAGAAACCCTGTCTTGGAAAACAACAAGCAAACGAACGACAACAACAACAAAAGTCACTTTTAGCTTAAATACATAAAACAGAAAAAATCTAAGGACTGACATCTGTATTATGCGCTCACTGTTTCTACTGGAAATGGGGGCATGTGCCTGGAGACTGAGAAGAGGAGCACAAGTTCAAGGCTAGCTTGAGTACATATTGAGAGCCTGTCTCAGTAAACAGACAAACTAAAGAAATAAAAAGAAATGTAATCAACTGTTGTGAACACATGTTAAAAGAAAGCATATGAAAAGAAAAAGCATAACTAACACAAGTAAAAATATATTTTTATTTTAAAATGAAAGTATCAGTCTACCTTTATAGTTTAAAAAGATGTGATTTTTTTAAAACTATATTACTTTAAATAACAGGAAAATTTTCAGCACTGTAATTTTGTTTCAAGGCAGCCAACACTCTCAAGCCAGATGAAGTACGTCTGCTATATCCTAGCGTTCAGGAGGCTGAGGCAGGTGGATCCAGAGTTTGAAGCCAGCCTGGATAACGAAGGTTCACAAAGCAAACAAGCAAGAAAAATCCCATTCTCCAGTCTCTTCAATAAGTAAGTTCTACTGCAGTTCAATAACAAAAGAACCAGGAGATGCTTGCATTTACTGTCAGCCCCAGCCGTGTTATCCTATCCCCCCAGGCAGCGCTGGGAACTGCAAACCAAATGCAGCGCTCAGGGCTCACGTATTCACTTCACATAATGCTTAACCTGCCCCTCAAAGGTTACATATATAAAGAGAAGCTGAAAGGGGCGAGGCGTGAGAACGGGCGCCTTGTCTGTGGCTCTCACCTGGCTCGACTGCATGCAGCTCTCCGCAGTTCCTGGATCAACTGGCCAGTGCACTCCGGCTCTTTACTGGCCGCCTGCAGCAGCGCTTTCCTAAATGTATGCCGGCATCTCTTCTGTCGGGACTCTGCCCGCTCCAGGCGGCAGAGGTGCTTGTATTTCTGCTGAAAGTAAGTGCAAAGCTGGGTCACCCTGGAGCTCCTGCTCTCCACATCATCGTCATCCGACCTGGGAAGTGCAGAGAGAAGGGTGGAAACTGATCACATGGGAATGTTCAGGTAAGAAAGGAGAAGAGGACATGAACAAGGGTTGGTGAGTGCACAAGTTTAAACTTCTGTGGCATGTGAAGAGACTTCAGAAAGCCAGGAGAGATCCCAGGAGCTCTGACAAGGACCAGCGGCAAGGCCCATCCAGCAGGCCGTCAGCGGGCACTACTACACCAGAGCACGACAGGGAGGACAAGCTTTTCTTTATCTTTGCTCACTTCAAGGATAGAGACGCCGCATCTTCACGAAAAACAGTCGCCCCAGAAACACAGCAGTCACTTTTAACAGCACTAAGAGCTATCCATTACACATTCTGGTTAAATCACCTCTTCTCACTTAGAGAATGTGTGGTGCAGAAACCATGTAACTACTACACAGGCATCGAAGCTGCTTTCATACCAAGCTACTGTGACTGACTGCTGCTCCCAATTCAAGTGTTCGCTGCAAAGGATGTGGTGGTTACCTCCAAGCTGGCAATGCTGTGCCATGCTTGCTCAGGATTGCCTACCACCACACCAAGGACAAAAATGGCAACTTTTCTATACAACAAATTTGACCTCATTTTTTATTATTAGCAATAATGCACATCACCTGAAAACTGGTGTTACCTGATTTTCTTTCTCTTCTGTTACAGGTAAACACTGCATGAGCACTCCCAGAGACCATGCTACTGGTCTACTGTAGCTCAGCATTTGTTTTTGTTTTGTATCAGCCCACAGCAAGTCCCTCTATGAACGTCTGTTCAGAGTGTCTCTAGAAACACGCCCTCCACGGTGTAGTTTCTACTGTATGTACGCAAACTAAGGCCTGCACTTCAGTCTTCTCATTCACTGCACATCTACTGTGTATCTAACGTATGCTGTCACGGAGAGCGAGTGGGAAAGTTTGCAACAGAGGTACACAAGATAAATACATCCCAAATGGAATAATGCCAGAGGCCAGAGTCAATGACTAACAGTGTGAGGTAGATACACCAAGGACTCAAATCTCTAACACAGGGAAGAGAAATCTGAAAGCCCTGGGCTTGGTGATGCATGAGTGTAAGCTCAGCATTCCAGAAGCAGAGGCAGGAGGGTTAGGGTTAGGCTGGGATTCACGGTGAGACCTTGCCTAAAAAAACAAAAACAAAAACAGAAACAAACAAAAAACAAAGACTGAGGCAGGGGATGGGGAGACCCAACCAGCACAGTGTGGAAAGCTTGCAATCCCAAATTCAAGGCTAGCTTGTACTACACAGTGAGTTCCAGGCTAGCCACAGCTACCTAGTGACAGTGTATCTGGAAAGGGGGAAAAAATCTACGAGTATCTTAAAATCTCAGAGTCTAAGGACTTACCCCAGATGTACTGGGTCACAATCTTTATGAGGCAGAAGTCTAAAAATACGCTTATTTTTTGTTTCTCGGAGTCTCATAATGATTCTAAGACTTCAGCGTCCTAGCAGGGCCGATAGGTGCCATAAACACCCTATATGAGTACAACTGTGAGCCCGTCCAGAGGCGTGGAAAAGTGTCTCTGCCTGATAAACAGCTCGGTCTGCAAAGGAGACCTAACTGTGAAGTAAGTGTCCATGTTGAGGGTAGGGAGCAGGAGATCTCACAGACTGAACACTCTACAGAGACAGGGGAGTAACAGGCGAGTGCTAAGGAGTCAGTCTACGAAGGGCATGGAGAAGAGGGAGTGAGCACAGCTGAATTTTCCAAACCTAAACGCCAAATAGTTTAGTGCCAGGCCTAGTGGCATAGACCTGTAATTCCAGCTACTCAGGAGGCTGAGGCAGGAGGATAACAAGTTCAAGGCCAGCTTGATCTGTAGAGCAAATTCTAGTCCAGCCTGAGCAATTTAGCGAGACTCTGTCCCAAAATTAAGTTAAAAAAAGGGCTGGCATATAGCTCAGTAGTAGAGCATTTGCCTAGTGTTTGAAAAGTTAAATTCTTAGTAAGGAAGGGTCGGGGAAGAGTTGAACTTTTATTTCAAAGATGAGGAAGAATCCTTATAGGTATTTAAGAAAAGTGGTAACAGCCAGGCATGGTGGTGCTTGCCTTTAATTCCAGCACTCAGCTACTCAGCAGGCAGAGGCAGGAGGATCTCTATAAGGTTGAGGCCAGCATGATTTACATAGTGAGTTCTAGGACAGCCAGGGCTATCTATATAGAGACCCTGACTGGAAGGAAGGAAGGAAGGAAGGAAGGAAGGAAGGAAGGAAGGAAGGAAGGAAGGAAGGAAGGAAGGAAGAAGAAAGAGAGAAAGAGAGAAAATGGGACTAGAGAGAGAGCACAGTGTAAGCATGAAGACTGAGTTTAGAGCCCCAGAGCCCAAGTAAAAGGATTGGAGTGGGGACTTGGAGAGGTGTTCAGTGATTGAGAGAACGCTTTGTTCTTGCGGAGTATTTGGTTTTCATTCCCTGCACCCACATGATGGCCCACAACTATTGATAGCTCCAGTTCCAAGGTATCCAAGGCCCTATTCTTATCTCCTTGAGTACCATGTATGTATGTGTGGACATAGATACATGCAGGCAAAACACTCATACAATAAATCTTAAAAACAAAACAGAATATGGCACACATACCTATAACCTAATGGAAACAGGGGGACTGCTGGAACTTGTTGACAGCAGCCTAACCACAGGTTCAGTGAGAAACCCGATCTCAAAGGAATACGGTGCAGAGAGCTCGAGCAGGATACCTGATATCCTCTTGGCCCCCAACACGAGAGTGCGCATGCTCGAACACATGTGTGCGCATGAGTGAGCACAGCGCGCGCGTGCACACACACACACACTACACTAGAGCTGGGCAAATAGTAAGATAATCATTTGTTAAAAGAAAGAAAGTATATCAAAGAAAGTAAGTAGAAATTAGAAAGCCAGGGTCTTATGGCCGTCAAAGAAGCCAGGAGTTTGAACTGCCCCGCAGATGAAGAAAACTGAGGAAGGCTATTGAGCCCCAAACAACAAAGGACATTGTGACAACTGGGCAAGAATGAAGGTCGAGCAGACAGAATGCACACTGCCTCCAACCCAGGACAGCCAATCCCCAAGCTGATGTTCAGGCAGTCTTGGGAATGAAACTAGAAACAGCCTCCATTCGTTACTCATTTCTCATGAACTAGCTGGAGCATTCATTTATGTTAGCTCACCATTTGTGGAATTAACCCTACGTCTAAAGACCAGTTTAGTGAACATGAAGCATGACTGAGGGTCTGTAGCTAACAAAGCTAAGCTTCACAAATCCTACAGTGTTCTAGCTCAAAGAGCAACTAGTAGTAAGGAAGGAGACCTGAATAGCATGAAATGGAACCTGAGTGAGTAAAAACTGCAGCATTCCCAAACACTAGCTAGGGGCTAAGTGAGGCAGAAACTAGGAGATCCAACCCAAACGCAGAAAAAGATGCATATGCTAGCGCAACTTGACACTGCCTATTAATAAAATCCAGCTAACTCCTTTGCTCCAATTCCCTGTGCAGATAAGCTTTTGACTATAATTTGCTTCCATGTAGTCTCTTTATAATCCATCTCTACTGAATCACTTCCCTTTCTGTCTACTAATCGATCACATTTTCAGTCCTGCAGAATCACGAACCACAAGATAAACTGTATGTCTACACAAGGAGGCTGTGAACTTCTAGGGTTGGATCAGCATCAGATGTCAAATAAGCAGGCCTCTATTTTGTTCAGTACTAATGTAAATCTCAAGTCTTTAAATGAATGATTAGCTCAGTCCATAAGCAATCATCTTCTGTCCCCAACAAAGATGTCACTTCGTTTGTTCACAGTGCACCAACTGAATTCTTTATATTGCTAAGGTCAAAGAAATTCATTTTTGCACTACTTATTACTAAGAAGATGCACACTCATTATCTACAGACCTTTGACAAATACCTTCTTTATAAAGCACACTGGAAAACAACACTGAAGAGGGCTGTAAGACTGACCCAGCTTTTGATAAGGTGAATGCAATTAAAAAGAGTTACCTTCAAAAACTCCTGGCGTAACAGAAACATTACAAGATGGATCAATCTTATAGAAGACAGTGAAATAAAAAGCAGTATCTCACAGGGCACACACTTGGAAGGGAAAAACATGAGGAGCAGTATGAGTTCGAGGTCAATCTAGTCTACACAGTGAGTTCCAGGCCAGCCAGGGCTACATTATTTCTAGCTACCACAGGCATGGGATGGGAAACACAGTGGGACTTTAGGTAATCCTCAAAGTAGTCATGATCAAGTTCCTTAGACTCTGAGGGTATATTTTCCACTTTTATAAGATGAAATTACATAAGATAATCTCTGCGATCCCTTTCAATTTTATTATAGTAAAATCTATTCATTGGTGAATGGGAAAGATAAGGAAATAAATTCAGTAAGAAAACTTCAAAGTTGACTTTATTTAAATAATATGATCCATTTCTTCCCAAATTGATTTAACTTTGCCTGACTTTACCTAATCATTGCACATTAAATAAAAGCATTGGCACAGACAGGAAGAAAGGCAAATTACTACATATCCAGGAATAAAACCAAAAAGGAAAGCTTACGTGTGTCTTTCATATCTGAGGGTTTCTCGGATGGACCATGCGACCTGATATGGTGAGGCCTGGTCTGAGTCCTCCAGCTCCTCGCTGCTCTCCTCAGACCAGTCCAACCCTGCAGCAGACAGCAGATATGAGAGGTTAGAGGAAAAAATTAACTTATTCAAAATTTAGACAAATATGAAGGCACTCACTGCCAAGCCTGACTCCCTGAGCTTAGTCCCAGGGAACAGAGCAGCACCAACCTCCACAAGCTGTCCTCTGGTCTCCAGATATGCACAGCACACATTCCCCCACCAATAAATCAATAAATGTAATGAAATTTAAAAATCATAAAGTCCAGACCAAAAAAGCTGTCTAAACTCTATAAGCAACGTCTCCAGCACATCTACAGCAGTGCAGTTGAGGGCCTCCACGTGAAGTTCACTCCTACTTTTGCAAAGATGTAGCATCATTTTAACAGTAACCTGTGCTGTACTCCAGAACAGACTTCATAATACATTGTGTTAATCATCTAGGAACAGCAAAGAGCCTTAGCTCCTAATATATAAAAGATAAAAATTATTCAAATATCAAAATGTCATATAGTAAGTTTTTAAAAAATGTTTACATTAAATCAATGTAAAAACAAAGTCAAAGCTGGTAATAAAGCTTAACTGGGATAGTGCTTGGGCAGAATGCACAAAGCACTGGGTTCAATCCCCAACACAACCAAAGGCTGAATGTGGGGGCCCATGCATGGGACCCCAGCACTTGAAAGATGGACATAGGAGGACCAGAAATTCAATGTCATCCTCAGCAATTGAGTTCCAGTCCAAGATTGAGACACTGATGGAAGGAAGGAAGGAAGGAAGGAAGGAAGGAAGGAAGGAAGGAAGGAAGGAAGGAAGGAAGGAGAAAAAACAAACAAAATAAACAGTAAAAAAAAAGGGTACGTAAGAAAAGTCAGACAAAGCTCACACCTTTCACCTCAGCATTTGGAAGGCTGAGTGAGGCCGGTGGATCTGTGGTGTGAGGCCAGCCAGGGCTACATAGTAGGAGGCTAAAGGGGAAGGGTAAGAAAAGTATATTTATATGTCCAAACAAGAAAAAGTGCCAATGGAGTTACTCAGCAAAAGCAGCCCTGGGCAACAGGAAGATGGATGTGTTTCTTCTGCTGTAAAACTAATTGTCAGAAAAGCAAACCTTGATCTTGGCCTCATTATCTCCTGTTCTAACCTAACTAACTGACAGAACCAGTCCAGACGGCCCGTAAACGTGAATCACAGACTGGCTTTTAAAGTGTCCTCACTGACTTGAGTGGAGACTGAATGGTGGCCAGCATGCATCACAATTCTGTTTTCTCCAATGGGGCCTTAGATTGCTAAAAATGCTTTGATTTAAAAACACAGAAAAGGGTTTTTTGGTAAATTTCACTGTTCGAAAAATGAGTCAGGCAAGGTAAATGCATACAGTAATAATAGCACTCAGAAGACTGAGGAAGGACACTCTGAATTCAAATACGAGAGTCTACATAGCAGCAGCAACACCAGCAACAAAAACACCAGGAGCTGGCAGGGTAGCTAAAGAAGTAGGGACACTTGCAGTCAAGACTGATGATCTGAGTTCAATCCCCAGAACCCACAGAAGGAAAGAAACAACTCTCCCAAAATGTCCTGTGACCTCTACACATGCTACACACAGAAAAAAAAGATAGACAGATGATAGACTGACCCCCAAAATAATCAATATTATATATTTGAAAACAAGTTAACAGCGAGGAGGCTTTACAAAAATATGAACTATGTGTAAAAAGCTCTAGCTATCAGTAAAAGTGTCAATAAAAATGGATGAAAAGGCAAATAATTGTAAGATAAATGATGGTTCATAAAAGATACAAATATTCAGCTAAAAAGTTAAATTCCTAAATATTGCCTGTAAACTCCGGAGTCCCTAAAGATGTTCCCAGGAGTTCCACACGTCATCACCACTTTCAAAACATGACTAAGACACTGCTTGAACTCACACCTGTGTGACAGTGACAGCCACGCTACAGTGCAAGGGTGGCTGCTGCTGCTGCACATCAGTCAGAGCAGCAGCACCAAACCTGGACCGTCTCGGGTCCTTCACAAAGTGCCTCTCGGGGTTAGACCATCACAGACGGCAGAGGAGCAGGTAAAATAGACAGGGAGTTTTACCCACAAGTGTTCTTATCTGTAATAAACTATTTACTTTACATCTCAACTCTGAGTACTGACTAGCATATCGTATGACTAAACATAAAACATAAGACTATGAAGCGCCTCTGCTCTGTGAGGAAAGACTAGTGATTGCCTTAGCTGCAACTTGGATAAACTGCTTCTGTTTCATTGGGTTTAGTTTTAGTTTAGATTATCTTAGTTTCAAGACAAAGTCTCATGTAGCCTAAATGGAGCATGACTTCACTATGCAGTAAAAGATGACCTTAAACTTCTGATCCTCCTGTCCCCACCTCCCAAGTACCAGGCTCACAGGCATTTATTTACCAGGTTTATGCAGTGTTGGGGATCAAAGCCAGGGTCGATCTCATGCATACTAGGCAAACATCTAGGGCTACAGCCCCAGCCCACAAATATTTGGTTTTCTTTAAAATTTTTTTTTCATTGCTGTGTGTATGTATGCATGAATGAATGACAGGGAGACATATGCACATGTACTTGCACATACATGTGCACACATATATACATTTACTACACACATAAAAAGAGAGAGGGCTGGTGAGACGGCTCAGAGGCTCAGGACACTTGTCACACAGCCTGATGGCCAAGACCCACCTCTGGAACCCAAGGTAAGGTGGAGAGATCTGACCTTCACATCCACGCCACTGCATATGGTCTCCTTTCCCCACATCATTCATTCAACTACTTTTTGTTATATATTTTAAGAAAAAAAAAACCTAAAGATGTGACAGTAATTACTTTGCTGTGACTATACATCTATAATAGTTTAACGTAATATAAACTGGAAATAATTTAAACCCCGTCGTGACAAATTATGCTATTTATGAAAAAATTATTAACCTGAAAACATTATTACGCAAGGTTTTTAAAGAGGCTATGAACAAGTATAACAGGAACTCAATCCAACCTACTTTAAGAAATTTATCACGGCCATAACAAATGGGTATTTAGTAGGTTTGAGGGTATTTATTATTTTGTTTACTATATTTCAGAAGTTTGATTCAGATGATTTAATAGCAGGTCAATAATTTTAGAGGTACAGGAAAGCCCACCACTCTCATTTCTAGTAAAACACCGCCGCCCATCCCATTCTCCATGGGCAGGCAATGTCAACAGCCTGGTACTGTGCACACAAGCGTGTCACCTGTACTCGTATCAAACACACAAACATCTACCCACACATAACCAACGATACGCTGATGCTCTTGCTCATTCCCTTTTGTTTACTTTAGCTTTTACAAAATGGAATAACGTAAATCCATCTTGGTTTTCTTCCATGAGGTAAGTCATGCTAAATACAATCCAGTCAGATCTCATCCACTCTTCACAACAGCTGTGTAATAATAATGCGCAAAACACATACATGCACGTAAGTCATTCAAGTTTCCCACTGGGTTATCAAGATACTGTCAGATTGTTAATTCTGTAAGCAATACTCCAATAAACACCTTGCATTTACATTTTTACATATTTATTGCTAGAATGGAATTGCAAAAGTGAGCTTAATAACTATACAGATAACTATACGTAACTACATATATATATATACATATATATATATATATATACACACACACACACTATATATCATACATATTGTGTTGTGTTGAGAGCACAGCATGAAGGTCCCTGTGCCTGCAGATCGCCAGAGAAACTAGGAATGTTAAGCATACAAGATTGTCTCTCCAATGGCAAAGATGAAGAACTTGTTCTTCCACTCAGAAAGCTAAGAATTGGGAGTGATAATGGCCTAGATCTTCATTATCTGTTGAGCCAAGCCCTATCAACCTCCCACAACCAGGACCGGAGGTGGTTAATCGGCCAAATGACCTCTTCACTAGCTGTATGACCAAGACCAGGCCAGACCCTTAGGCCCTTAAGCTAGCAAAGGAAGCCTATTTCTAGAACCCATCTTCTTAGAAATGTCAGGTACCCTGAGTTGAGTTTCAATATAATTATGCTGCCTGGTATCAGACTCCCCAAAGTCTTGATCCAGGCTGATGAAGTCAATCTGAACCAGGTTTTCATTTTCATCTCTTCCTGACTCCCGACACCTACAGAGACCTCCCTCATATCTGTACATAGTCTTTGTTTTCATTATGCTATGGCTGTTTTGCCTACATGAGTATCTGTGCCATGGAGGACAGGAAAGAACATCAGGTCCTCTGTAGCTAGAGGTACAGATTGCTGTGAGCCATCATGTGGAGTACTGGAAATCAAACCCAGGTTCTTTCTGTCCAGTTTATTTTTTAATTATGTATTTCTGTAAGGGTATGCCACTTCTGTGGGGTGCCTCTGAAGGCCAGAAGAGGGGACCAGATCCTTCGGAGCAGGATTATAGTTGACTGTGAATCTCCCCAGCTCAGGCATTCTGGACGAGGGCCAGCGTTCTTAACTACTGAGCCATCTCTCTACCCCTTGTACTGTTTTGTTTTCTTGTTTTTTTTTAAACAGGGTCTCACTCTACAGCCTAGACTGCCCTCACTCAAATTAACCCTCCTGTCTCAGCCTCCCAAGCACTAGATTACAAGTATGAGTCAGAAGCCCCAAATAAGTTATTTTTTTTAATGAGTTGGTAGTCACACTATTCATCAGCAATGTATAAATATCATGTTCACCAACCAGATTTTTGTCAATCTGGTAATTTATTATTGTATTTCCCTAATTGCTATGGGAATTAAGGTTTTCTCTGGTCGACTGACCATTAATATTTCTTCTGCTACTCATATTCTTTACTTGTGTTTATAATGCTGTCATATCAAAGAAATAAAGAATTTCTCCTGTAGGTAGAATTTCAGCTCACAATACATTCAAAAATATGTTCTAAGGGGCTGAAGAGATGGCTCAGCAGTTAAGAACACACTGCTTTTGCAGAAGACTTGAGTTCAGTTTCCAGCAGCCTATAACTCCAGGTACAGGGGACCCAACATCCATTTTGGACTCTATGGGCACCTGCAGTCAAGTGTGGACAAACCCCCACACAGACTCCCATATATATAGATAGTTAAAAATAAAATAAATCTTTAAAATAGATATTCTAGCAAGAGGCAGTGGTGGGACACTTAACTTTAAAGGACACACCTTTAATCCCAGCACTCAGGAGGCAAAGGCAGGCAGAGCCATTAAGTTTGAGGCCAGCTTGATCTACAGAGCAAGTTTCAGGACAGCCAGGGCTACACAGAGAAACCCTACCTTGAAAAACAAAAACAAAAACAAACAAAAAATTAGCACTTCTATTTGGCTCAATGTAAAAGCATTTATCACTAACCTGACTTCAATTCAATCCCCAGATCCCATGATGGAAGGAGAGAACCAACTCTTGAAAGCCGTTTTCTGACCTCCACTACAAGACACACACACACACACACACACACACACACACACACTCACAGACACACAATATTAAATTAAAAAATAAAATAAGTTTTGCTTGTATTTTCTTAGTTTTCAATCATGAACATGAACTGCCATTGAGAATTTCTTTTAATGGCATTTTTGGGGGTTTGGGTTTCATTACAAAACCTTGACTGTCCTGGAACTCACTATGTAGGCCATGTAGACCGGGCTGGCTTCAAACTTGGAACAGTATTCCTGCCTCTGCCTCCAGAGTGATGGGATAATAGTCCTGTGGTACTGTACCTGGCTTATTCATGAAGTCTAAAAGAAAAAACTATGAGCAGATAGTAATGATGCTATCACTGTAAGACAGTAATCTAAGACTATAGACACAGTAAGATAGTGTCTGTAGCCCACACAATACAATAAAATGTATGAAGGCTGAGAGAGGAGTGTTCCTTGAAATAAAAACTGGCCAGTCTATACAACATAGCAAGGTCCTCTCTAAGACACCAAGAACTTCAATGAATATGCAGCTTCTAATCTCGCAGAGTATACAACCAAACACAACCATCTTTATGTGCTGCTATAGCCATTAATAAAAGCTATGACTGTCCCCATGCTCATGAAAGCAAAGCTAATTAAACTTAGCGCATCACCAACATAACAAGAGCGAAATATAAAGTACAAAAGGGACTAGCTAGAAAGAAAGGGATTCAGAGTCACAGGGGGACAGAGAAAGCAGTAGGGTTGATTATATATAATGAAAATGCATTATATGCACATACTGCCAATTCAGACCTGTGCTATTTATCAGGTATCTCCCATCCAGAAGCAGGCTACAGTGGGGTGGTTTGCTGAAAACACAAAAGCTGTGGCAGACACACTCCATCCATGGCAGCAATCAGATATGGTAAAGCAGAGGGCGACTCACCTAAGTGAGGAAACAGGTCCGCATCCAGCTGATGCTTTTGGGTACACAGTTTCATCAGTCTCTGCAGCCGACTTATACAGGAGAAGTGTGGAGAGAAGGCGGTGGCTTTCATGAGGATGCGGTCAGTCCTGGGGGCGTCTGAGATGGGGGCCCGACTGGATGGAAGGAGGGGCAGAGGCCTCTTGTGAGAGGCCTGCCTGGTTTGTGCTATCGTGTGTGTGGTGGGGGCCACTCCCTGCATTGGTAGGCTGGTGTTCTGAGGTTGAGGTGACTTGCAGACGGAACCCTGCGGTGGCGCTGGAGGTTTTAAAGAAGTGGATAGAGGTGACAGGTGGGCGTGCTGCTGTGGAGGCGCGGGAGGGGAACTAAAGTGCTCTTGCCGAACTTTTAAAATCTCTGTCTCTCTCTGGCGCTGCCGGTTCTGAGCCAACTTGCTCTGCAACTTCTTTCTCACGGTTGCCCCTTTCTTTAGGTCTTCATCTTCCTCATTGAAAGCAAAGGGATCTTCCAATTCAGTTTCCAGGTAGTGGAGAGGGACCCTTGCCCCGGGTGGAGAGAGGGACATGCTATCCAGTCCATTGGGCATCTTCAAGGCCAGCGTGGGCACCGTCAGGCTAAACGCCATGGCATCCATCTGATGCCTGACTTTCACCTCATCTACCGGCTCATTCTTTTTCTTCCTCTCTTTTTTCGGGATAAAGCCAAGTACCTGCAAGTGGCTGCTGCAGTACCTGCAGAAATGCATGCAAGCATGGGAGAACGTTCTTCATATACATAAAGAGTAGAGCACAAACGTACATATCACAAAATGTGACTTCTAATCATGAAAAATCAGATGGCCAAGGCCGGGTGTAGTAGCACAGCCTGTAATCCCAGCACTTGAGAGGTGGAAGCAGGAGGTTTAGGAGTTCAAAGCTAGCCTGTAGACTCTATGTTAAAACCACAACAAAAAAAGTTATAGCCAGTTGGAAATATGGTAGCACAAGCCTGCAATGCCAACACTTAGGAGAGTTAGACAGGAGGACTGTAAGTTAAAGATTAGCCTGGGCTACACGGTTGGACCCTCTCTCAAAAAATAAATTGGTAAAAAGCAGCAACTGTCACTACTCTCAAGCAATCCCCGTCTGAAGGCTATGTAATTTTGATAGGGTACAAATGTGAACTGCTGAAGTGCAGAGGTCACCAGGCAAAAGCAGATCTGCCTACTGGACAGCAGCTTGGACACTGTTTCCCACAACGTTTTTCTCTATTCACAGCATACAAATTAAGTCATTAAAAGTCTGAATATCACTTAGAGTCTCCTATGCAAAAAAGCATTATATTCCAAAGCCATGTAAGTTCCTGGAGACTCACCAAGATCTTCTAACATAACCCTGACATGCGCCACACACACATACACATACAGAGAGGGGTAGGGACTAAAAGTGGTTCGTGGAATGAGCCTCTCAATAGGCAGAGATATAAAAACACGGACTGTCTCCTCCAACACTAAGCTGAACTAGGAACTAAAATAATGTCCTTTATTCAGACAAGTATACTATATTTACAAAAATGAATCTGCCCCAAACCGCTTTCCAAGTAGAAAGCGACCAAGCTGAGATATGAACTAAAATCAAAGCTCACAATGACTCTTGTTAGTCTTCAATAATGAGCAGGCTACCTTTGTAACTTAAACACCATGTAAGATACAATCCCTGTACATAATGAGAAAATAAATACCTGCTATGCCAATTAACCATACTGAAAACCTGTCAAGGGTCTGTGGAATAGAATATTCTCCAAATTCATCTTCTTCACACAGTTCCCACAGCACGTTAACAAGTACGCCAGCAAAACAGTACTCCATGCTTAAGTCAATTTGGAAAATTACAGTTTAACCAAAATTACATAATGATTTTGTTGTTGCTTATTTCTGCTGAAAAACTCTTCAAAGCATTATGTATAATAACATGCATTATGAAGTTCCAAGAGGGAGATGTACTGTCTGTCAGTGTTTCCCAAAGCTATCTGAAGATGGAACCCATTATTTTTGCAAACAAGTGTTATCTCTGAACTGCACTGAGCAGACCTGTCAATTGTGAGCCAGTCCCCTATACAGAGTCCTAAGACAGAGGGCAGTAATAAAAGTGGTATTAGGAAAAACCAGTAACTAAAAAGTTAAAAAGAAGGAAGAGGAAGAGGAGGAGGAGAAGGGAAGAGAAAGATGAGGAAAAGGAGGACGAGAAGGAGGAAAAGGATGAGAAAAAGGAGAGGATAAAGAAGGGTAAACAGTACTGGGTATGGTGCACCAGTCTTGAGAGGTAGGCAAGAGGATCAGAAAATCAGTCACCTCCCTCTATACAGGGAGTTCAAGCCCAACTTGGGCTACTGAAACCCAGGAACAAAACAACAATCGAAGAAGAAAACACGGTAGTTATACTCAATGGCACACTCATAATTCCAGTTCTCAGAATAACAAGGCAGGAGAATGACACATATGCGGCCAACCTGAGCTACACAGCAAGGATTTTTATCTCAAATTAAAAAAGGGCTAGGAGGGTAAGGTAGCTCACTGGAAGACCAAGGACCTCGGGTCAATATCCAGTATCAACAAAACAAAATGAAATCAATGGTTTTTAGCATTTGATGAAAAGATTAGTTTCTTTCCAAAGAACAGCAAGGTAGAATTTTATATTTTAAGTTAGAAGTCAGGGCTAGAGAGATGGCTTGGTGTTTAAGAGTGCTTGCTACCCAGAGTTTGGATCCCAACACCAATGCTGGTCAGCTCACAAATACCTAATTAATCACTCCCCCAAGAGAGAGCGGCAATTTCATATTTGTATAGTTATTTTAAATGCTGTGTAGACCCAAGTAAACGTTCTAGTTCAGTTAGGAAGAATGTTCCCTCTTTAGGAGAAGCAGCTCAAGTGTTTACGCCAACTTGTTGAGGTGTGTGTGAGGGGCGTCCGTCCCCAGAGCCCGGGCTGATGCAGAACTTGTGATGCTCACACCGCAGCCTCCCGAGTCCTGGGATTACCTGCCATGAACCACCATGCCTTGTAGGAACAAAGGTTTTATTTTTGCTTTTAAAAAATAACTTTTGCATTATATTTTAATGTATTGCTGTGTGCATGTGTATGCAGCATGTGTGCATGCCATGGTCCACAGTTAAGGGGTCAAAAGACCAACTTTTGGGAGTTGTTTTTCTTCTGCCATGTGATTTCCCAGGGACTGAACCCAGGCCTTCACTGCCTTTAGCAGGGAGCCATCTCACCAACTTCTAAAGAGGGATTTTAAGAATGCAGACTGAGGCTGGAGAGACGGCTCAGTGGTTAAGAGCTCTGACTGCTTTTTCAGAGGTCCCGAGTTTAATTCCCAGCAATCACATGGTGGCTCACAACCATCTATAATGGGATCAGATACCCTCTTCTATTATGCAGGTGTACATGCAGACAGAGCACTTAATACAAATAAAATAAATCTTAAGAAAAAAAATACACTGTTCTCTATGATAGTGTAACCCAGTGGGTAGAGTGAGGGAAGGCTGTGTGTGCAGATTAGCCTGTGTTGTATTAGCCATAGTATGTAAGAGCTTCATTTACCAACTGGGGCTTACTGCATGTAGATGAGCAAAAGTTAAATAAATTAAATTATTCAATATAATATATGTATGTGTGTGCATCTGTGTGTATGTCTGTGTGAATGCATGCTCACATATGTGTACAAATGCCCAACAAGGCCAGAAGAGAATGTTGGATCTCTTGGTGCTAGAAGAGAAAAAAAGATAAGATGATTACATAGCCCAAGTATGTGATGCTCAGCAATCCTCGTGCCTCATCCTCCAGAGCGCTGGGACTGCAGGAACAAGGCAACACCTGTCTAAATCTGTCATCTAACACTTATTGTTTTCTAGGAGAGCAAATAAGATCACCTCAAATTCCTCAGTGTTCAAAGAGTAATTGTATTAACAATAATGAAGTTATTTTTAAAGGATTATTAATTTTTCTAAATAATCATGATTATAAGTAGTAACATTCATATAGATTTAAACATCACATGAATTCAACCTGGATTTCTTGGGACAACAGGAATACTAACCTCTTTCTGATTCTAATTTAACCTATTTGCAAATAACCCTTCCAACAAAAGTCTTTTTGTTGTTATCTAGTCTTTGCCAGTTATATAGTCACGGGGACAATTTTGAAATAGAATGTACACAACTTAGTAATTCTCTCAACATGGAAACACAAAATCCCTTCCCCTTATCTTTTTCTGATCAGAGGAAATTACATCAAAGACAGGTGAAACAGATGTTTCAGAAAAATCAATGTTATCTTCAGATCTAGCTATTAAGACAGCACTTGCTTTGGCTCTTCTGAAAAGGAAGCCAAGGTGGAGGCACGTGTAGTGCCCTAAACTGAATGCACTACAACGGTGCATTCCAGTGGAGCCGGAGTAGCAAAGTGCGTCTGTAAGAGGCGGGGTAAGGGCTACCCTCAGTCCCCGACAACCAGCCACGGACTGTTTAATGTGTAGGTCCCTTTCACACTTGGAAGTCCACTTTTTCTTCCTTGTCTTGCTAAGCAGCTGTCTCTGACTTTCAGACATTGTAATCTGAGCCACAGATGCTCATTAGAAGTTCTAGAAGAGATCCCCCAAGTCACCAGTCTATGTGTTCATTCTGCTCGGCTCTCTACCTACCGAAATTACTCATTTCACACTAAAACCAAGAAGTACTCATCATGACACAAGAATACATGCTTCTTTTCTGGCTAGTTTAGTCCGGTGACATTTTCTTACTTTAAAGAACATGGACAAACAACAAGCACAGAGGGAGGGAGGGTATGTGTGTGTTAAAATGGAAGAGGTTCAAGTTTTCTACCCTAACATAGTATCTAAAACTGTGTTCTAGGATGATCACTGTGAACTGCAGGATGGTAAGAAGCATGAGGAAACTTTATGCGAAAGTATTTTCCTAACATAAAAGACAACCGATTACAACCCATTTCTTTAAAAATAGTTCCATGTTTTTAAAGTATAAATTCACAAATTCTAGTGATAAAAGTCTGCCCTAAAAGTGAAAATACAGCCTGCGAGGGGCACGGGGTGGGGCGGGGCATCCAGCTGGAGCCCAATAGAGCCTAGATGGGCAGGGCAGGGTAGGCCCCTGCAGTCCTGCCCTCCTGCAGCTAGAAAGGGTGTGGCTGCGGGGAGGGGTGCAGCTTTGTGAGTCTGGGTTGTCCGTGCCCCTCCCAGCCTTACTTTCCTTAACTGTGGTTCCTAAGGAGCCAGCCCGACTCTAGGTGAAGCCTGGATGCTTCCGGACACGCCCTTCCCATGTCTGGACTGATGCCAGTCGCTGTGCTCTGCCTATTCTGACCTCCAAAGCGTTGGAGTGGTTCTCCTGCTTCTGGATAGACAGACCTATCCCTTTCAGGATGACTCTAGCACCACCACCTCAGCCAGATTTTCATCATTATTCTGTAATAATGGCCTCAGGAAGGGAAGCCAAATTCTCTTCCCCCTAGCCTAGTGGAGCTTGCACCCTGAGGCGCTCTCCACTGCCACAGCAGGGGTAGGGACAAGAAGAAGAGGATCTCAGAGCCTGACCTTCACTGAAGTAGAAAAGAGTTCATTTACTAAGACATAGAGCAAACCAACCAAGATACTCAAAGGAAGGTGTGAAGCCCTTACTTGCCCTTTCTCAGGCTCAGCCTTGACACCCTGCTCCAGCAGTTCTGATGAGAGGTGAGGATGGAGACCAGGCTGTCCTGGTTACAGCTCCATCACCACAGCTGGCCCAGGCCTGGCCCATCACAAAGTCTGGTGGGCTTGGTCACTCCCCTCAGACTACAGAACCACTCACCAATGCTTCTTTAAAAGTTTTCTTGAGCCAGGCAGTGGTGGTGCACGCCTTTAGTCCCAGCACTGGGGAAGCAGAAGCAGGTGGTTCTATGTGAGTTTGAGGCCAGCCAGACTTACAACAGGGAAACCCTGTCTCAGGAAAAAAAAAAAAAAAAGGCCTTTTTTGAACCCTAGGCTTTGCTCTGTGTGGTCAGTATCCTCCAACTGTACGTGGCAACCTGTGTGGTACATCTCCCTCAGAAAGGAGACCCAGGAGACAACAGTGGCTATGGCTAGAGTAGAAGAACAGAAAGAGGTAACCAAGAAGAGTGGAGTCTCTGAGGCCCGGCAGGATGCTTAGGGCACTGCCATCACCAGAACTTTCAGTGAGATGGACTGGCTCCGTAACACACCTCATCCAGTGCGGGGGCATCAACACCTGAGGCTGTGAGCGCCTCCCTAAGGCACTGAGTGCTGAGCTTAACTGTGACCAACTGTAACTAGCCACCGAGGAGAAACGCTTGCATGTGGACAGTGCCAGCAGGAAACTAGATTCCCTGCCCTGTCCTCAGGACCAAATAGCTTCCAAGCCCCGAGTGATTCTGTCCTCTGACGCTGTAACGTTATCTTGTGACCTGTAACGTAATGAGGGTTCTTTTTTTTCTGATTTTAAAAATAATGTTAAATGAAATTTGAAAATGTAAGAAAAATATAAAGAGGATAATCAATTTCATAAACATAATGCATATGGGACTCTTTGAACCATAAAGGCCATTATTAGAAAACCGTGCCAAACATGACTTAGACATCTGTTATGGAACAAATCTAATGAATGGCTTCATTATTTTAAATTCTTTTTCAACTAATACATCTTTTATTACCTTTTATGCCAGCATTTTTTCCCAAAATCCAAATTAATACTTATGGTAGCACTTAGCTGGTTCCTACCCTATGGCAGCCAGCAGGCAGAGACCAGCAGCTCCTTTGGTGGCCACACACCAAACAGACCAGCGCTGAAAAGGTGAGCAGCAATTTTCGAGGAAAAAAAACTGTTTTAAGTGTTTAGAAGTCTATGAAATCTCTAAAAGAAGAAACTTTAAGATGCCCTCTGAAATGTTCTGCTCCATTTAAAAGAAGCTGCTCTCCTCCGTGGACAGCCCCTTGACTCAGCGCTGACATCTAACGCACTGGAAGGGGACAAAACAGAAAGAATCGACAAGGCAGCATTCCAAGACTACTCAAGACCAAGCATGGTTCTTACCTACGATCCTCCGATTTGGGAATGGGATTGGTGCAGCGCTGGCTGTTATACTTGGCCACATATTCACATTGCTTGAAGGGGGCAGTCTTGTCTTCCAGAACGTGTCTGATACAGAAAGCGTAGCCGTTGAGTCGCCGCTGCTTGCACAGTTTGGGGCTATATGAGCACAAGGGCTTATTGTCAACCTCAGAGAAGTGTATATGTTTCCCTTCATACATCACGTGATTCTATTCCTTGTGAACATCAGCTAAAAGGCCACCACAAAAAAGAAACCCAAATGATAAACAAATCAGAGCATGTAAGGCAGACTCAAGTAGAGAATTTCTCAGAGGAACTCGTGGCCTCTCAGCCATACCTGATTTTAAATCTTCTGCACCACAGCAATGTGAAGAGGACCCAGAGAGACCACAGTTTGGAATGCTGCTCAACCAAGAGGAAGCAGATTGTCTACAAAACATCAAAGGCCCCGTTAACACAAGAGTTAGACAAAGCCCGCTCACCCAGAACAGAAAGTATTCTGCATCACCTTCCTAACGGATGCATTGACTAGGATCTGATATTCCAATGATGAGACCCAACAGGAAAAAGAGGCTTTATAAAATATGTTATCTCACCCTCAAAAGTGAACCAGATCCTAGTCACTCTGTGACTAGCTCAAAGTGACTCAAAGTTAGAGCCTCTTCCACCAAGTTAACTCCACCAGGGCCTACACCTGTAATCCCAGCACTTGGGAGGTGGCTGTAGGAAGACCAGGAGTTCTAGAACATCCTCAGCTGCACAGTAAGTCTGTACCAGCCTGGGTTATGTACAACTCTGTCTCAAAAGTGAAGGAAAAAAAAAAGCGGGAGCTGGAGAGATGACTCAGCAGTTAAGAGCACTGGCTGTTTTTCCAGGGAACCTGGGTTCAACTCCCAGGACACACTGTATGGCTCACAACTGTCTGTAACTCCGGTCCCAGGGCCCTCAAGAGAACTAGGCACCCATGTGGTGTACAGACACACATGCAGACAAAATACCCACCATACACATAAAACAAAAATTTTCAAAGTTTTTATAAAGCACTACTTTTTTGTTACATTGGCAAAATATTTAGCAATTTGTTAAAAAACATTTCTATGAGATACAAAACAGCTGGATATGGTATCAAACACTTATAATTCCAGCATTTGTGAAGGCAAAGCAGGAGGATTACTCAGAGTTCAAGGCCAACCTGTTCTCTAGAGTTCTAGCTGTGCCACCCAGGGGTGCACAGGAAGAACATATTTACAAAGAAACAAACTAGCTCCAGGCAAAGGTGCTTGCTGCCAAGCTTGAAAAGCTGAGTTTGAGCCTCCAGACCAGCATCGTGAAAGGGGAGGACCGACTCCTGCAGTTGTCCTCTGACCTCCATGCTTGTCCATGGTAAGTATACACAAGCATACACACACAATAAATAAGTAAATGTACCAAAAATAAGAGGGGGAGGAGGGAGGGCGGGTGGTGAGATGCTCAGCACGTAAAAGTTCTTGCTGTACAAGCCTGGTGACCTATGTTCAATCCTTGGATTGAATCCATGTAAAAGTGGAGGGAGAGAGCTGACTCCCACAAAGTTGTTCCAACCTCCACCTACACGCTGTAACATGCCTACATACACGTCATATACACAATGATAAAAATAAAAATTTTAAGTCAAGGATGATGATACTCATCTGTGAAATCTCGGCTCTTGTGAAATGGCCAGAAGACCAAGAGTTCCAGGCCAGCCTAGACTCCATGAGACTGTATTTAAAAAAAAAAAAAGGGGGGGGGGGTTGGCTCAGCGGATAAAGCACTTACTACAGAAGCATGAGGACTGGAGTTCGGATATGCAGACCCCGTATGAAAACCAGGTGAATGTGACAACCCACCTGTAAGCCCTGTGCTTGGATGGCACACACAGGGGATCCCTGGGCAAACTAGCTAGTGAGACTATCAATGTAGGTGAGCTCTAGGTGCAGCTGAGAGGCCCTGCCTCAGTATATAAAGTGGAGATCAACTGAGGGAGACTTCTGACAGCAGCCTTAGGCTTTCACATCCATGCACTCCCACACACACACACGAACATGCATACACACTCACACACACCACGCATGCCCAAAAGAAAAACTTAAATTAAAATATATACAAACATACATACATACATACAGAAATATGTACATAAAATAGAACAAATTCTACTTTTAAAAGATGTTATTTCTGGGCTGGCAAGATGACTCATGTATAAAAGTTTCTGCCACCAAGCCTGACTATCTGAGTTCAATCTCATGGACCCACAGGGTGGAAGGAGACGACTCATTACTGAAGGTGGCCGTCTGACCCATCCCACCCACCACGGCACTCTTGTATGAACACACACATTCTGTCTGTCACGCCTGCCCTCCAAACCGTAACTCCTTGAGATCAAGTATTAGTTACTCGACCACATTCATATCACTCAGTTCAGTGCTCACCAGTCCAATTCAAGTACAATCATGATCTGGATCTTTCGACCCATGATTCCCTAAGAAGATAAGAAAAGAGAGAGACAGACAGACAGACAGAGAAATTATGTAATATCTGCTACACAGTACACACAAAAGACCAAATGTAGCATTTACACAATACTATATAGTCATACAGTCTGTAGCGACAAACCGAGCCTATCTTATACAGTCAGAGTCTCAGTGAGCTGACAGAACCTCAGCTGGGAGGAAACAGCTTAGACACCGGTTTTTGAAAAAGTCAAGAAATACATTTTAAGATCTCGAATACAGGGCTGGAGACGTAGCTCAGGTGGTAGCGTGCTGGCCTAGCACACACAGAGCTTAATCCCCAGCACTACTTAAACATGAGCATGGTGAAATATGCTTGTAACCCCCAGGCCTATGCTAAAATCTCAGCACTCTGGAGATGGGCACAGGAGAAGCATAAGTTCAAGGTCATGGGGTCCTGTCTCAAAAGAAAAAAGAAACAAACTCTGCTGTTGCCAGTACAGCAGTGATGGAGCAAATGCTTAGCTCATGCAAGGCCAGGGTTTAATCCCCAGCTCCAAAAAAGCAAGCTAGAAAAGAGAAGAAAGAATAGAGAGAGAGGAACGGACTGCATAAGAAATTCCCTTCACTAAGGACAAGGTACTACACAAATGTCTGAGTCAGAAGAAATGGATGTTCAAGTCCAAAATCTGCCACTTACTGTGTTATCTTGAACAAACCATTTAAACCCGAGGAATCTCAGATTTTTCATTTGCAAAACAGAGGTAACAGTAGCTATGCCATCACTAGGCTCTTAAGGATCCAGTGACAACAGATACTGAGCTACGATCATGGCTAGGACATGGTAAGCTCTGGAGAACAGAGATTATTCACAAACGTTAACTGTACGCATGTTAGTTATCCTGCTCGTGGTAACGAGAGACACAATATGCTCCTGGAGGTAAAACATCCACTACACAGAAGGATCAAATGCACATTATAAAACACAATAGAGCTTGCAATAATGAAATGAATGTATTTTGCAGAGTCAGAGTGTCAGACTTCACAAAAACAAAGAAAAACACCAATGTTAGTGTAGTTAATAAAATTACATGCCTAATAAGCCTAGCCACACACAAATGCAGAGGGGGATTCTCACCGTATTAGAACAAAAGTAAGAAAAATCGAACTAAAATGTGTTTAGTTGACCCTAGAATCAGGAAGCAGCCCAGGGAGAATGAGAATGGCTGCCCAGGAAAAAAGCCTGTGGAGTCAATCCCTAGCAGAGTTAATGAAAGAGAGAGAGGGCCCTCTCCCTCTCAGTCTTAGGGGCTGGGCTGAGCTGGAGTGGGTAGAGGTCCTGCCTATTGCACAAACCCCTGGGTTCCAGCCCTAGAACCACTTAAACTGGATGTGCTACTGGTACACACCTGTAATGTCAGCAGTCAGGAGTTCAAGGTCATCCTTGGCTAGACAGTCAGCTACAGGCTAGCCTAGCATACAGGTGACACTGTCTCAAAACAAACAAAAACTCTACTTGCCTAAAGGTCTAGGTACTTAAGACAGGACATTTGTGCTAACAAATCCGTGTTTGACCATTTACACTCTGGGCCACTCACCCACTCAGCCATCACGGAATCTTCCATGAAATTAATTCAAGTCTATTTGAGGGTGTACTGTTTTTTTAAGTTATGTTGTAGAAGTTTATTTTTAGTAATGCACAAAATAATTGTTTTAGGCACTGTTGGGTTCAAGAGGTCTTGGCATTTTGTATTGTTTGCAGGTTTTGGATTTCTCTGGGGTGGGGGGTCATTGCTTATGATTTGCACCTGAGGTGCTCTAACGGACTAAAACACCTGAGTTCAGTCGCTTCAGGTTCCACTATCCAGTATGGCATTGGCCAAGACAGTAGATCCCTCTGCTGAGGTCTGGCAGAGTTTGCACATATGAGAATGCCTCCTTGTCTCTCTTGGTGAGCTGCCCAGCAGCAGCTAAAAGGAGCTGGCAAGATGGCTCAGCAGGTAAAGCACTAGTCGCCAAGATCTGAGTTCCATCCCTGGAATCCACACACAGTGGAAGGAAAGAATAGACTCTAGCAAGTTGTCCTCTGATATCCACATTTGTACTGTGGCATAAATACGTGCACATGTGTGTGTGCAACACACACAGTAAATGTCATTTTTGTTTTAATTTTTTAAAAATATCTTACATGAGTGTGTTTTTGAAAAAGTTATTCACATGGCCAAGGTGATGGTTCAGTGCGTAAAGCAACTGCTACACAAATCTGAAGACCTGGGTCTGAACCTCCAGAACCCACAAAAAGCCAGACGCAGGACACACCTGTAATCACAGTGCTCCACCAGAAGATGGGAGACAGAGACAGAAGTCTCTGGAAACTCTCAGGCCAGCTAGCCTGGCAAGCACAGCAGGAAGAAGAAAACAAAAACACAGAAGAGACCAGTCTCAAATTAGGTAGAAGAAGAGGTCCTCTTGTGACTGCACATGCACATAGAGTATGTACTGCGTTCATGAGCGAATGTGGGCACATGACTGTGTACACCTACACGCGCACGCGCGCACACACACACACACACACACACACACACAGATAAAAAATAAAAAGGCCTGCACTACCATACCCTACTCCCTTTTGAAAACCTTTTCAGCCAGGTGTGGTCATGCAGACCTATAATTCTAGCACCAGGAATAGTAGGAGGACGGCCCTGTGTCAAAATCAGTCTGCACTACATAGTGTGCAAGAACTGGTCTCAAAAGATAAATTTTCTTTTAAGTTTATTTATGTGTATGAGGTTTCACCTGCATGTATGTATGTGCACCATGTGCATGCCTGGTGCCTACAGGGTCAGAAGAAGGCACTGAACTCTCACGTGAGTGTTGGGAACTGAACCAGAGTCCTCGCAAAAGCAACAAGTGCTCTTAACCACTGAGCCATCTCTCAAGCCTTCAAAAAAAGTTTTTTATTTGTTTAAGTTTTTCTACCTTGTTTATTCCACTGACATCTTCAGTTATCAGCCAGCTTGGTTTACTAACACTCCCCTCCATCACGCTCTCCCTGGGCTAGCCTGAAAATGTGTAGGTCTCCTGCCTTAGCTTCCCAAGTGCTAGCATTACAAGCCTAAGCCACCATGCCTAGCTGTCTGTCTTCCTTAGGTTTCCTTTAGTCTGTCCCTATTATGCACTGCTTTGAAAGTGACCACAGCCAGATGTAGTGGTCTCAGCAGAGATAGGTGGGTCTCTGTGAGTTCATGGCCATGCTGGCCTACAATGTGACTTCCAAGACAGCTAGGGCTACATGGTAAGACCCTATCAAAAACAAAACAAACCAAATAAGAAACCAAAGGACTTTCACTTTTACAGTGAGGTTTTCCTTTACTCTGAACTCTAGCACACCAGCCCATCCTTAACGACTAATTCTTAGCATTGTCTCTCCAATGTCTCCAATGTCCAATGTCTCTCCATTATCTCATCTTTTCTCCATTTTCAGAAGAGCCGCATCTCACCTCCAACTCCTACACAGGGAAGTAACTATTTGATACGATTTTCACTTTCTGCTGTTTCTGGAAGCATCCATCCCAAACCTCTTTTCTTGAGGCTAGCTAATTTCCACAAGCATACACATGGCAGAAGCCGGGGAAAGGGAACTCAGGCTTTATTTTAATTCAGTTGACAAAAACGATCAGCTGTTAGCTCCTTGCTGCAAGTTTCTCCTCCATTCTGAATGCCTTGCAAAATGGAAGGGCTGCAGTTTATGTAACTACCCCCCACCTTCCCTGTCAGTCTGAGAGCCCAACATTCAGACCAGACTTTGCCATTCTAAGCAGGGAATCTGTCGGCTTCATCCTCAGGCAGTACCACCTCACTGTGCCTGGTCCAAGGAAGAAATCACTTTCGACAACATCTCTCCCTGGTTCCAGATCACTGCACTTCAGACCACTGCCTCCTCCTTCCTGGTTATGACGCTTCAGTGGTCAATACACACTGAGTTTCTTTTTGGTTTCTTTAGAAGAAGGGAACTAGATTTAAGTGCACTACCATGGTTAACCAGAAAAGGCTTCTGCATAGGCCTCAAGTGGTGGCCCGTGCTTAACCCAGCATTTAGGAGGCAGAGCCAGAAGATCTCTGTTGAACTTTGAGGCCTCCTGGGTCGACATAGAAAGTTCCAGGCCAGTCAGGGCTACACAGTGAGCCCTGTCTCAAAAAACAAAAATTCTGTATAGAAGGCTGGGTGTGGTGGTTCATGCTTTTGATCCCAGCACCAGGGAGGAAGAGAAGGTGAATCATCACCCTAATATACATAGCAAGCTCCAGGCCAACCAGAGCTATGCAGTGCGATCCTACCAGTGTAGGCTAGGCAGTGGTGACGCATGCCTTTAATCCCAGCGCTCCACTAACAAGGCAGAGGCAGGCAGACCTCTATGAGTGGGTTCCAGGCAAGCCAGGGCTATAAAGAGAAACCCAAATACCCAAACCCTCAAAAAAACCAAACGTCTCAAAAAACCCAAACAAAAACATAAAATAAATTAAAAAAAAATTCATGTAGTAAAATACACCCTAATAGGAAAGTGAGTCAGCTCAGCAGGTAAAAAAGCACTTGCTGCTGCCAAGTTTGACCACATGACCACACACACTCATACACACAAATATAGTTTTAAAAATATTTTAATACCTCATAAATACAAAATCATAAAACATTTATCATGTAATTTGTTTACAACACAATTACCTTTTTTTTTCTTTGAGACAGGTTTTCTCTGCGTAGCCCTAGCCATCCTGGAACTTCCTCTGTAGACCAGGTTGGCCTTGAACTCAGAGATCTGTCTGCCTCTGCCTCCTACGTGCTGGAATTAAAACTGTGCACCACCATGGCCTGGCTCACAATTACTTTTATAATAAATATTTTCTCATTTTATCTTGTTTTGTTTTGCTTTTTGAGAGAGAGTCACAGATAGCCCAATCAGGCCTGGAACTCTTCATGTAACCAAGGATGACCTTGAACTTCTGATTCTCCTGTGTGGACTTCCCAAGTCACTGGGCCTACAGTATTGTAGCATCATGCCTGATTTGCTTGTTTGCTGGATCTCTCTCTCTCTCTCTCTTTCTCTCTCTCTGTGTATACACAAGCTCACACACTCATGAATACTACAGTATTCATGTGGAGGTCAGAGGATAACTTGTAAGGGATCAGTTCTCTTCCATTTTCTTTGTGGATTCTGGAAATTAAACTCAGTTTATCAGGCTTGTCAGCAAGTGCCTTCTCCCTCTGAGCCATCTGATCAGCCTTGAGACCAATTTTCTAATTTTAAATAATCAACATGCTATTAAAGAAATTCTCATGCTTTTAGAATTAGTGGCAAGAATTTACTTACTGATGAAAAAAAAAAAAAAAATCACTTCTCCAGGAGCAATGGAGGCTGTGATAAGAGGCATAACTCTTTCCCTTAGAAGACGGTCATCCACACATGAGATATGTTCAAAAGGAAAGACACAGATACTGGGGGCAGGTTCTTACCACTCTGGAGATCCTAGGGCCCTCTGTGCTCATCAAGACCCAGAGCAGACTGCTTCATCCACCCAGGACAACAGACCGAATCTTCCCTTCATTTCTACCTAGTGTCCTTTCTCTGGTACACCCTAATCCCATCTTTCTTTTTTCTAAATTATATGTCTATATGTACACATGACTACAGGCGCCTATGGAGATCAAAGGCATTGGAGCTTGTATAACTGGAGTTAAAGCAGGTGTTACCCATAGACCTGTCTCAAAACGAAACCAGACCTCAGTAGTCACCATCCCCAAACTCCCAACAGCTGAGTCAGTCTCTGCTCCTCTGAGGTGTCTGGAATGGTTCGGCTTAGGCATCCATCACATTCTGTTTGTAAACTACCCGTGCTGTCATCTTTCTTCTTAGAATCAAGCTCCCAGAAGGCCAACGGTCTCCTGAGCATCAACAAATCCCAACTAGTGCATGCTTAATGCACAGATTTCTGTAAAGCTATTTATTTCTGTAGCTTTGTATACACATGAAGTGTGTGTGCGCGTTGTGCATGAGGATGCACACGTGCCACAGCACATGCATCACAGCATGTGTATAGAGGTCAGAGGACACCAACGGCATCAGTCTTCCCCTTCCACAGCACTTCATGCTCTGCAAGCTGCCAGGAGTCCTATCTTCATCTCCCACTGCACTACCAGAGAACCTGGGCTACAGACACACCCCACCAAGTGTGCATTTAACATGGGTTTCAGGAACCTCAACTCAGGTCTTCAGGTACTTCCTAGGTCATCTTCCCAGTTCCCAATACAGACTCTTAATTGAAACTGAATTAATCTAAACAGAATCTAAACAAATAATAACTCTTATTTTTCACTACATTTAGGGGGGCTGTACCCTAATGTGCATGTAGTCAGTGAACACCTTTCAGGATTCTGATCTCTCCCTCCAACTTGTGGATTCCAGGGGTCAAACACAGGTCTTCAGCTTGGCAGCAAATACCTTTACCTGCCAAGCCATCTCTTTAGCCCACAAATAGCAACTCTTAATTTCAGGTTGCCTACTCATTGTATAACATATACTGCTGTCATTAAGTAATATCCCCCTCTGTGTTTTGAGGTTTGAATCCAGGCCCTCATCTATGCTACGCCAGGATAGTAACATTGAGCTATACTCCTAGGCCTTAGATAATTCTTAAAAATCACCAAGTTAGTACTTCATAAAGTCTACACAGTTATTTCTCATAGCCATAGTCATGTGCCAAGAGAAAGTCGCATAAACAGAAGCTTTGCAGTTTTTGAAGGGCTGAAACTGTAACTTGGGAGTATAATACTTGCCTGGGTTATGCAGAGCCCTGGGTTCAATCCCAGCATCACAAAAGACAGTGGGAGTAGCAAATACTATTAGGTTTTCTAATTCATGATGAAATAACATTAAAACTAAGATCTACTGTTTAGTACAAGACAAAAAAGTATTTCTTAAAAAAGCTGGGGAGGGGGAGCAGATATAGGGGCGCATGCCTTTAATCCCAGCACTCGGGAGGCAGAGGCGGGCAGATCTCTGAATTCGAGGCCAGCCTGGTCTACAGAGCTAGTCTGAGGCCAGCTGAGGTAATATAGTAAGACTCTGCCAAATAAATAAATAAATAAATACATACATACATACATACATACATACATACATACATAAATACATAAATACATAAATACATAAATAAGCAAGCAGGCTTCAATTTAAAAAAAGAAAAATATACAGAGATCTCTGATGTCTTCAGGAAAGAACATATAAGCACCTCAGAGCACAGACGAAGAGGACAGACAACAGTCAGATCCCACACAAAAACAGTGCTCCACAGCACATCCAAGTGCAAGTGGGAAACGGGATTGGATGTGAAAATCTTTGTGGGTGTTTGTTTGTTTGTTTTAGAGTTGCCAGGCATGGTTGTACACACCTGTATCACAAGAAGCACGAGGCTCCAAGTCAAAGACCAACCCGATCTAAACAGTAGAGTTCCGGCTGGCCAAGGCTGTCTTAAAACAACATAAAAGTCCTCTCTGATGCTATATTCTGAGATTAATTATAAAATGAGACAATTCATGTTAAGAATTTCTTTCTTAGAGGAAAAAAAAAAAGTGAGGACGGTGGGCAAGCTTTTCCAGGAAGCAGCCACAAAGCAGTCTTCGGGATTCTCTCCGGTACCACTGTGCCCTCCCCTGGAGCCTCTCCCTGTCACTGCAGCCTCCCCCTCCCCCTCCCCCTCCTCCCCCTCCTCCTCCTCGGTGTGCTCTGTGTCGCAGCACCTTCTAGTTGCTGCTGCCGTTTGATATTCTAACCCTTTAAAGCACAGACCTAACAATGTACAAGTATCAATTTTAATTAGAATAAATGTAAATTCTTGGAATGTTAGTTTTCTAACAAATTCAGCACGGATGATAGTATTCACTTGCCAGGAGTGGCTACTGTTAAAATCACAGTCTCATACTTCAGACTTTTAAGCTTTTTTTTTTTTTCTTTTTAAAATGATTTCGGGTGTAATTTGATCAAGAAAAAAAACACAGTAAATCTAGCTAATAGAACTATACTAATTTTAAAAACTTAACATCCACACATCAATGTAAAAGGTAGCAAAAATTTGACTGAAGATGAAAATATATCAACCGATAGGACTAAAAGAGAAAAATCCCCACCCACCCCCAAAATATAACATCACTAATTAAGTACAAGCCAAAATAATATTAAAAGAAAATAAATATTTTTCAAATACCTTTTATGTGCCCAAGACTCCTCAGAAGACAAATGTTCAAACAGACTCACATTATGAATTTAAGTTAACTAAATAACCTTACCTGATTTATTGGAAAGGTTAAGGACAGTTTATGCAGCAGAGATCACTCATTGCCTCGGGAAGAATCAGGGATGGGGCTCCAATCTGGTCAGTCTTCTCATCTGTAAAGAGAAGACACCTGTATGTACCTCACTGAGTTGCTTGGCAGAATTAAATTAAGCATTTCAAGAGCCCGTGCTTAGCAGGGCACCAGCACATAGAGATCACTTCACGTTAACTGCTGTTGGAAGCAGTAAGTAGTAGTTTATTAGTATTACCATTTTCATCTCCAATCTGCAGGGCTAACATGCTCTTCCAGCTCCTAGTGGTTCTCTGAATGGTACAGTGTAATTCTCCACTAATTCAGGCCCTCCTACCTACTTGGGGCTAGAGTTACAGAATGCGCTGAGAAGTTTCTCCTGTGATCCACGTTAAAAATCTACATCTAAAAATGTTTTCTACATTTGTAAAGAGCACTTAGGTATTGATTTGCTTCTGATAGAAAACACTAGCAAAGGCCAGGCCTTATGGAGCATGCCTTTAATCCCAACATTAGAGAGGCAGAGGCAGGTGCATCTCTGTGAATTCAAGGCCAGTTTGGTCTATATAGTAAGTTCCAGGACAGCCAAGGATGCACAGTGAGATCTGTCTCAAAAAGAAAAAGAAAAAACTAGCAGAACAATGTTTGGGGCAGGGGCATTGCTTCTTCCCCAGCACACACAAAGCCTAGGTCTGACCCCCAGTAACTCAAGTGTACACACACACACAAGACTGATTTGGTTAGAACATTCATCAACTCCAGTTAATGATTCTTTACTGAATCCTGTCCACATCAGGGCTGCAGTCCTAGCACTGCAGGACCAGAAAGGAGAAAGATGAAGTTGGGGCTAAACTCACATTCTTTTGTTCTAAGAATCTGAAACTAATGGCCTCTTCTGTCACGTAATCCATCTGCTTTTTCTCTTTCTTCCTCCAATTCTTATGGAGCATTTGTCACCCTGGACCACTTTCTCTTGGAACGTTCTCCAGTCCTGGCCTCAGTCAGAGGCTCCTAACCCTTGCAGTCAGCAGTGCTGGCCAAAACTCTAGTAATTTTACTTTATGGCGGCACATGATGAAAGGCCTCAGTGGGGCAGAGTGGGGCAGAGAGGACCACAGGCAGACTTCAGCACGCTGTCTTCTAAGGGTTCCAACTGAAACAAGATCTAGCAAGGTATTGAATTAAAAAAGAAAAAAAAAAAAAAAACAGCAGACCTCACGGGGTATGACAGCTCACACCTATAATCTCAGCACTAGGGAGGTTGAGGCGGGACTGCTGTGAAGAGTCTGTGAATGCCAGGCCAGCTAGAACTAGTGTGAGTCACTGTCTCAAAAATGAAAAAAATAAACAGAAGCTGGGTTGGCTGCAAGTTCAAGGCCACCCTGAGTTGCATGAGACCCTTTCTCAACACACACACACACACACACACACACACACACACACACACACACACAGAAATTAAAAATTGAAATCCAGTCCTAGATCCAGATCTTCCAACTTTTTAGTATTTAAAATTTCTCACAAAATTTAATATTTTCAGGTCAGCTGCTAGTTGAAATTTCTAAACATGCAAGACCAAGTTATTTTATAATCTGCTTCATCTCTAAAGTCACGAAGTTATACACACAAAGTCTAAGTCAAACAGAGCATTTCTAGGGGGTTTATTATCAACCGTTGCTGCTGCCCACTGAGGAGGCCCCCACCCTGCACCTCCGGCAGCCACACTCTGAGGCCAGCTTACCTTCAGGGCAGCCTCAGCCACCTGCTCTGCCTCATGGCAGAGCTCAAACCCTCCTCCCAGTCTTCTGGGACACTGCCTCACTGGAATTCTAGGCTGCCCGCCTTTTTTCTACCTGTTCTTTATCCTGCTCCAATCCGCTATATTATAAGTAATGCATTTGGCCAATGACCTTCAGGGTCACTCATAAATTTAAAAGAAACCGTGCTCCTTCCCCGGGGCAGGGAAACTTTCTCCTCCACTCACAGTTCACTCCACCACCACCCCGGGTGCAAGGCCACGCAGAGCCACAATTTGCAACACAGAACACTCTATTGTCCCTAGGCATTTATTCATACTTGCGGGTCCACCTCCTGAAATACCTAACTCCTCCCATTTGCTTAGGGCAGAAGCCTCTGGTTGCAAAGCCCTCTCGAAAGGCTTCCCCAGGACAGAGTAGAAAAAGAGGTTTCCTTCCTCCAGTTTAACCCATTCCTTTTCATTCAATGTTGTAAATACACTCAGTTTCCTTCTCCACCAGACTAAAAATTCTTTGATGGGGGTGGGGAGATGGGGGGGAGGAAGCTACCTGGAGACACAGCTTGGTTGTTTGGAAGGAAGACTGCCTGCTGGCAATGCCAGAAGCCCTGGGCTCAATAACTATTATCTAGTACCCCATACCCCATTGGTGCATGCCTGAAATCTCTACTCTCAAGGTCAAAACCTCAAGTCAAATTTAGTGCAAGAAATTCTGTCTTTCTTTTTTAAAACAAAACAAAACAAGCAAACGAAAACAAAAAAAGATTTTGTATTGTCAGGCTAGGAGCTGGCCCAAGACAGCTGATGTGCTAAGGGAATGAACACTGGCTTCGGTGACTGCTGTCACCTTCCAGGTCACTCCAGAGCAACACCTACGAAGGCCACAAAGCCACAAAAGTATCTCTAATCTTGAAGGGCAGTCAGGCATGGAAGATGTCAAGTTTAAATTCACTTCAGCAGTAGAGACTGTCTAGCATTCGACAGGTCCTGGGTTCAAAGCCCAGAAACACCAAAAGTGAAAATAAAAAAATTAAAGGAGCAAACCAAACTGCTAGCTCCTTTACCCTTCTGAAAGCGCAGAGCCTCACTGTCCCTCCTTGTCCACAGCCCACTCACGGAACAGGTAAGATTAGCGCTTCTCTCATTGATGAAGAACCCGCTGGATATTTTTTGTTTGTTTTTCTGGACAAACATCTGGCTGAGATACTTATTTAACACATCAAAGTGAGCCTGGCTGCCAGGTTCTCCCCACATCCCTCAGTCCCACCTGTTTCAGAGTCATACCTAGCCGCTTACCCTGAACGCTCCAGCTCAAGGGGCTGGGCTGCCCTTCCCTATATAATCCAGCCGTTTCAGTTTCCCTCTCTTTAGGTCGTCCACCTCTTTCTCCTCTCCCCCTTCTCCCTTCATCCTTCTCTTCCCCTGGCAGGGCAGCTCAGTCTGGCCACAGCTAGCCTGGACTCTCCCAGATGTCTTTGCATCTAAGTTCTCCCTCACATCTACAACAAACTTTCTCCTCAACCATACCTAGGAATTGTGTCCTTTCCTATTTAATTAATTAAAATTAATTAATTTGGTTTTTCGAGACAGGGTGTCTCTGTTGTAACCCTGGCTGTCCTGGAACTCAAGCTGTAGATCAGGCTGGCCTTGAACTCACAGTGATCTGCCTGCCTCTTCCCCAGTAAAGAGATTAAAGGCATGCACCACCACTGCCTGGTTATTTTTTCATTCACAAACAAAGTCTCACTCTGGTCCAGGCTGGCCTGAACTCTATGCAGCTCAGGCCGACATCAAACTCTTTTGATAATCTTGCCCTAGTCTCCCAAGTACTGAGATTACAGACTTGTGCTACCAGTCCCAGCTTGAAACTAAGATTAATAAAATCTATTTTAAATTTTTAATTAAGAGAGTATATGTGGGTCTGTGTATGAGTTTATGCATCTGAGAGTAGTGTTTGATCCCTGGGTCTGGAATTACAGTCCTGCGCCATCAAATGCAGATGCTGGGAACAGAACTTGGGTCCTGTAGGAGACCAGTGTGGGCTCTTAGCCACTGAGCCAACTCTCCAGCTCCTTATTTTTATTTGTAATTGTGTCTATGTGTCTATGTGTGAGTGCTGGTGCTCTTGCAGACCAGAAGAGGGTATCAGATCACTTGGAGCTAAAATTACAGGCAGCTGTGAGCCACCCAGTGTGGGTGCTGGGAACCAAAGCTTGAATTTTCTGGAAGAGCAGCAAATGCTCTTAACTGCTGAGCCACCGCTCTAGCCTACTTTTTTAAAATAATAGTAATTTTTAGATAAGGTCTCCCTATGGAGCCCTAGAAGTCACTCTGTAAACCAGGCTGGCCTCATACAGAGATCCACCTGCCTCTGCCTCCCAAGAGCTGGGATTAAAAGGTGTATGCTACCACACAGTGCAAAATAAAATATTTTAGGATTTATTTTTATTTTGAACAATAAGATTAGTTTTAGGGGCTGCCAAGATGGCTCAGTGGGTAAAGGTGCTTTCTGCCAATCATTATCTGGGACCAACTCAGTGGAATCAGAAAACAGACTTCTGCAAGCGTCCTCTGACCCACAGCATGCACAGATACATAAGATATAGTGACATCTGAAAAAAGATGAAAACAGAAAGGCACTGAAATGTTAGCATCCTGAGTGGTACAGACAGTTCTAGTCTCCAAATACAGTATGAGTATGTATTACTCTTACTGAGAAAGAAGCAAACAAGATGTTACTTAGATGGTGTTACTAAAGGACGTAGGGTGGGCTAGAAGAATCACCCAATCCTTATAGCAAAGAATTTTATTGCCATTTCCTGATAAAGAAAACAAAGATTAAAGAGAAATGGGATTAAAATCCATCCCAAAGCCCAGTCCAATCATGTATAAATGGACGATAGCATGATACAAAAATTTTACCAAAAAACGTTTGTTTTTGTTTTGTTTTAGGGGAGAGCATAGGTAGCAGGGTCATACTATACAGTCATGCTAGTTGAAATTGAGATCCATCTGGTCTCAACCTCTCTAGTCCTGGTTTACAGGCATCCACTGCCATCCCTGGCTAAGAATTATTTTAAGAGCAAATCATAGCTGGGCCTGGTAGCACACACACATGGCTAATCACTACTCAAGGCAGAAGCAGGAAGAACACTGTAAGCCCAAGGCCAGCCTAATCTAAGTAGTGAGTTCCAAGCTGTGAGATCCTGCCTCCCAAACAGTAAAAAAGTAAATTATATTGTGCAAAAGAATTAGAACCAAGTAGTCTGTCACCTTAAATCAGGGAAGGAAAAGCAGAAGGCCTAACACTTTAACTTCAGTTTCTTTCAAATCTCAAAATGGCATTGTCTAAGATCAGCCTTTACACTGGGGCCTCTGGGATACACCCACAGCAATGAGAAGCACCCTACGGTACATCTGGTGCAGCACCCAGGCACCTAAGCCAGTCTCACCTACTGCTTCACAAGTTACCAGGTGTGGAAAGAGGCTGCTTCAGATAGAAATGGCCAGGCCTGCCGGTATCCAAGACCCTATTCCAAACCCAGATACTGAGAGCTAGCCCTACAAGATCTTAGGGAAAGACGTATGCAAAGTATTTGGTTGAACTAATATTTTTAAGTGCTCAGACTTCAGATTGTTTAAATCTATTTAAATTAAAATTTTCAAGTCTCTAAAATTACCAGCAATAGGAGCCAGAAAGTGGGCTCAGTCAGGAGCACCTGCAGCTCTGCCAGAGTAGGGGGGGGGGGGTGTTCATTCCCAGCACCCACGTGGTGGCTCACAACCAAGTGGAACTCCAGTACCAGGGGCTCTCACGCCCTCTTCTGGCCTCCTCAGACACAATACTCATGTGGTATAGAGACACACCTGCAGTCAAAATACCCATACACAAAACTAAAATGAAATAAAATTTAAAAAATAGCAGCAATATGATTTTCTGGGGAAAAAAAAAACAATGGAGATAGAAACATACATTTCTTTGTAAAATCTTTCAGAGAAAAGAAAACTTGATTATTTCAGACTAATAAATTAAACGTCTACTTTTTAAACAAAACAACTCGTAGTGAAAAAGACATTCCTTTTCCATTCAAAACTAATCCAGTACGTTCCCAGAAAGTCTCTTATTAGTTTGAAATAAAATTAACTTTTAAAATATCAACTCTACCATTTCTTCAGGAATAAAATAGTCCATGAGTGGATTACAACAGGGAACAAAAATGTTTGGGACAAGATGGAGAAAAGCCATAAAAGACTTTAGCATTTGTACATATGCAGTTTCTGAAAGTCAAGAATATGAAGCTGTTGATAAGCATTAAAGCATTTTATTTTTTTAAAAAAAGTATTTCTTTCAACTTTTAAAATATCCTGAAAAAGGGTACTCAGAATGATTTTTCTTCTATGCGGTTTGCTCTAAAAATAAGGATCAACAATATCAGAAAAATAATGATTTTTGCTACAGACATACATGAAAACACCCAAGTCAATAAGCAATTTCAATTCATCAATAATGATAAAAACAACCATTACATGTAATTTACATTCTGATACCAAATCCATACCATCTTAAATATCAAGACTTTCTAAGGCACGATTCTAACTGGCTGGTCATCTAACATCGTGAGACAACAGAGCTCTACTTTAGCCAGACTAAAGCAAAGGGTCCTTGGTAAGAATCATGTAAGGAGCCTCAGTGTGACGCCTTACAGAAGCCAGTGCTGACCAAGTCATGGATGGACAGGCAGCTTTTTCACTAACTGCTCTGTGGACTGAGTGGTCAGAACGTGACCGCCTCTGCCAGCAATCCAGTCTGCAACCAAGCAGGGCACACACAGACACACAGACACACACACTACCCCAAGCTCTAGGAAGAACAGAGTGAAAAAAAACTAGTAAGTCAAATTAACACTCCTACAGGCCCATGCTTGGCTGGGGGTGGCAGGACCCTGTACATTACAATTTCAACATTCAGCAACAACTAAGAGGTGGTCAGTTGTAGCCTTGAGAAACAGCCTATCCTTAAAAAGAAAGGAATCTAGATTTGGACATTTAAGTTCACTACATGAAAGAAAAAGAAGGGAGAAAAAGTTTCAGAGCTCGTGGCACCAAAACAACCCCAACCGAGCTGGTTCACACAGGGGGGTAGGCCACAGCGAGTCTGTGTTCTGTGCGCGGGGCTCGGCCACAGACCCCTGGGCTGCAGCAAGGACAGCTTCTGAGTTTCCCTGGAAGCCCCCATTTTTCTATCCAAGTGACACCTAAGGATATCCCACAAATCCACGTCGTTACCACCCGAGTAAGCCAATCATTGCTCCTTGGACTGCAGGTAGACCTTACTTCAGAAGCCGCCCTGCCCTCCAGTTCCTTCCTCCCAAGTTTGAATGCTCGGCAGTGTCGGCCGCCGAGGGGCCCCCGCGGCTGCGGGCTCCGAGCTGGCTTTACCGGACAGCGACTAAACAAGAGGGGGCTCCTACGGCCGGGCCGGCCCTGCCCTGCCCTGCCCCTGACAGTCCGCTCCGCTCCCCACTTCCAGAACGGGGCGCCGGGACCCACGGGAGTCCGGGACGGAGGAGGGGGAAGTGAAGGACCGAGGAGCCCCCGCCGGTGCTGCGCGGGGCTCGGGGTGGGAAGCGCGGTGCGGGAGACCCGGCACCTGGAGCTGCCCCCTCCCTCCCCACCTTCAAAGCCCGGTCGCTAACTAATAACGCTAAGGGGGGAAAAAAAAATCCCACGAAAACTTTTCCAAACCGGAAGAGAAGGCTCCTCTCCGGGCCCGGGAGCTCTCGGGGAATGGGCTGGAGTTGGCAGCCCTGGAGGGGCCGCGGGGAGCGGGGTGGGGCGCGGGCCAGGGGTGCAGGGGCGGAGTACCTTGAATGGACAGGAACTGGCCGAGAGTTTCAAGCCAGCCGAGTGCTCTCCCCCACGCCCTCGGGGGTCCCGGGCGCTAGGACCGGGGCTCCCGGGAGAGGAGGCAACCCCCAATTCGGGCCTAAAAGGAAACTTTCCGGGCCGCGGCTGCACCTGACTCTTCGCCTCCCCTCCACCCCACGCCCGCCAGGCGGCCCGCCCCGCCCCGGCCAGGCCGCCCGGAGCGCCGCGGAGGGGGATAAATAAACCCAACAGTTACCGGAATCCGGAGGCCCGTCTGAGCGACGCCCGGGGCCGGGGGGCTGCCGCACACTCCCCACTCCAAGGCCCCGCCGCCCCGGTTCCCGCCGCCCGGCCTTCCGCCCCGCGGGAGAGCCTGGGGCCGGCGCAGGATGCAGCCCGCCGCGCCGCCCGCCCCGAGGCCACGGGGGACCCCAGGGGCGCGGGAGGCCTGTGGCGCGGGGGTAGGGCGCGGCCGCCGCGGGGCCCGAGGCCTAGGGCGCTCCCCCCTTCCGCTGCACTCTCGGGGCCCGGCCCGCGCAGGCCGTACCACTTGCCGCGCTCGGTCGGCCGCCGGAACCCCCGCCGTAGCTGCCTGCGGGCGTCCCCGAGGCCCCCAGTTCCCCGGCCCCCGCCACCTCAGCGCCGGCCCCACTCACCCTTTCATTCTCCGCCCGCGGCCTGGCGTGGGCCGGCAAATCCCCGGCCTCACGTAAGCGCGCTCGCCGCCCGCCCTGCCTGCGCGGCCCAGCCCGCCGCCCTACGGGAGCCCGGGGATGTGGGCCGGGCCTGGGGCCGCCTCTGCTTACCTTTCAGCTGCCTTTTTTTTTTTTTTTTTTTTTTTTTTTTTTTCTGATTTTTTTTTTTCCTCCTCCCCCCACCACCCCCCTTTTTCCCTCGGCTGGCCTGACAGATCAGAGAGGCGCCTGCAATGGACTAGGAAGCTCGGTTGGTACTGCTTCCCCCCTGGGCTTCAGCGAGAGTCTTTCCTTGTCAAACAAGAGGGGTGAGGATCATATTTTTATTTTGGAAACTAAAAAGTGCTCCCAGGGTCGGCGATCATTAAGGGGAAATCCCTGAATATACTCTGCAGCCAAGAAGGCAGGGCTGCCCGCCTGCACTAGAAGAGCCAGCAGCCTCCTACAGCACCACTACAGGCACTGCGAGGACATAGCACCACAGAGCCGCTCCTCTGCCCTCCGAAACGACAACTTTCCTACCATCTTGGAGGCAGAGCGAAGTGGGGCCGAGGGGAAAGTGCACTGGCTCCGGGTCAAGCTCTCCGCCCTGCAAACCGTCCACACCCGCGGTCCACACCGGCGCCCAGGGGGAGATGCCGGGAAGAAGCGGAACGTGTCCATTTGCTCCGTGGGGGGTGGGGGAGATGTTTCTGCGTCTTCTGATGGAAAGAGATCTTTGCGAGACACAGGTTTTACCATATTACTGTTTTCCATTTTAACTTTTTCCGTGTTAGTGACAGTGATAGCTTAATTCCGCACCCCCCACCCCACCCCCGGCTAATGATGATTTTTCTCTGTGGTGGGTCCATATGTACCTGGTGGTCTGTCTGTAAATTGGCACTTCAGAGACTTTAACGGTCTCTTTATTGTCTTCATTTTATTGCGCGTTTATATTGTTTGTCTGTGTATTTTATGTTTGCGTGTGTTTTGGTTGAGGTTCTGTGTTTTGGGTATCTGAGAAACTGAGGTTGCTGCAAGTCAGTTGTAAAGAGATGTCTTTTGTCTTCTCTCAAAGCAATGTAAGTAAAGCCTATTGACTGTCCAGAAAGGCATAATACAGCTGTTTATTTTTCACGGTGCAAATAAAAGCACTGTGTATTTAAAGTCTCACTACAGCAGGCCAAGCCTATTATGGTCTGTCTGCTCAAGAAGAAAGGTGACTGTAAACCTAGCAATAGATTGAACGATGCTTTGAATTTTCTTCAAGTAAAATTACTTATTAAGAATTCCATCTAGGATTTAATTTGCGTTATTTTCTTTTAATGTGTATAGATTATTTAATATTCAGGTCTTCGTGCATTACATCTGTTGCTGCCTGCTTCTTGTAACACGGAATTGAGCGGTGTGTTTATTTTACCTAATGTTGAAATGTTCAGAACTTCCAGTGTGGTGTCAGCCTGTTGAGTGACTTAATAGATTGAAAGGATGTCATTAATTTACTTTTTAAAAATGTATTATTTTTAGTGTCTCTCTCTCTCTCTGTATATATATATATATAATTTATTTTTATTTTATGTGCATTGTTGCTTTTCCTGCATGTATGTCTTTGTAAGATTGTCTGACCCCCTGGGTCTGGGGTTACAGCTGTGAGCTGCCATGTGGGTGGCTGGGAATTGAACCCAGGTCCTCTGAAAGAGGAGACAGTGATCTCCCCAGGTCCCAGAATTTTTTTTTTTTAAAGGAGCAAACTTTAGCACATAAACAGGATCAAAGTTAAGCTGTCCTGGGTGTGGAAAGGAAAAGAACTGCAGATTTGCATGCACTCTGGTGAACTGCAATGGGGAATTGCTCAAAAAGGCATTTCTAGGTTTGTACAGAGAAACGGACAGACTTTTTTGTATGTTCCAAGGGAATGAGGAATTTTCGTTTAAAATTTATTACAAAGCATTTAGGCATAACTGATAACTCTAGCTTAAAATGCCTATTTCTGAGTTATAACTTTAAGATGATTTCAGATCCGGCTTGTCTATGGAACTGAATATAATTCCTTTTGTGAGTTTTATCTCCTTTGATGGGAGAAATTATAGACGTTAAAATTAACCAGTTTCTCTCAACTCGCAAACCTTACTTGTGAAGTGCGCTATATTTTCAATTTTATTGTTCCTTTTGAGATAGGATCTTACTATGTAACCCAAGCTGGCCCTGAACTCAATATGTAATCCAGGCTAGCATGGAACTCATAGCCATTCTCCTGCATCTCACCTGCTAGTAGTAGTCCCACACCCACACCACCCAGCACAGTGTTTGTTCTTCATCACTTGGACAAAAGCACAGTGGTCCTAAGAAGAAAGTAAGTGTCCATAACTGAGATAGCTAGTGACGTTGGAGAGCACGTTGGGTTTTTCGTTATGTGTGCTTAACTTGATACAGAGCAGTGGTTCTCAACCTGTGAGTCAAGCGACCCTTTCCCAGGGGCTAGAACCTGCACATCAGATATTTACATTGTGATGCATAACAGGACCAAAATTACAGTTATGAAGTAGCAATGGAATAACTTTATGGTTGGGGGTCACCACAACGTGAGGAACTGTACTAAAGGGTCACAGCGTTTGGAAGGTTGAGAACCGCTGATGCAGACGATGATCTCAGTGTTTCAAGAGCTGACGCTGCATTTGCATTAAACTCGATACATAGTTTATGCAGTCGTTCCCCTTGTCTGTATGACTGGCAAAGGCTGTGGTGCATGTCTTTGGGATTTCAGTGCCTTCTCTGTGAACCAAGTGTTACTTGTACATGGTCATAATCCATCTTTACCCGTCATCCTGGCCATCCAAAATTTGGGGGATTACAGTTCAAGCAAGAAGAAAGGAGTCCCAGTAAAATTACTGCTGAGGAATTTGAATGTGGAGATGTGTTACAGTGAAGATTTGTGGGGGAGTCACATGTGGAGATCAGAAGACAACCTGTGGGAGTCAGTTCGCTCCTTCCACCATGTGGGGCTCAAGGATCAAGCTTAGGTCGTCCGGTTTGGCAACAAGCGTCTTTACCCTCTGAGCCATCTGACCAGGCCAGGATTCATTTGGGTTGACAGCTAAAATCATTCCAGTGCCATGTCTGACTCCTAGGGCGGCAAGTGCTGACAAAATTACTAACAAATTCAGGAGCCCTAGTTTCCCCAGTGAAATCCTCCTGCAAATTTAGCTAATGTTGCTGAGTACCTGACAGGCCGTGTGAGCCTTTCCAGACACCTTCATGTATGCGTTATTTTATTCTCTATTCCGGTTTGAGACAGTGCCACTACGTAACCCTGGCTGGTCTGGAGCATACTCTGTAGACCAATAATGCCTTGAATTCAGAGATTTCCTTGCCTTTGCCTCCTGCATGCTGGAATTAAAGGTATATGCCACTGTATTCTCTCCCTTTTGGGGGTAAGGGTCTTTCCCTATAGTTCAAGCTGGCCTTGAACTCCCAATGTGGCTCAAGGTAATCCTCCTGCCACAGCCTCTGAAGTGCTATAATTACATGTACCATGACATCTTGCTGGATCTACCTTTTGCTACTGGTGATTTTAGTTTATAAAACTGAGTACTTACTGTGAATACTATAATGAAATTATTAAGTAAATGACAACTATACCCTGTCTTGAATACATCTCCTTTATACAGAGACATAGATGTGTGGAAATGTAATAATACTCATTATTTTTTTACTAAATTACTAATTTTTTAATGTCATTTAGAGATTGTGGATTTAAAGTAAAACATCCATGTGTGTTTAATGTATTAGAATTTGTCTATTAGTAAAAAGGCCCTACCTTTCTTGGCAAATGTTTGCTGACAGAATCACCAGGGTCTTGTTTCTTTGTTTTTGTTTCCTTTAAAGAAAAAAAATCATTGGCAATAGAAATTGTTGTTCATGTTTACTAAGATTTTTGTTTGGGAGGGAGAGCTTGTTTTGGGTGTCTTTTTTTTTTTTTTTTCTTCTTGTTTTGAGATGAAGTCTCATGTACCTAGGCTAGTTGCAAGCTCTATGTAGCTGATCCTCCTGTCTCTACCTTTGAAGTGCTGGGATTACGGACACACACCACCACATCCAGCGTATTTGAACACTTCTAAGGGCAGACTCTTTGTTAAACAGATATGGTAGCTAATGCCTGTGCTTTCAGTGGTACTAGGCTGAGGCTGGAGGAAGGACAGATACAGAGACCTTGGTAATAGATGGATGAGTATCTCACAAGCACAGTGTTCTAGTACAGAGTCTGAGTACCTCATGTTCCATTGCAAAGGCTGAGCAGCTGTAGTGCCAAGCCAGGCGCTGGCTGCTGTGGTCTGCCACACAGGCCTGGAGTCTGCACTAAGCTCAGGTTCTGTGTGGCAGTCTCTCTGCTAAGACTGCCATACTGGATCTGTGCCTATCAATATCTACTGCACCGCAGCCTGAACAGCAGATGCCAACCCTGAAACAAGTGAGTAGCAGGTAGCTGTATTAAGATGACATTAAGATGACCGTAGACAACTTTAAAAAAAAAAAAAAACTCTAAGCCTTTCCGTTTTAAAAACAACAGTTGATAGTATTTCTGCCTAAAACAGGTGTGGCTTTTGTTTTGTTTTTTTAGTATAGGATTTACTCATTTAATATACATTGGCATTTTGCCTGCATGTACATCTGTGTGAGGGTGTCCGATCCCCCGGGACAGGAGTTAGACAGTTGTGAGCTGCTCTGTGGGTGCTGGGAATTGAACCCAGGTCCTCTGTAAGAGCTCTAAGTGCTCTTAACTGCTGAGCCATTTCTCCAGCCCAACAGATTTGGGTTTTACTGTGGTTACTGGGTCTTGCAAGAAACTTTCTGACATAAACATTGTATAGAGCAGACACATCATAGCTTTAGATTATTTCAGTGTGGAATTTCTGTAAAAAAAAAAAAAAATCAAGTTTAAGCTAGGCATGGTGGTGCATGCCTTTAATCCCAGCAAGTTGGTAGGCAAAGGCAGGCAGATCTTTCGTGTTCAAGACTAGCATGGTCTACATAGTTCCAGGAGAGCCAGGACAACCGTGAAACCCTGTCTACACACAGTCTCTCTTTCTCTCCCTCCCTCCCCTTCTAATCCCCCCTTTTCTGTGTGTGTGTGTTGTGTGTGTGTGTGTGTGTGTGTGTGTGCACGTGGTCAAAATACACATAAGCATTAACCAGATAATCTAAATTCTAATATTTTATCCATGACCACTCAGACCTGAGAACTGTTATCTGATCTTATGCTAAAACTCAAGAAAGGAATTTGAGAGTTCTAGAGGGGCTGTTGGTTTGTTTACGCCTCCTCAAAGCCTAAAAGATCCCCTCCAAGAAGCAGATGATCAGTGGCTGTGCTGACAGTGAGCCAAGACATTGTCCTAATGTAAGGGAAATAACTGCCAGAAGTCACATCTTAAGTGATCGTTGGTTTTTGTTTTTGTTTTTTGAAATGCTTCAAAGCCAGATTAAACATTGGATTTATGTAAAATTAGCAATGATAGTCAACCTTTTCTGTAATTTATAAGAAGGAAAAAAAAAAATGTCCCCAAAGTGATGGTTAGTTACAATATTGTAGTAAGGCGAGAAATCCACAGAGACTTCAGGATAATAAGCAGGGCTTAGCAGAAAGGTGACAGTGTTCATTTCTGTGACATTCCTGGCTAAACAAGCTTTTGTAGACCCACTGGGAATGTAACCACTATTTCCATGGGAAAATAAATTCCAGGTTCCAGACAAGTAATTTATAGAAATGTTGTGGAACACAGCCACTAATAAGTTTAGACTTGTGTGTCCCAAAGTCTTCATTCTGATAGATGGCCAGAGTTCAGTAGTAAGGTGGGAAAATGTGGGGTAAATCCATTTGTTTGGATAAAACGAAGAAGAGTAACTGTGAATATAGCTCAAAGGAGATTATCAAAAACAAAAATGGTTGTACTACAGAAGAAAAAACCCTCAGTGACTCAAATTAAACTATTTACCTTTACTCCTTATGTACTGCAGCGCCTATGGCTGTGAGATCATATAGACATTCGCATTGCTTCATTTGGCTCTATTAAAGAGAGACAGGCAGGGTGGAAGTGGCACACGCCATTAATCCCAGCACTCAGGAGGCAGAGTCGGGGATCTCTGAGTTCGAGGCCAGCCTGGTCTACAGAGTGAGTTCCAGGACAGCCAGAGTTACAACAGAGAAACCCTGTCTTGGGGTGGGGGGGTCTCAAACTAGCTTTGAATTAACTATGTAAACCAGACTGGCCTGGAATGTGTGGCAATCATTCAGTCTGACCCTCCCAAGTGTTATGATTACAGGTGTTAGCCACATGTCTGGCTCTTTTTTTTTTATACTTAAAACCAGAAGGAGGGCCAGTGTGATGGCTCAGCAGAGAAAGGCACTTGCTGCACAACCCTGGCCACTTGGGTTCAATCCCTGGAGTCAGCTTGAGGGTGAAAGGAGAGAAGACTCCAAAGAGCTTCCTCTGATCTTCACAGGCGCACCACCACACCATAACAAAAATCATTCTTCTCAAGTCAGAGTAGGACAGAAATGAGACAAAAGCAGGTAAAATCTCCCTAAGCTTTACTCTGCCTCGCGCTTCTGTTGGGCTGCTGCTGTGGCCCCTTGTTGTGTCTTCCTCTCTGCCTTTAGGTTCCATAGCAGAGCATTAATTAACTTGCATACCCAAGGCCCAAGTTCAAACCCCAGCCTGAGGGGGGGAAAAGGGCATTAACATATCCTGCATATGCCTGTGTTTCTGAACTGGGACCAAAAAAGTGAGGTGCAACGCTGCTGTGTTTGTAAGGGTAGAATGTGTGGCGGCTTCCTGTTGCTCATCAGTGAATGGGAGAGAGAGATGGCCCCCATTCTGAGAGTCAAAGAACTCAACCGATTGAAATGCACAGGAATGATGGAGCCTGAGGAAAAGCTTGAGATTACTGGTTTTAAATTTACACACCACCCCCCCCCACACACACACACACAATCGCTGGCAGAGCTAAGCACATCCATGGGAAATTCGTTGACTAATTAGGATGTGTCAGCCGGGCTAGAACACTCCATCAAAATGTAGCATGTCTGCAATTTAGGTCACCCTGCTTCACAGACACAAAGGAGCCAGACAAGATGCATGGAAGCATTGTGTTGCCCTAAAAGAAGACCTGGCAATGCAAGGGCTTCTCATGTGGAAAAAGAAATTAAACGGGTGCAATGGTTTGAATGTGGAATGCCACCCCCTATCGTGTAGACTGATGAGTTTGTGGGAAGTGACTAGATCACTAGGGCTCTGACTTTGTGAACGGATTGGTCCACTGATAATTCGTAATCTGATGGCATTATTGAGTGGTGGGGCCTAGTTGGAGGGGGTGGGCCACTGAGGGTGTGCCTTCCAAAGGTATATCTTGTCCCCAGTTGTGCTTCTTGGTTGCCTGGAGGTAAGCTACTTTACCCTGTATACCCATCTACCATGATGCTCCTGCCTCACTGTGGCCTAGAGACCTCTGAAACCGTGAGCCAAAATAAATCTGCCCACCCTTTAAGTTGTTTCTTTCAGGTATTTGGCGTGTCAGTGAAAGTCTTAACAGAGATGGGTTGTGATGAAAGTCAATGAAAGAAGTAGATTTTCTGAACATCGTTTACCTATAAGTCAAAAATAATGCTTGGATCTAAGGAGAAAAGTGTAAGAAAGAGAAGAAAGGGGAAGCGAGAGAAGAGGAGACGAAGGTTGTTGGGGTTTTTTTCTTTGCTTGTTTTTCTTTGTTTTATTTTGTTTTTGTTGTTTTATTTTGAGACAGGGTTCATATAGCCCATGATGGCCTAGAACTCTCTTTGTAGCCAAGGGTAGCCTTGAGCTTTTGATTTGCCTCCTCTTCTGGAATTCTGGCTTTGCAGGCATGCCCAGTGTATGCAGGACTGAGGATAGGACCAGGCCTTCACGCCTGCTAGACAAGCACCTTGCCAACTGAGCTCTATCCCCAGCCCCACATAAAGCATTTGTCACAACAGGAAGCTCCAGTCATACATAGCTTATTTTAAAAATCGGCACAAGTGGAATTTAAAGGTTAACTTTTCTTTTTTTCCTTTTCGTCCTGAGTTTTGCTGTCACTATAGAAGTACCATAACAAAATATTTGTAAAATATCTTTCATTATAAAGTTTTCTTCAAATCATTGTCAGAGATGGGGATGTCAATCTTTCAGCTGGAGAAAAAGCTTAAATATTCCCATAGTCATAAACCATTTCTATTTTCTCAGAAGTTATATGTCTATTTTAAATGCATTAAGAGCAATTATGTAACCTACTACCAACAGAATTTATCCTCCAAATGTTGCAACAATGGGTCACCTCCGTTTGTGGTAGGATGCACAGATGCTTCCTGTTGCCCTGTCCAGGATGATGTTAACATCAACCTCAGAGAAGGCCGTTAGGCCAGCCTTAAGCCAAATGGTAGCCACTCTATCTGCACTGAGGCGGGAGGTCAGACTATGTTAAATTTTTTTGTTTGTTTCTGTTTAGAGATAAGATCATCTCACTCTGTAGCTCTGGCTGGTCTTGATACTCACTGTGTAGCCCAGGCTGGCCTCAAAATCACAATAATCCTCCCACTTTAACCTGATTGATGAAATCATAGCCATGTGCAGCTGTGCTGAACTGTTAACTAAAACTTCAGAGCAGAGCTGGAGAGATTGCCCCGAAGTTAAGAGCACTGGCTGCTCTTCCAGTGCACCTGGGTCCAATTCCCAGCACCCACATGTTGGTGACAACCATCTATAACTCCAGTTCCAAGGGTCTGACACTCTCTTCTAGCCTCCAAGAGTACCAGGCATACATGCAGGCAAAACATACTCATAAAATAAAAATAAATAACATTTAAGAGCAATTAACTGAGTGCTTTATACAACAGCAGTTGCTATTGGTAGGATAAGTTATCATAAGTGAGCATGTGTCTACCTCTGAGATAGACTAAGAAAATAATTCAGAACCAAATATGGCAGTGTACACACATATCCCAGTACCAAAGAGGCTGAGGCAGGCTGATCCTATCAGACTGGAGGTTCAAGACCAGCCTGACCAGTAGAATACAACTCTATGTCAAAATAAGTAAGTAGGACTGAGAATACATCAGTTGGTAGTGTTTGCCTAGCTCGCACAAAGCCCTAGGTGTGACCCCCAGCGATACACACCTATAACCTCAACATTTTAAGGCAAGGAAGATCAGAAGTTCAAGGTCATCCTCAGTTACTCTCAAAGTGAGGCCAGACTGTGTTCCAGACCATGTGGGGCTGAAGAGTGGGGTGTATAAATAAGTAGAATTGCAGGAAAATCCGGATTCATATCATTCTAAGAAACACCATGTAACTGTTCTCTAAGGCCATTTGTCTTTTTTTTTTTTTTCTGTTAGAAGGGACTTTCTGTTTAAGAACAAATCAAATACATATGTGTATATACATAAATATATAGGGTACATATGTATTCCAATATGAAATCTTTATTATTTGCTGGAGTAGTATGCTACCATTCTCATTTGCTGCTAGAACTATCTTCGCTGAGATGAGGAAAATGTAAGATTCTTTAAAGATGCATTTATTTTATGTTTGTTTTACCTGCGTGTATGTAAGTGCTGGTGCCCTCAGAAGCCAGAGGGGGCGGGATCCCAAGGCTGGAGTTAGAGCAGTTGTACGCTAACATGTGAGTGCTGGAAAAGGAACCTGGGTCCTCTGCAAGAGCAACAAGGCAAAGTAAAAGATTCTTTTAAGCAGCAAGAAAGGGTTCTGTGTATTTATAGCTCTCTTTGCTGCTCTGAGGCCCCTCGTCACAGTGACACCCGAGTCTGTCTGCAGTCCCTTCTTCTCCAGAGCCCGAGGCAGCAGGATCACTGCAGCAAGAGTTGGAAGTCATCTGGACAGTAGAGCAAGACCCAGAGAAAGGCAGAGACAGACAGAGAGATAGAGGGACATACAGAGACCAAGCCAAACATAACAACTAAAAAAACACATAAGCATGTTCTGGACATATGTGGGGTGTCTGGATATAACAGGGTGCTTCATAGCTCAATCAAGTGACACTGTGGGGCTGGAGAGATGGCTTAGCTGTTAAGAGCACTGGCTGCTCTTCCAGAGGACCTGGGTTCAATTGCTAGCACCCACATGGCAGCTTGTAGCTATCTGTAAATCTTGTTCCAAGGGATCTAACACACACAGACATACGTACAAAAAACATACCAATATACATGAAATAAAAATATTTTTTTAAGTGACACTGGGACATCAGTTATCAAAAGCTGTCAGCAGATCCTCCAGGTTTAGCGGCTCAGTCTCACAAGACAACCGTCACTTCAGGTACTAGTCCCAGGTGTCAGGTCCTCAGGCCACCCACACTTCTGTTCCATGAGGCCACAGAGTCAGGAGGTCCCAAAACCTCTAGTTTGATGATTTGCTAGAACTGCTTATACAAATGGGAACACTCCTGGTTTCTTACAAAGAATGTCACCCAGGAAGAGCCAAACAGAAGAGCAAGATGGGCAGCATGCTGCAGAGGGGCTGCTGGAGAGGCACGGTACTTTGGTGGCCTCTCCGGGCACACCACCCTCTGAGCTCCTGCGTGTGTTCTCCATCTTGGAAGCTTCCATATCCTGGCTTGTGGAGTACCGATGGAGAGTCAGTCACGTAGACATGCTTAAATATTAACTCTGTCTCCCGTCCTTCTTCCTTCCCTGGGGCCATGGAGTAGGCCATGAGATTCAGGCCTCTGATCAAGGTTTGGCCTTTCTGGTCACCACTCATTCCTAAGCTGTTTGGGAGCAGGTCAAGAGTCACTCATTACAAACATATTCCTTCAACCCAGGAATTCCAAGAGCTTTCAGAACTCTGTGAGGGACCAGGGGCAATGCCAAATATTAGAAGGGAACACACACTTGTCATCTGGGAAGTTATGTGGGATTTAGAAGCTTTGTGTCAGGAAACAAGGACAAAGAGCATGTATACATTTCCTGCAGGACACAAACTAACTTTTTATTTTGAACAAAAGCAAAAAACAGCATTCGGGGGCTGGAGAGATGGCTCAGTGGTTAAGAGGATCCAGGTACAGTGATAGCTACTATTCTCTTTTGCTTGTAGAACTATCTTAGCTGAGATGAGCAAAAAATGTAAGATTCTTTAATGATACATTTATTTTATATGTTTGCTTTACCTGCATGTGTGTATGTATGTGAACTGGAAGAAAACTATTCTAACAGGTAAATTGCTTAAGTTACATTACCTCTCCCAATTCTAGGAGAAATAACTCTGGCGTTCCTTGTAACCTTGTAAAGAGTCTTCACTCAGATCCCATCGGTTTCACACTTGTGTCCTCTGGTCCAGTTGCTCAGTCCTTCCTGTCTCTCATGACCTCATCACTCTGGAAGACTACTGCTCTTAATTTTTTTAGACTGTCTCTCATTTTGGGTTTTTTTCCGGTATTTGTTTGTTTTCATGATTAGATGGGAGTGGTATTTTTTTTTTTTTGCAAGAATCTCAGATGTAATGATGTCAACATATTATTAATAATTATATCATTTTTCCATTGCTGCCATAACAAATGACCACAGATTTTAGCATCTGAAACAACACCCATTTATTATCTCCGTGATATTATTTTTAAAAAATAACCTGTTAATCATAAATGGAAAGACAAAGTTCATAGTAGAGAGATCCAGAAAACAACATATTAATTAGTGGTCGATATCATCATCACGAGAGTGGGTGGTAAAATTCTGGGTTGCCTGTTCCTTCCCACTCTGTTATTTAAGCTCTGCATAAGGATGATGGATGGCTCACAATATCTGTAATCCAAATCAAGGGGATCTGACACCCTCTTCTGACGTCCTTGGGCACCAGGCATGCACATGGTACACATACAATATACATTCAGGCAAACACCCATGCATATAAAATAAAAACAAATCTTTAAAATCAAATCAGATCACTTTATTCTAATTAAATCACAAAAAAATATTACACAGCTGGTTGAAGGAAGCCACTTAAGCACCTGCCCAGTTCTGAACTACATATCAAAGTAGACTTTTATATGGTGACAATGACGAAGGTTTCACACTTTCTTTTTTAAGAATTATTTATGAGCCAGGCAGTGGCAGATCTATTGAGTTTGAGGCCAACCTGGTCTACAGAGTGAGTTCCAGGACAGCAAGAGTTACAACACAGAAACCCTGTCTCAGAAAAAAAAATATATACACACACACACACACACACACACACACACACACTCACTCACTGTCTGCATGTACATCTGCATGCCAGAAAAGGGCATCAGACATCGGACCCCATTATAGATGGTTGTGAGTCACCATGTGGGTGTTGCAAATTGAACTCAGGACCTCTGAAAGAACAGCCAGTGCTCTTAACCCCTGAGCCATCTCTCCAGCCCCAGGCTTTACATTTTCACTACTAACTACATTTTGTATTTGATCTTGTGGATTTTGCATGATTAAGTATTTTGAGGAAGATATTTGGATATATGTAAATATTCTGTTTCTCTACAAAACGTCTCTTCTCTTGTATGATCTAATTGTATGTCTGTTTCTTCTATGTGCTAATCATGTGTGTTTCTGCCTTGTCTTTCCAGTCTTGCTGTACCTCAGGTTTGCTTCTAATACTCAGTCTGTTGTCAACCTCCCAAATTCTGTGATTACAAGTAGGTGTCACCATACCTAGCTTAAATTACCACAAGTTTTATGGCTGAAACCAATACAAATTTATTACCCTGTCATTCTGGAGGCAAAAATCCAAAATAGTATTTACTTGTTTAAATCAAGATGCTAGCAAGAGGCCAGATATAGTGACCTCCAACCTGCACATATGTTCTACTTATGCATGTAGTTAATCCTGGCACTTGGGAGGAGGCCATCCTGATCTACACAACAGCTGCTTCCTGGCCAGCCAGACGCTGTTAGACTCTGTCTCCAAACAAACACCACCAACAAACGACAGTAGCAGGATCGCACTTTCCCAGCGGCAGTAGGGGCAATCTATAGCCTTTCTTCTTGATGGCATGCCTGTCTTCAGGCCCCTTTCTGCATCTTCACGGCCAGCAGCCTAAGAGCTTCTAGTCTCTCTCTGGCTCTGATCCATATGGGTTGACTCTCTGGTTCTGTTAGGCCCACCGGGATAATACGGGGTCATCTCCCCATTTTAAGAAATGAAATGTAATCACATGCATAGAATCTCTTGCTATGCAAGCCTATTCACAGGTTCAGAGGATAAAGACACAATACTTTGGGGAGTCAATATTCTGCCTTCCATTTGAACATATTTGGGCTAATGAGGTTACTGATCAAGCCAACATAAAGCTGCCTTTAGTTTTTGTTTTTTAAGATGAGGTCCCTGCTATATAGCCCTAGCTTGTAATGTGTTACCTGCTTAGAAAATGATTTTGTTGGTGTTGTAGAACGTACCAAGGATTTGTAGATGTTAAGCAAGTACTCTACCACTGAGAATAAATCCCATGCTCTTTTTGGTTTGTTTTTTTTTAAATAGCTTAGGCTGATCTCAAACTCCCTATGTAAGGGTGCCTTGAATTTCTGATCATGTTCCCACCTCCCAGCTGCTAGGATTATAGGCATGTGCCACCATGTCCTGTTTATGTGGCGCTAGGGATCGGATGCTGGGCTTCAGATATACAAGGCAGGCTCTCTACCATGAAATTCTACCTTGTTTGTTTTGAGACAAGTTCTCACTCTAGTCCAGGCCAGACTAGAACTCATGATGGCCTCAAATTCAGAGTAATCCCCCTGCCTCAGCCAACCAAGTGCTGGGATTACAGTCATGAGCCATGACCATGCCTGGTGCTTTTAAAAAATTGTATTTATACATTTGTCTAAATCCTTAACTCCCCACTGGCAGGACACTGGCTTTATTTTGTCCCAGCAACAGTGAAAAACTGTCACTCCGTCTATCTGTTCTCTTTCTCATTTGTCACCAGCAGCAAACATTTTTACTCAACTGTAAAAGCAATGATTCTAACCCACCCTGCTGTGCTATGCTGCTGCATAGAGTGGGTTATAAACCCTACACACACCCCTGGCTGGAAATTACATCCTCAGAGCCAAATGAAAGAGTTAAATAACCTAAGCCAGGCAGGGTGGCTGCAGTGACCCGGGAGGCTGATACAGGTGGGTCACATAAACTGGGGAATTTGAAGTCAGACTAGGCAACAGATTAAGATACTATCTCAAAAGAAAAACATTTAAAACTAAATAAATGTTCTCATCACACTCTTGGCTATAATGCATTTTTATTTTTTATTCACTTATTAAGCAAATGTTTGTTGACTATCTGACTTTGGAAAGCACTGCAGTAAATATTGGTGACAAACAGTGAGGTCTAACAAATCATAATTTAAAATACAGGAAAGCTGCTTTTAGTAGCTTAATCTCAAGGATAATTCAAGTATTTGTTATAGCCTTCCTATAAGTTTTAAAAATGGAAGTTTCCCCCTTATTTCAATTGACTCGAAATGAAGTGCTTGATGTAAAGCATTGTGTGCAACAAAGTGTGGTGGTGGTCTGGGGCACAAGCAGATCAGGAGGACTCAAGGCCAGCCCAGAGTACATGAGACCATGTCTCAAAACTAGTAAATAGGGGCCAATGAGATGTATCGGTAAGTAAAGGGGTTTGTTGCTCAGGCCTGGATACCTGAGTTCAATATGTAGAAATTCACAAACGTAAGAGAGAAAAATAAATCAATTTTTTTTTTCTTTAAGAGTTCAGGGTAGCCTGGACTACATAGTGAGAAACCTCTCCCCCCACCTCCCACAACCTTACACACAAAAGGAATTTATTTAATGCTGTTTTAGTACTAAATTGTACATTTGGTTGCATTAGAAATTATTCTGGATTGGAGAGATAGCTCAGCACCTGCTGTTGTTGCAGAGGACCCAGGTTCAATTCCCAGCACCCACATGACAGCTTACAACTGTTCTGTAACTCCAGTCCTAGGTACCAGCACCCTCTTCTGGCCTCTGAGGGCATTAGGCATGAATGCAGTGCATACAGATGCATGCAAGATACTCCTACATAAAATAAATCTTTATTTTAAAAACCCACAGGGTTTTCAGTGTACTCCTTTATTCTTTGAAACTTGTTTTAAACGTTATGTGTGCAGGTATTTTGCCTGCATGTACGTATGTGTGCCACATGAGTGCTTGGTATCTTGGAGGCTCAGAAAAAAGTGTCAGATCCCAAAGAATAGGAGTTACAGACCATTGTGAGCCACCTGATGTGGGTGCTGGGAACTAAGCCTGAGTCCTCTTGCAAGAGCAGCAAGTGCTCTTAATGCTGAGTAGTTCTCCAGATCCCACTTTCATTCTTTTTTAAAAATAAAATTCATGGTGGTGAATCTGTGACTTGCTTCTGTAATCCAAGGTCCTCAGGAAATGAGCCGAGAGGGTTCTAAATGCCAGATCTATCTGGCTTAGTGAGACCCTGGTACAAATAAAGAAATAAGGGCTGGAGATATAGCTCAGTGATAAAACACATGCCCAGCCTGGGCGAGGCATTAGAGCACCCCAAGATTACCAAAGAAGACAAAAACTAAGGCGAAATTCCTACAGCCATCCCTGGTGGTGGTGCTCACCTGCACTCGGACGCTAAGGAAGAAGCATCACAAGTTCACGGAAAGCCTGGATTACATCGGGAGGCCCTGTCTCAAAATTAGCAAACAAATTCATAACTGTGGAACTCCTGGAAGTGCTTAATGCTTAACACAATACTAGCAGTCACACTTGGCAGCAGGATTGTTGGAGTTCTCTTGAGTACATAGTGGGTTTCAGGCCAGCCTGGGGTAAAGGGTGTATCAAAAATAAAAAGGGAGCAATAACTAACAATTTTGTGTTATCACCAGCATTCCCATTTCACAGGTAATAATAATAATAATAGATTACCATGACGGTTTCACTTTCTTCTTGAGACAGGCTCTTGTGTATACCAGACTGGCCTTGAACTTGCTATGTGGCTAAGGATGACTTTAAACTTTTTAAAGTTTTATTTATTTTGTTATTTTATTTGTATGAGTGATTTGCCTGCATGTATGTCTGAAGGCCATGTACATGCCTAGTATCCATGGAGGTGAGAAAAGGGCACTGGCTCCTTGGGACTAGAGTTACAGATGGTTGTGAGCTGCCATAGCATGCTGGGAACCAAACCTGGATCTCTGGAAGAGCAGCCTGTGCTCTTGACCGTAGGCCATCTCTCCAGCAGACCTTGAACTTCTGATCCTCCTGCCGCCACCTCTGAAGAGCTGGGACTACAGGTGCTGTGCTACCATGCCTGGCTGATGCTTCCTCAGTGCTGAACACAGAGCCTTGTGCATGCTCGGTAAACGATCTACCGACAGCTACTTCTCCAGACCCTGTGACTGCTAATATTGTCAAGCTGCTTAGACTGAGGTGTGCCTGGATTGTAAAGCATGCTTGTGTGAGGATGCTTCCAGAGCACTGGCTAAGGTGTGCATGTGGGGAGGCCTTCCCTGAGTGGACGGCACTACCCCATGGCTGAGGGCCGGAGAGGAATGGGTGGGGGTGAGGAGTAGAGAGGACAGCCAGCTGCTCCCTGATGGTCACGAAGGGAACACGCTGCCCTGCTGTATCTTCCCAGGTGCCATGGACTAGAAAGGAGATCAATACAAAATTGTCCTCTTCAGTTGTTTCTCAGGCATTTTGTCACAGTGATGAAAGACCTCTAACACCATGATAGTAGCTTCTATATGACAGCTAGAACGTATACTTAGAGAGCTGACCCCACAGCTCCCTCTCGAGCACCTGAGTGACGGATACATCACAGTGCTGCCACCCAGGGAGCAGTGCTAGATGGCAGGAGTGCTTCAAATTCTGTTCATGGCTTAATGGTTTCTCCCAACTCTGTCACAGTTGAAAAACTATAATCTCAACACACAGAAAATATATGTGGTGAAAAGTCTCAGAAATAGACTAAATGCTGCATAGCTTAGACTTATGTTAAAATTCTGCTGATAGATGCAGAGGTTTTTTGAGTCAGGGTCTCAAGTGTCCTAGGCAGGCCTCAGACTTGCTATGTAGTTGATGAAGACATTAGCTTTGCACCTCCTGACTCCATCTTTGGAGAGTTGGGATTTCAGGTATGTATCACCATGCCTAGTGTTATGCAGTGCTAGGGTTTGAACCCAGGGCTTCATACATGCTAGGTAAGCACTCTACCAGCCGAGCTACCTTTCTAAACCCTAGAACAGTTTTCACGACTGCCTTGTTTCTACATGTGAGAGTGTAAGTGTTTCACTCATGGAAATGTGTTTTCCTACTTTCGGACCTCAAGAACAGGATATTTTCATGTTGTTTTCGTTTTCCTTTTTTTTTTTGTTTTTAAGACAGGGTTTCTCTGTGTCCTGACTGTCCTGGAACCTTGAACGCAGAGATCCTTCTGAGTCCTGAGACTAAAGGTGTGAGCCACCATGCCTGGCTTTTTTCATGTTCTTAGATGTAATTCTCAGTCCTACATGTAATTTTTCTTTTTCTTTCCGTGTGTTTGTGTTTGGTGCACATGTGTGTATGCAGGTTTGCAGGTGTGGGGGTGTGCGTGTTTGTGTATCAACGACAAGCATGTGGAGGCCTGAGCTCAGGGCTCTCTCTGTCTTTCACCTATTCAACAAGGTAGTTTTCTCAGAGAAACCCAGAGCTGGTTGATATGGGTAGCTGTAGTGGTATCCCGCTGCTGGGGTGGCTCCGCCAAGAAGACAAGGAAGCATTTTCATATATGGAACCCCTGCCAGACCTCAGCAGAGGGAACCACTGTCATGGCCAGTGCCAGACTGTGGTAGAACAAGGAGCATCTGAGCTCAGGTGTTTTTAATTCATTCAGAACTCCTTGTGTTCTACTGATACCACGTGCAGATCATAAGCAATTAAACACCTCCCTCCACAGAAATCCAGCACCTGCAGACAACACAAAATGCCAAGACCTATAGAGTCCCTCTACTCTATACATAACTAAAAATAAACTTCTGCAACAGGTAGTCTCTAGCCAGTCTGCCCTGGAGATCCTGTCTCTAACTTTCCAAGACTGAAATTACAAGTGGCTGTAATTACCACACCCACCCAGCATTTAGGAAGTGGGTGTGGTGGGACTTGTCTGCAATCTGAGTATGAAGGGGCTGAGGCAGGAGAATTGCTAAGCAGGCCAGTTTGGGCTACATAATATGACCCTTCTTCAAAAATAAACAAGTGAAAAGAGCAAGGAAAAACAAAAACAAACAAACAACAACAAAAAACCGAAGCCAGGCACGTGTGACATGCCTGTAATCACAGCATTTGCAAAATGAAGGCCGCAGGAGCAGGAGTTCAAGGTCGTCACTGGCTACATAGAAAATTCAAGGCCAGTTTGAGCTACATGAGATCTTTGTCTCAAAAAACAAGCAAACAAACAAACCAGGCCAGGTAAGGTATTGGGTATTGAATATCTTTAATCCCAGCACCGGAGGCAAAGGCAAGCAAGTCTCTTGTGAGTTGCAGGCCAGTGAGACCCTGTGTCAAACATACAAAACAAAACAGTGACAGCAACAACAAAAACCTACGTAATGTGGAAAGGAAAAATTGTTTGTTTTCGATTCATATTTGTAGATATCTTTGAAATTTGGATATAGTCAGTAAAAAGGAGTATTGTTCAAGATAATTTTAAGTTTTAGAAAATAGGGCTGCAAGAAATATGATTTAGAAGTCAAACAATATACATATCTAAAACTTTAAAAACTTTCGTGTGTGTGTGTGTGTGGTGTATACTGCTTAGGGCTAGAGGAGGATGTGGGGTGTCCTCTCTCTCTCTCACCTTATGACTGTAAAACAGGCTCTTCCACTGAACCTAGCGTTAGGCTGATGGCCAATAAGGCCCAGCAATCTTCCTGTCTCCCTGATACGGCACAACACTGGGTTACAGGCGTGTGTGCGGCCATTTTATGTGGCTGCTGGGGACTCAAATTCAGGTTCTCATGCTTACTCAGCAAGGAGTCTTATCCACTGAGTCATCACCACAGCCTTTCAAGACAAGTCTCTAGAGATTTTTTTTTACTTGTTTGTATTTCGAGTCAAAGGTCTTGCTATATGACCCCCTGCTCAACTGAGGAGTGTTGAGGCTACAGACTCATCACACCTGGCCTACGTTATAATTTGAAAGTATTTTTATGAGCATATGTACACAATTTGCCCAAGGTTGCTAATGCTTACAAGTGATTTTTATAAATTTCTTTAAATTTAAAGAAATCAAAGATAGTATCCCAATGAACCAATAAATCGTACTGTATAATAAAAGGGTATGCTAGTTAATACCAGAACAACAACAAACTATATAAGAATCAGAGTGGCTAACAAGCTAAAATTAACACTGGTATTAGGGTGAGTAGATGGGGACAGCTAAGGACTGTGTAGCTGTGCCAGAAGAAAAACACGTCTGCTTGTTTTGTTTTTCTGTCGCTAGGAAATGAACCTAGAACCTTGACTGTCAGGCAGGTGCTTTACCACGAACAAGTATGAGGCACAATATGGTTAATTAAATGTAAGAATGTAACTTAGTCAAACCTAGTTAGCAACCAAGAAGTCCTAATGACAATGAGCTTACCATTTGGAAAGACAAGGATATCAAAGATCTTTGATGTGTTAGCTTGATGAGGAATTACGAGAAGACTAAGAACTAACTATGGGCCTTGTACAATGAATGATAGGAAATAGATGTGTGCATCCTTTTGGCCAGTAATGTGTACAGAGACTAGCAGAAACTTCTTAATCTTGTATAATCAGAACGCATGGAGGAAGTCCTCCTAGTGAGAGGGGAATGACCTCTTCCTGGATAGAAGAGCCCATTATTAAAATTTCTTGCCCAATTCCTTACCCAGCAATGATAATACCTAGGAAAAATTGCCTTACTCCAGGGTAAGCATTTGGCTTGTTCTATTCAACACTGGCACCAGGCATGAAGAGTAGAGATAGCATCAGTGTTCACATTTAAGTGCACCCTCGATATTCCCAGAATATAACATTGAGGAGGCATGGTCCTTACCTCGCAGCTTTAATTTAAACTATTAGTGGTAACAGTAGGTTGTTGTTTTAGAAGCAATAAAAGCCCCTAGGGATCTCTTTGGTGGTTCTACCACAAAGGCTTTCTACCCCATTGAAAGTTGTTTTTCATTTTCTCTCTTAGAACTGCTTCATTTGCACATGACTTACAGGGTTAAACCAGAAACAAGAGTAGAAGAACCAACTCCAGTCAGAAAGTTTATGGTGGGATATGTATGGACTCTTACCTGTGTGGGTGCCTTTGCTGCCTTTTGAGAGTTTCATTTTACTTCCCAGGCTGGCCTTGAACTTATGTAGCTCCTGAGGGCCTCCAACTCCTACACTCCTTCTTCCTGCCTTAGCCTCCTGAGTGTTGGCATTATAGGAGTGTGCCCCTACACCTAGCACCAAATAAGAATTAGAGGGCTCTAGAGATGGCTTAGTGGTTAAAGAGCACTGGCTGCTCTTCCAGAGAACTGGGATTCACTTCCCAACAACATGACTGTTCACAACCACGTGTAACTCCAGTCCCAGGGGATCTGAGGCCCTCTTCTGGCTTCCTTGGGCATTGTATGCACATGGCACACATACATGCAGACAAAACACTCATAAACAAAAATAAAAGCTTAAAAAAAAAGATTAGATATCTCTATTGGCACTCTGAATTTACACAGAAAAGCAGATTTTCTTAAAATCATATGAAGTGCTTGTCCTACTATCCCATTTTGCAAGAGGAATCATCCCACTTTTATCAAAGAGTAATATATCTTATAAGCCAAACCTAAATAAAGCATATATGCAGAATAAATATTTTTTGGATAGATGTTTAATCTTTTTGGGGGGCAGCTCATGTAGCCCTTCAAATTCTGGGTAGGTGAGGATAACCTTGATGACCTGACCCTCTCTCAAGTGTTGCAATTACAGGCATATGCCACCTCCTGGCCTTAGTCACTTCTATAATACATGAGATGGTAAGGTGAGTGGAAAATATGAAGTGAGCACATTAGAGAGAAGCCACCAGAGACAGCTGGTGAGACGAGTAAAGAGCCTCTCCCACCCACAGAGCACAGAGGTTTGAAAAGAGATGGTCCAAATGCACTAAGTATACGTTGGCTGATAATGAAGGGCGTGGATCATAGAGGACACACACTAGTCACTGGCAAACAAACCCAAATGACAAGAAAATAGTGCTGTCCAGGGTTACTTATCCCTCAGCTGACCATTCCCATCCTGTGAGAGATGTGGCTGTGCAGTTTTGCTAAGCAAACAAAAAAATGTCCACTTCTTGCTTTATGGGCATTGTAGCTTGGGAAGCTACAGGTAGAGACTTGCTCTATTATTATTTAGCTTTATCCATGCAATGACACACCTCAGATAAACAGCCACTTTCTTCCAGAATGGAAAGAAAAAAAGGCTTAAAAAACAAACAAACAAACAAACTAGGGCATGGTGGTGTACACCTTTAATCCTAGCACTGGGGTGGCAGAGGCAGGCAGATCTCTGAGTTCAAAGCCAGCCTGATGTACACAACGAGTTCCTGAACAGTCAGGACTGCATGAAGAGATCCTGTCTCAAAAATCCAAACCCAAAACAAACAAAATACATTTATTTGTGTACGTGTGTGCAGGTGTCATGACTAGATGCAGAGGTCAGGACAACTTTCGGGAGTCAGTTCTCTTTCCACCATGAGTCAGTCTCGGGGGTCAAACTCAGGATTGGTGGCAAAGTGCCTTTACCTGCTGAGCCATCTTACTAGTTTACAATGTATTTTTAAAAATATGTCACCCAGAACTTGGAACTTGTGATGCTCCTGATTCTGAATGAAAAAATTAATAACGCATTGGGCAGGTGGGGATTGGGGGTGATTTTCTCTTTGGCAAGGAAGTAGATTGAGGAAGTCATGCCTGTCCATTTTAGATTCCAACACAGTCCCAGAACTTCTGCAGCAAATAGACGCTTCTGCTCTTTAACAGGGAGGCAAGATCACACTACCAGTAGAATTATAGGGCAATTTTAAGTCTTAGAAAGTCTGATAGGCTCAGTGTTCCTAATTTAACCTTACAACATCCAGCTTTATTTCCACTGTTCAGAGAGGAATTTTCATCTCAGTGTTAAAGCAACATTCCATCATTTTGCTACATAATATAAGAGGGGCTAGGGAGGGTTCAGCTGGTAAAGTGCTTGCCTTTCAAGTATGAGGACCTGCGTTCAATCCCCAGAATTCACATTAAAAAAGCTGGTGGTGGTACACACACACACAGACACAAACATACACAAACACACAGACACACGCACAAACACACACACACACATACACACACACATGCACACACACACACAAACATACACAAACACACATACACACACATACACACACGCATGCACACAAACACACACATACACACACACATGCACACAAACACACACATACACACACGCATGCACACAAACACACATACACATACACACACGCATGCACACACGCAAACACACATACACACATACACACACGCATACACACACACACACAAACACACATACACACACGCATGCACACACACATGCACACACACAAACACACATACACACACGCATGCACACACACATACACAAACACACATACACACACACGCACGCACACATACACAAACATACACAAACACACATACACACACACACACACACACACAAACACACACACACCAAGAAAGTAGAATTGGAACTGGTTAGAAAAAGAAGGCAGGTCAGTATGGCGCAAGAGGACAAGACAGGGTAATGAGGAGGTGAGTCTAACCAAGTGCCTTATATACAGTATGAAAATGTCACAATGAAACTCGTTATTGTATATATTTATATATGTTAACAAAATATTTTTTAAAAGCCAAGAGGGGGTCTCAACCTTATCTGTACACAGCCAGAGATCTGCAGGTTTTATACTGGACACAAGAGCAATAAAGTTTAGTATATAAGAAAATATTTATAGAGCTACTTCACAAGTTTTATAACTTATACTGCTTTCATTTCTTTAAGTCCCTTCCTCAGTGTGGGCACATGTTACATGCCTGTGGAAAGAACTGTCCACAGTGCTATTCTTTTCCTTATAGTAGTTTTATTTTTTGAAACAGATTCTCCCAAATAGTCCAAGTTGGTCTTAATAATGACTGTCCCACCTTTGTTTTAGTGTTGGATGTTCGCCACCTGGTTCCATGTTGACATCTTAATGTATCTGTGTGTGTGTGTGTGTGTGTGTGTGTGTGTGTGTGTGTGTAAGCACATACCTTGACACTTGTGTGGAGGTCAGAGGACAATTTATAGAAGTCAGTTCTCTCCTTCCAACATGTGGGTTGCAGGACTTGGTGGCAAAGAGCTACAAGCTCAGCTATCTCATTGGCCCCATGTTAACATTCTAAAAATTGTGTATGTGCTTGCCTGTGTTGCCTATGTGTATGGATGTGTACCATGTGCATGTCTGGTGCATGAAGAAACCAGAAGGCAACTGGGTCACCTGGAACTGGGATTATAGAGTTGCGAATTGCCATGTGGATGCTGGTAACCAAAGCCAGGTCCTCTGCAAGAGCAGGAAATGCTCTTAATCATGGAGCTATCTCTCCAGATTCCCCCCATGCCTGCTCCCATGTTAACTTTTTTTTAAAAGCACATAATAATGCTATGATTAAACTTAATATACTTTTTGCATTTATAGCTTGACCAGTGGTGAGGTGATTTTGGCTATGACAGGCTGACAGTGTGCTACCAAATGCTGGCATTGACATAAATACCTAGATACTCAGCAGTTTCAACTCTTCTTCAGTACTTAGTATATTGTTCTTCTGAGGGCACTTTTTAATTTTGCTTGCAGAACACTCAGCAACCAAGCATGGTGGTACATACCTGTAATCCCAGCACTCACAAGACAGCGGCAGGAGAATCAGTAGTTAAGGTCATCCTTGGCTACACAGTGACTCTGAACACGATTTAGGACATGAGATCCTGTCACAAAACAAAACAAAAAAAAAAGCAGGAAAAAAACCAAACACACAATAATTCGGTAAATTATACTACAGCTGTTAAAAACTCCATCAAAGTAAACAGACTATCTAATTAATAAATTAGTTTTCATGGCTCTCATGCTGTGTGGTAGGCAGTAGCACTGTTGACTGGGCTGCCTCTGGAGAATTCATTACATTTTTCAGAACCTGGGAGAGGAAGGCATTTTCAGGAAAACATACACCAGTGGTTATATAAAGCATGACTCTCGCAGTCTAGGAATAAGTTCCCTCTACACTTAGAATGGGACTTTCAATTCAGGACCAAGGGCTCATCGACAGGCTTTCACTGCAGCCTCCAGAAGCTGCCAGAAATAGCTGAGTCTGCATTTACAACACGGGGTCCTCAGTGAGCGAGGGGGTTCAACACCTGCTGTCAGGAACTAGCCAAAGGTTTTATAAGCTTTCTGATTTAACTATGGGGTTCAAGGTGGTAGCTATAATTTTTATCCCTCGGCTTACAAATGAAGAAACAGTCTTTAACAACGTCCAAGTAATTCTTCCAAAGCTAAACAAGATCTGTGTGACCTGGCAAGAAATGCTTTAGAAAGTCAGCAACAATCAAAGATGGTGGCAGTCATGTGCTCCCAGCTGCACAGGAGGGTGAGGCAGGAGAACTACACGAGTTCAAGTTTATATTTACTTTACCCAAACATATATGGTGTCCAAAGAAGCCACTTGTCCTCATGTATACACGCCAGCAGCTTTAGCCCTTTCCCAGAGTCCTGTCACTAGCATGTAGTTCCCCTCTTCTGGAGAAGTTTTATTTTACTCTTAGAAGCAAAACTCAGCCAAGTCTGACTAAGTTTGGGCAGCATAGCAAATCCCTCTATTCAAAAGAACCCACCAGTATCTAAGTGTTTACCTCTTTGCAAGTTACTTGATGGTTTTTTGTTTTGTTTTAATGTGCATTGGTGTTTTGCCTGCATATGTGTCTGTGTGAGGGTGTCAGGTCCCCTGAAACTGGAGTTAGACAGTTGTGAGCTGCCATGTAGGTGGGAACCACACCTGGGTCCTCTGGAAGAACAACCAGTGTTCCCAACTGCTAACCCACCTACCTCCCTAGCCACTTGATAGTTCTTAAGTTTCAGTATCTACCATTAACAAGATTTTTATGAATATTTGCTATTCTGTATCTAAAGATTAAAAAAAAAATTTCTTTTAATGTAGCCCTAGCTGGCTTAGAACTCATTATGCAGACCAGGCTGGCTTTGAACTCACAGGTCAGCCTGCTCCTGCCTCCTGAGTGCATCACCATGTCCGGCATATCTGCAGCATTAAAGGCACACACTTGGGAAGTCCTCAGTGGCAATATTCCAATGTCTGTCCAGATGGTATTCTTCACCCAAAAGGACTTAATCTTGAGCTTTTATAGATATCAACACTAAAGAAGAATGCTAAAATCCCAACAGGCAGGTTATTCTCCTTGTATGTGCTGTTCTCTATTCAAAGGGCTTCTTCATTTGTTTGAGTCTTTTGGCCTTAGTAATCACCCTTAATTTTACATTCACAATAACCCAGTATTTAATATTAGATGACTAATGTGTCTATGACACGGATTTTTACATTCCATACAAACTAACACATTCATCTCAGCAGTGTATTCTTAGTGCCTAGAAGGTGATCTAAGGATGCTGGATCAACTCAGCCATATACAGTTCCTTTCCATCTGAGTATCTACTTCACTGAAGAGTACTATGTAAAACACAAAGCTGGCAGCTATGTCCCCTTGAGGTCAGCAGTGTTGAGGGCAAAGAATACTGAGAAGCATAGGAAATTTGTATTGGATTCAAACTCTTAGAATAAAGAATTTATATAGTTTCAGGTAAGTAGGAGCGTTAAGCAAACTTCTTTTCTGTGTGCTGAGCTTTGAACCTAGGGCCTCAAACATGCTCTATTACTGAGCTATGCCTTTAGCCCCAAGCCAAGTGCATGACTTCAAGACATATCACTAGAGAAGACGAGGATTTCTGAAAAAGCTGTTAAGATGACAAATTTTGTACAATTATATTTTGTGCTTAGAAGTGAACGTAGGCCCAGGCACACCACGCACTCTCCACCACTCGACTCCACCCTCAGCCACGTAGAACTTAAAGTATCGATGGCATTCTACCACTACCCTCAAAACCTTACTGTTTCCTACGCCAGGGAAAGGGCATCCAATAGCTGGGGTTTAGTGAAAGGAGAAAGAAACAGGTTTACAAAACCTCTTTATCTTCTGCAAAGATAAAACGAAGCCCACTGCTGAGGCTGCAGTGCCATGACAGACACTCACACAGCCTGCTGAGGTCCTGAGTTCAATTCTCAGAACTACAGGCAAAACAAAACCATAAAAAAATCCTTAATCTACTTTTGGATCATCTCATAAGTTAATCATAAAATGTTTATTTTTTAAAATTGTTTTTTATGTCTTACTTTATGCATATGGGTATTCTGCCTGCATGTACACAGTGCATGCCTGGTGAAGAGGATTTCTGATCCCCTGGAACTGAAGTAACAGGCAATTGCGAGCTACTGTGTAGGTACTGGGAATCTGGGAATCAAACCCTTGGTCCTCTGGAAGAGCAGCCAATGCTCTTAACAATTGAGCTATCTCTTCAGCCCAAATTTCTATTAACTCATTTTAACAGAAAACATAAATCTCTCTCTTTTTTTTTTGAGACAGGATCTTACTCTTTAGCCTAGGCTGGCTAGATTTGTCTGTGTGCAATTTTTAGGATTCAGTTTCCTCCTTCTACCATCTAAGTTCCAGGGATCAAACTCAAGTTAGTTAGAATTGGCAGCAAGCACCTTAGCCATTTTAAGCCATCTTGCTGGCCCACATGTCTTTAGCACAAAATGTGGCACTGAATGGAAGGTCTCTGTTGTTAAGCTTCAGGGGTTGAATCTTTAGCCTCACACACACTCAGCAACTATACCAATGAGCTATATCCCTAGCCTGGGATATAAAATTTCATCCATTTTAAGACAAAATGATCTATGAAAATAAAGAAATTTATGTTTTAAGGATCAATATCTATCTATCTATGTGATATATATATATACACACACACACACACACACACACACACACACACACACACACACACACACACACAGGGTCTCACAGAGTGCTTCTGGCTATGCTGAAACTCACTTTGTAGTGTCTGTGCATGCCTCAAATGCACAGATATTTGCTTGGCTCTGCCTCCCATGTGTTTTAACTAAAGTCTTTTGTCAATCACACCTGGATAAGGATCAATATTTTTAATGGGAAAGAACAAATGAATAGTTTTAGCTGGAGCACAGTACATTAACTTTACATTGCCAAGATTTTTGCTAAGTGCAATACCATTTTCAAATAAGCATAGTGTAACTTTAAGTATTACATCATTCAGCATCATGTTGGAAAACATTAACTTGTGAGGGATTACACAAATGTCCATTTACTGTAAACCCAGCAAAACTGGGTCCCTGGTAGATGTCTCAGCATATGGATGGTTCCTCTACAGCCTGAGCGCCCTCTGTGACGGCTTTGACACACTTGGCCATTGTCTGTGAGGCTCTGCTAATTGAATCTGAAAGAGATTAAGAACACACATTTTTTTAAAAATTTTTTTTCTTAAAGATTTATTTATTTTATTTATATGAGTGCTCTATCTGCATGTCCACCTGAATGCCAGAAGAGGGTATGTGATCCTATTACAGGTGGTTGCGAGCCACCATGTGGAAGCTGGGAATTGAACTCAGGACCTCTGGAAGAACAGTCAGTGCTCTTAATCTCTGAGCCATTTCTCCAGCCCCGAAGAACATGCACTTTTTGAAAAAAACAAAAAAAACAAGTTTCTTTGTTGTTTTTGAAACAGTGTCTCAGATTTCAGGACATACTGGAACTGGACAACATACCAAATTAGCCTCAAACTTGAGGTACTCCTCCTGGGATTACATGGAGGAAGCAAGCTTTTGTTAATGTGACTTTAGAACACACACCAAAAAGTTTAATGTTGCACATATTCAATAAGAGAAAGATGAGCCAGGGAGTGGTGGCACACACCTTTAATCCCAGTACTTGGGAAGCAGAGGCAGGAGGATCTTTCTGAGTTTGAGACAGCTTCCTCTACAGAGAGAGTTCAAAGTTCCAGGACAACCAGGAAACCTGTCTCAAAAAACAGGAAAAAAAACAAACACAAACAAACAAAACAAAACAAAACAAAAAATAATCAAAAGACTTGAGGCTGAAATACTATTATGTAAGCAATACATTTTGAACACAAGCTCTTTACTGGCTAAGTTTTTTTGAGCTAGGGTCTTATCTCAGGCTGTCTATGAAGCCAAGGAAGACCTTGAACTTTAGAGCCCCTTGCCTCCACCTCCTGTTTTACTACCACAGCTTTCTGGTTAACTGCTTTTAATCTCTAGCAATAAGCGAATAATCACGAAAGAGCAAGATGATATACCATGTGAAAAAAAATTTAAAAAATTACAGACACAAGTCATTACTGATAAAAAGCATACAGAACAGTTTATCAGCAGATGTTGGAGCTCATGCCCATAGTCCTCCAGCACTACACAGGCGTCAGCAGGACTGCTGGGAGTCCGAGGTCACTGGGCTACACAGTTTGAATCATTTTTCAAAAATCCCACCCGTGGCCTGGCAAGAAGGCTTGGCTGAAAAGGCCTGAAAAGCTGAGTTTGATCTCTGTAACCCAATGTAAAAGCTTGATGTGCAGGCACACATCAGGAATCCCAGCACTCCCTACGCAAGTCGGTGCTGAGAGAATCATCTATAGCTGGTGGGCTCGCTTGCCTGAAATACAAAGCATGGAAGACCAGCAAGAGAATCCCTGCCTCAACGTGATGAAAAGAACATTTGCTTTGGGAAGTTCTCTGACCTCCACAAGTGTGATATGGCATGCACGGACCTGCGCGCTCGCGTGCACACACACACACACACACACACACACACACACACACACTTTAGTTGTAATAAATTAAAAGTAACTAATTTTTGCTATTTTTTTTTTCAAGACAGGGTTTCTCTGTTGTAACTCTGGCTGTCCTGGAACTCACTCTGGACCAGGCTGGCCTCGAACCCACAGAGATCTACCTGCCTCTGCCTCCCTAATGCTGGGATTAAAGGCGTGTGCCACCACCTAAAAGTAACTAATTTAAAAAAAAAAAAAAAGTACTAAGATCGATTGAAATACACACCATTTTATGAGTAAGTTCGATAGTATTCAAGTTTTAACCAACAAATCCAATAATAAGTAGACAATCTTGTTTTTTGTTTAAATAAGCTTATGCATATTCTCATGAGAAATGATGAATCAAAATGTTAAAATTGGTTGTATTTTTTTGTGGAATCAAGATAATAATAATAATGATGATTATTTCTTCTTCTTCTGATTTTTTTGAAATTGGGTCTTGCTACATTATGTAGCCCAGGCTGGCCTTGAATCCTGAAATCCTCCTGTCTCAGCATCTTACATGCTGGGATCAGAGGCACTATAAAATCACCATTCCCAGGTTTTTTTTAAGCTAATTTTTTGTTTGTTTGTTTATAGGTATTGCTTATTCAAGACAGGGTCTTGCTCTGTGGCAGAGTACTCGAACTCCTTAGTCTCCTGTCAACCCAAGTGCCAAGTCTCCAGGTGTAAGCAACCATGCCCAACAAAAACAGCCAATCTTTGAATTCACAGATCTTCCTGCCTCTGCCCCTCAAGTGCTGGAAGTCATAGTAATGATACATTGTGATTTTTTTTGGTTGGCTGTGTATTCTACGATGATTCCAACAAAACATTTGTTTAGAAATTTACTATTGATATGTGTGTAGGGAGGCATGTACATGTTACACTGTGTGGAGGTCAAAGGACAACTTCTGGGAATTGGTTCTCTCCTATTGTGGGGTCAGGTTTACACGGTGAGCTCCTTTACTCAGTAAGCTGTTCTGCTGGCCCTGATCCTAACACTATCACCTCACCGAAATAACTTACTAACGTATGCTAGCAAGAATGCATAAAGCTGGTGCTGGAGAGATGGCTCGATGGTTAAGATCATTTGCTGCTCTTCCAAAAACTGGGATTCAGTTCCCAGCACCCATGTGGTGGTTCACAACTGTCTCTAACTCTAGTTGCCAGGGATTCAATACCCTTTTCTGGTCACCACACACATTAGACACACAGGCGGTACACAAACATACACAAATACAAAACATTCATATTTTTAAACAGGTGTAAAACAAAAGAAAAAAACATTAAACTTAATTTCAGAGCTGGAGATGCAGTTCTTTTGGTAGAATGCTTAACTAGCATGCAAGAAGTCCTGGGCTGGATCCCTAGCAGGCCTGTAATCTCAGGTCTGACAGGAATGCTACAAACTCAAGGTCATCCTCTGCTATGACACGATGAGTTTAAGGTCAGCATGGCCAAATGAGACCCAGTTTTAAAATAAACAAACAAATGAATGTATGTATGCCCCTATGTGCTTTAGGGGGGAAATTACATATCAAATACCCCATACCTTTATCAACTGTTGTCAAATCCATACGAAATGCATTTCAGGTGCTCTGCATTCCTTAAAAGTTTCTAACAACCTACCTCAGAAGCCCTGTTTAACATATGTCATATTTAAATATTTTGAATATTCCATCTATATTTTTCAGAACATTTCAAGAAAACCTTAGGAGTTTTTTAGTACTTTCATAAATTCTACCTAAATGTCTACTCAGTGATTTCTCTTATAATAATAAAATTTTACATTTGAAGTCTGTTAAACCTTTTGGGTGTTCAAACTTTGCTTACTATCAGAAACACACAAAGCTAGAGGACTACGGGTACAGTGTACGTACAACAGGAGCGTTGAGCCCCAGCCCTGCCCCCCAAATCACATTAGCTTTAGTGTTTGACAATTTCAGAGTGGAGGCCAGTGAGGTGGTTTAGTAGACAAAGATCCCTGTCACCAAGCTTAATGACCTGCGTCTGACTCCCACAAGTTGTCCACTGACCGCCACGCTCTTCATCTGAGTATCTGCTTGCCACACATAAAGAAATGTAAAAAAAGAAGATCTTCAGATTAATAGCAAATACTGCCAACCAAAAATAGTTATAAAGCTAAAGGAAGTCCTCTGATTCTGTGAGTTGTTGGTAGTCAAACTGACAAGCTACTTACCTGTCATATAGAAGTCTTTTATAGTCAGCTGAGGTGGAACAAGTGGGTCAGAAAGAGGTTCCTGGTTCACTAGCTGAAAAAAAAAAAAAGAGGGAGAAAGACCAATAATCTTACTGAAAACCAGTACTACTGTGCCAAGATACACACCATCAGAAAAACTGCACACAGGCAAGCTTTTACCTTGGCAAGTTCATTTGCTTGTTGAAAGTAATTAGCTCCTTCAACATCATCATATCGAACAAGGTTAGGAGAGACCTCTTCTAGACGGTTCCTCACTTGATCCAGAGTATCATATGGAAGAGTGATACCTGCAATCTACAACAGATCAGATCCACTATGACATAGATCTTTACTACTTAAAAATGTCAGAGTTGGAGCAGGCCAAGATGACTCAAGACACCCGGCATCAGGCTGAAGCTCTGAGTTGATCCTTGAGACCCACACACTGCGGGAGAGAACGGACTCCCTCAGGATGCTCTTTAAACCTCTACATACATGCTGCAGCATGCAGAACGCATGACAAAAACAATACATAAATGTCATTTTGCTGGGTATGGTGGTGCATGTCATTAATCCCAGCACTCGGGGCAGAGGGAGGCAGATCTTTAGGGTTGGAGCTTAGGATATGCATCAGACTGGGCTCAATGTCCACAACAAAAAAGAGCAAAATAATTCATAATTGCAACTATGCTGAAATAATGCAGTGCTACTAAAAAGAAAAAAAAATCTATTAGTATCATTTAGCAGACAAATTTTTCTTTTCTTCTTAAAAATTATTTGTATACCTTGGGGCTGGAGTGATGGCTCAGTGGTTAAGAGTACTGGCTGCTCTTTCAAAGGATCTAGGTTCAATTCCCAGCTCACAACTGGTTGTAACCCTAGTTCCAGGGGATCTGGCATCCTCACACAGACATATATGGAGGCAAACACCAATGCACATTGGGGGGGACATAAAAGCCAATATATATGGATCATATATATATATATATATATGAAAAACCAATATAAACTTATATATAGATGTATGTATATGTATATTGTGTGTGTATTTTTTTTTTCTTTTTTCCTGACAGGCTTTCTCTGTGTTTCTCTATTCCTGGCTGTCCTGGAATATGGGGTTGTCTCAGCTAAGTGGGTCAAGGGCACTCAAGACCCCAAGCTCTCATTCTGAGGAGCTGGCAGGAATCTGTCCCCTCCCCTTTGCAGGAGCTGACAGATCACAAGCCACAGCAAAGCACAGCCCTCCAAGAGTGCATGATCTGGAAGAGTTATTTATCTGGATTTGCAACTAAACTGTTCCTTATAAGGTCTAACCCTCTGGTCCCTGGAAAATACCTAAGCTAAAACCCCAATATACAAGTGGGACTGCCTGTCTTGACCAATGAGTTTCCACTGACACTCCTCTGGGGACCATTCCTCTGGCTATAAATATGCAAGCCCTTCCGCCATTAAATGAGTGCAAGCCCTCTGCCTTCGGCTCCTGAAAATGGTTCCTTCATTCTCACTGGCTCACAAACCTCCAATCTAAACAAGATGGGTCTCTGGTAAAATCGCGCCACCTGTGCGGCTTCCCACCAAGCGGGCAGCCGAGCCACCTAGCAGAACCAGGAAGCTGCCCTAGTGCCCTGGTAATCTTTATTGTTAATTATGACACTGGAACTCCCTCTGTAGGTCAGGCTGGCCTTGAACTCACAGAAATCAGCCTGCTTCTGCCTCCCAAGTGCTGGGACTAAAAGTGTATGCTACCACCAACCAGCCTAAACAAAACTTAAAAATATATATTCATTTACTTATTATGTGCATGCCTGGTCTCCAAGGAGGCCAGAAAAATTTGTCAAATCTCTTAAAACTGCAGTTACAGATCATTGTGAGTCACCATGTGGGTTCTGAGAATTGAATCCATGTTGCAGAAGTTTATTTTCAGTTATGTTTGAAATGGTTTTTTGTGCACTGCTGGGGAAAGGAATGCCTAGGCCTTGGCATTTTGTATTATCTGCAGGTGCTGACTTTATGTAAAGATGATTGCTCATGATCTGCACGTGCTATCAATAGAATACTTGAGGAGCATAGGTATCAGTAAAAGCCCTGAGATGAGACATTCGGGGTTCCACTGTCCAGTACAGGTGTCTGCAATAACAGATGGTTTCCTCTCTGAGGTCTGGCAGGGTTTGCACCTATGAAAATGCCTCCTTGTCTTCTTTGCTGAGTCACACAGTAGCCTAACTGCCATAAAACCAGGTCCTCTGGAAGATAAGCCAGTGCTCTTAATTGCTGACCCAAACAGTCCAGATGTTTCAAGGAAGCATTAGGTGTGGAACACAAATGTCAAAAATTCTAATTCATAAAATCTGCCACCATATTAATAATTTATCTGCAGAATGCAGACTCATTCGAAGTAGGATGTTGCTCCATGGTAGAGACTGTGCTTAGCAAGTGTATGGTCCTGAAGTAAATGATTACAGAGACAATGCTAGGGTAAATACCAATGCTTTTAGCTTGTTATTAATCTGCAATAAAACCACCAATTTTAATCCATTTTCTCCTACACTATGAGGTTATGCAAACCCTCCCTCATTTTAGAGGAAAATTTTCCCTGATTTTGAAAATCATTTTAACAAGCTAATATGTCCAGTATCCCTTAAGCAGCATCACTAAGAAATGCCTTAATGAATGAAAATGAAGCTGGGCAGTAGAGCCTCTGTCTAGTATCTGTCGAGGCCCTGGGTTCTATCTCCAGCACTACAAATACAGGAATTTATTGAACTCGGAACTTCATGCATACTAAGCAAGCACTCTACCAACTGATCTACATCCCCAGCTGTTTAATATATATTAATGAACAAAAAAAGACTTCAAAGAAATGCCTCCAAAATAATACCTCAGAGAGAGCTCTTATAATTTTCCAGTCTTCTCTTGCCAAGCCAGGAGGTGTCACTGCTACTTTGGTTTGTTGAGCTCTGCCTTCAGTATTGACGTAAGTAGCAGACTTTTCTGTGTAGGCAGCCCCTGGGAGAATAACATCAGCTATGGGAGCACCAACATCACCATGATGCCCTGTGAGGAGAAAAATGATGAATCACATTTTAGTAAAAACTGGAGTAATAAGTCCAAAGTAGTGGTATACATCTGTAATCTCAATACCTAGGGGCCAAGGAAGGAGAATTTTGAGGTCACTATGAGCTACACAATTAAGAACCTATCTCAAAACCTACCACCACCACCACCGACAAACCAACCCCACTATACTGGTTACTATTATATGTGGAGACAGGATTTTTTTTTTTTTAATTTCTTATGCGCACTGGTGTGAGAGTGTCAGATCCCCTGGAACTGGAGTTACAGACAACTGTGAGCTGCCATGTGGGTGCTGGGACTTGAACCCACGTCCTCTCAAGAGCAGCCAGTGCTCTTAACTGCTGAGCCATCTCTCTAGCCCCCAGTATACCTCTTTTTTAATTCTCATTTTTATTTTTTGTAGTACTGGGCATCAAAATGCCTCATGCAGACTATGTAATTTGTTTACCACTACAACTACACTCTAAGCCCTTAAATTCTAATTTTCAAAACTATAAAAGTGTTTTCAAAATTAAGACAATACAATACTAGCTCGGCAAGGTGGTGCATGCCTGCAATCTCATCACTGAGGAGGTAGAAGCAGGAGGATCAGAAGTTTAAGGTCATCCTTGGCTATACAGTGAGTTCAACGCTAAACTACATGAGACTGCCTCAAGAGAAAAGAGAAAAAAAGAAAGAAAAGAAATGGTTTGCATATCAAAACTGACTCCCCCTAGAAAGCACTAGAACAGGATTTTAGTTCATTCATGTTATTCTGTATCAACTAGCTATATAAAGATATAATAAAATCCTATATAGTAATTTTTTAAAAAAGATGTATTATTTTTATTTGATGTGTATGTATGTTTGCCTGTATGTATATCTGTGCACCGCATGTGTGCTTGATGCCAGCAGAGGCCAAAAGAGGTCATTGGATCTCCTGGAACTGGAATTACAGAAGGTAATTGTGAGCTAATGTAGATGCTGAGATTCAAACCTAGATCCTCTGTAAGAGCTACAAGGGCTCTTAATTGCTAAGCCATCTCTCCAGCCTCTGTATAATAATTTTTCTTTTACAATAAATTATCTATTATAAATTATGTCCATGTATACAATAAAATGGAAACTAATATTGCAGTCAATTATCCAGGAATACAAAATGTTCTATTTACTCTAGTGAAATTAAATTACATTTACAAGTGATAGTTCAAAAGAATGAATCAAATACAAGAAGTCAGAGTGCTACATTAAATGTAGCCTACTTGTTTGTTTCTCAGCCTTTTAGCTAAGGTCTAGTGCAATGTTACTTACTTAAGCCAGACATGGTGGTGCACACCTATCATCCCTAGCACAAGGAGGAAGAATATGAGGCTCACAAGTTTAGGGCCAGCCTTGGCTACATACCAAGACTCTTCTCTCAACAATCAAGGACTGGAGATATAGCTTAGGTGGGGAGCATTTGCCAAGCATGAAAATGCACATGCCTCTACACAAGTAACAACAAAAAGCATGTGACTTACTGCATGTCCTGTAATACAGAATCCAAGTGATTAGTTAAATTTTACAGTTTAGTCAGGCATGGCGGTACACACCTATAATCCCAGTACTTGGAAGGTAGAGGCAGGAGGATCAAGAGTTCAAGGTCATCCTTAGCTATGTATTGAGTTAGAGGTCAACTTGAACTACGTGAGACCTCGTTTCAAAAAAAAATTACAAAAAATATTTTGCACTATTGAAGTTATTTTCTCTAATAATAACAACAACATTAGTCATTATTATTATTATTATTAATTTCCTCCTACCTCAGCCTCCTGAGGACAGGAGTTACAGGTATACATCAGACTCCCAGCTGGAAAAGTAACTATTGTTTAATATTCTTCTTTATGAGTCAGCCAAGTTTAGCCATACCTGCTACTGAGCATTCAGGATGCTTCTATTCTTAAAAATTATTTTGTGTATGGGCATTTTGCCTGCATGTATATCTGTGTAGCACATACATGCCTGGTGCCCTTTGAGGCCAGAAGAGGGTGTTGGATCCCCTGTATTGGGGTTACAGATGGTTGTGAGCTGCCATGTTGGTGCCTGAAATTGAAATCTAGGCTATCTAAAGAATATAGCCAATGCTCTTAACTGAAGAGTTTATCTCCAGCTCCTCAAGGAATTATTTTTATTAGCAATATCAAATATAATAACACTTATGGTAGGTTTCTAAAACCTGCTCAGATTTCTGTCTTCCTGCTTCATCCTCCCTGGGCTGAGTCACAGGCATTTGCTACTCCTCTAGGTAACAAATAGACTTTGTTTGCTTGTTTTGATTTTTTAAATAAGGTTTATTATACAAAATAAAAATAAAATAAAATAAAGAAAAACAATTAAAAAAAAAACCCTTTCAAATAAAAAAAGTCATATATTAAAATTAACCAGACCGAAAGTCTATACATTTCAATGAACTTCTATATAGTTAGAACAGTTATTCAAAATGAAAGCTGTGTGTATCAAACAGCTTCTACTATATACCAGGTCTGATTCTCTTTTGTTTCTGATGCCATGGTGTGACTTACCTTGATAAATAATGAAGCAATCCTTGGGCAAGTCCTGCCGCGTGACACAACCTCCATCTGCTCCCAGAAGAAATAGCACTTTGGGAGGGTTCTTCCTAATTGCGTCCACCCCAGGTTTATAGCCCAGGTCCAAAGCAGCTACCTGGCTTGCAATTCTATAAAACAATTATGGAATTTCAAATACACACAGTATTTTCAGTAAAACAAATTCAACTTGAGTAATTACACAGGATTAATTTGTAGTTTCTTTTACATTCAATTTTTATCCACTTAAATATTAGATGCAGAGCACACTGTGTCCCTCCCTCCCTCCTCCTCCTCTTCTTTTTGTAGCCCTGACTGTCCTGGAGCTATGCTAGCCTCAGAGACCCACCTACCCCTGCCCTCCAAATGCTGGGATTAAAGGCATATATACATACATACATATATACATACATACTTTTCTTTGTTTTTCTGTGGTTTTGGAGACTGAACCTAGATTCTTGTGCATACTAGGCAAGACTGTAACAGTGAACTAACTATTCATCCTCTTCCTGACACTTTTTTTTCATAAAAAATACAATTATAGAAACTGTAAATGGCTTAAATTCAATACACCGAGACATAAAATACACAGCAAATCAAAAATAATCATTAGCATAAAGCCACAGGATTCAAAAATCAAAAGAGAGCTAGGTGTACTATAATACCATCAGGAGGATGTTCAGTTTGAGGTCCGTCTAAGCTACACAGTGAATTCAAAGTCAGTCTGGACTATATAGCAAGATCCTATCTAAAAAAAAAATAATAAAATAAAATAAAAGGGAGAAATTGAAAACTATTGGCAAAACAATAATTCAAGCTGGTAATTCCAGCTACACCAGGGTCAGAGCTAGGAGGAGGGCAGCAGAGATACAGGATAGAGAGAATAGAGAAATAGAGAAAAAGAAAAAAAAGAAAAGAGAAATAAAGGAACAAAAAGAAAAGGACTGGGCATGGTAGTGCATGTCTTTAATTCCAGCACTCAGGAGGCAGAGGCCGTTAGATCTCTGAGTTTTAGACCAGCCTGGTCTACAGAGCAAGTTCTAGACCAGATAGAGCTACATAGTGAGACCTTTTCTCAAAGATAAAAGAAAAACCCACAAAAAACCCAAACACACACAAGAAAGAAAGAAAGAAAGGAAGGAAGAAAGGAAGAAAGAGAAAGAAAGAAAGAAAGAAAGAAAGAAAGAAAGAAAGAAAGAAAGAAAGAAAGAAAGAAAGAAAGAGAGAGAGAGAAAGAGGAGGAGGGAAAGGAAGGATGGAGGAAGGGAGGGAGGAAGGAAGAAAGAACTATTCATGGAAAACCATTACTACACAGACTGGAATATGCACTTACGGAATTGTTTCCTACAACTATTATTTGTTTCAGTGAAAATAATCTTCTAAGGAAGAGACTCAAAATAACAACCCTTCTAAAACTAGCAGAAACATGAAAAACGACTCTTGTTTAGTCCAGAAGTTCTACTTTTAAAACCAAAGGAGGTAATCTAAAGTTCAGAGTTATCTTTGCTAACATTGCTTAGTTTGTTTAATTTTGGACCCATCCAGCTGAGGATGGAAGCCAGAGCCTTGCACCTGGATAAGTGAGCACTTTATACTACTAAGCTACACCCCAGGCACTCACAGAATTATTTAAAGGTCCTTAGAAACTACCATCAGTATACATGTTAAAAAAATAAATGATTTATAAATTATTACAGTAAATAACTATCAACGACTTTTATTTTTGTCTTAATTTTTATTTGTCTTGATTTTTGTTTTCCTTGAGAAAGAGAGGAGGAGAAAGAAAGAATATGAAGTTGGGTGAATAGGGAGATGGGGAAGATCTGGTAGGAGTTGGGGGAGGGGAAAAATATAATCAAAATATATTGTGAGAAACTTTTAAAGAAAAAAGTTTATAAAGAATGTTCTTTCAATTACAGGTGAAAATTCTTATTTGGTAATTAAAATGAGTTAAAATCAGTCACGGTATGATTGCACCTATATAACTAAAGACAATTACACAGAAAAGACCAGAAGAAAAGGAACGAACGAAAATAGCAATAGCAATTATCTCAGATCATGAAATGACCACTTCATTTTCACACTTTGTTCTCTTTTCAGCTTTCCTAAAATAAATTAGCATAATTGGAATGTTTACCAAAAGTCTCTTTAGCTAAATTCTCGTATTAGATTATATTTGTATCATGTAATCAAAGCCGGAGGATTCACTGTAATTTTTTAATCAAGAACAAAAAATATGGTTTTTTAAAACACATGGTCCCATGGTAGTCTCAATCTCACTGTGTAGCGAAGATGACCTTGAACTTCTGATCCTTGTGCCTCCACCCTGGACAATTATAGGTTTGTATCACTACGTTCAGATTCATGTGGTGCTGGGGAACAAATTCAGGGCTCCTTGCATGCCAGGCAAATACTCTACCAACTGAGCCTTACACTTTGCGAAATTAGTTTTTTGGTCACTGTACAAATAAATGAGTTTCATTTTATTCACCCTCCACTCTGCCCTCATCTTTCCCCTATTTCATAAATTCTTACTGTTACTTATTAAGTAGCATTCTTCTTAAACAAAACATTTTGTGTTTCATATCTGCAATGGGAAAATGTTTCTAAACCCTGTTTGTACACATAAACATGACAAGTCCATCAGGAACATGAACACACACACACACACACGCACACGCACACACTCACTTGGATTTTCTAGTATGTAAAACAACTCACAAACCTATGCAGAATATTCATAACTTTCCAGTCGTCAGCAACGCCACTTGTCACCCGAATCTTCTGTGCAATGGAGGACACAGCTGCAAGAATTGCTGCTCCATCATTTCTCTGCAGTGCAGAACTGCCTAAAACCACCATGGGTTTTTTAGCTTCCTTTAAGACCTATTTAAAAAACAAACAAACAAACAAAAAGACCCGTGATCTTAAAGGATTCCAAGTATAAGCTAAACGTCTACCCATCTTACATGCTCTTCCAAGTTCTAATATAAAGAATCATTAATTTCCCTAACAACACCTGAGTTAATAAAAACATCTTGCCAATATTACTGTGAAAAATAACATACCACATAAAACAGATTTTATACAATTTAGTACTGGGAATAAAAATCTTTGCCAAGTATCCTTTGGTGGGAATGAATATGGGCAGGTCCCATACAATCTGGGGAATGTCCCTGTAGATACTAGAATGGTACTGAAAGACCCAGGTGTGGTGACACATGCCTATAATCCCAGTAAAAGTATCATTACATTAGAGGCCAGCCTGATCTACATGATGAATTCCAGGCCAGCCAGGGCTACATAGCAAGACCTTGTCTCCAAACAAACAAAAAGTATTAAAAAGGTAAAACACAAAAGAAGAAATTGTGCTGAAGTGTCATCACTTATTGCTTCCTGTGTTCACCAAGACCCACACAGAAGAGAAAGCAGGGAAAGAAATGAAGCATTCCTAAAGCAGTAAAGACTTTGTCACAACAAGGGACTGAGTCTCATAGGAAGTCACAGGCTTGGTAGAAGGCTGATGAATACGCAAAACTGAAACAAACAACTCACACATTAGTATAAAAACAATAAATTAAAGGATCTGGAGAGACGGCTCAGCAGCTCTTGGAGAGGAGCAGGGTTCAGTTCCCAGTACCCACATGGCAGCTCAAAAACACCTGCAACTCTAATTCCGGGGGACCCAATGTTCTGTTCTGATCTCTATAGGTATCAGGCTTGCAAATGATAGATGATATATGCAGGCAGGCAAAATACTCACACATATAAAATAAAAATAAATAAATTTAAAAGAAATAATAATAATTAGAGAGTGGGGATGGGGAGATGGCTCAACAGTTAAGAGAACTGGTTGCTCTTGTAGAGGACCCAGGTTCAATTCCCAGCACCCACTTGGCAGCTCACAACTGTCTATAATTCCAGTTCCAGAGAATCTGGCACCCTCACACAGACATATAGGCAGGCAAAACATCAATGCACATAAAAAATAAATAAATCTTAAGAAATAATAATAATTAAAAAGCAACTACAGTAGATACTTAAAAGTATAACTTAAAAGCACCTGGCTGAACACATGGTTCCCCGAAGCAATGTCTTGCAGAATTTTAGGAGAGTCTCCTAGATGTTCGTATCTGTAGGTGAGGTCCACTGGACTACCTATGAGGGCCACCTTTAAGTCATTATGAAGCCAGCTGAAACAAAACAATTTGGGAGCCAAACAGGTTAAGCACAGCCCTTGGTCTCAACAATTCTAAGTTCTACCTCTATTTACAATCACAAAATGTCAAAAGCACAAAAGAACTCACAAAATATTTAATCTTAATAGATGTAATTTAATGTGTATCTTTCAAAGTAAGAGTGTTGTAAAAATGTGCAAACCATTCAGAGAATGAATTTGTTGTGTAGGAATCCTAAGTATAAGGTCAATGTGAACAAAGACTATTTTAGAATAACTGATCTGTAGATTATATTGCATAGAACTTATGAGGCAGGGTCAGTTATTTTTCAAATATCCATGAAAACAAACTCTCATTTATTTATTCTTTACAGCAGAGAATTATGGAGCTACCTCCTTCAAAAATATTTTTGATGTGGTAACTATAATTCTTTTTTGTCTGAGGCAATGCTAATTTATACCTATTATCCTGAAGTAATAACTCTTTTTACTCTCAACCATTTCCCAGATTAGATAATGAATTATATGGTTGTCCTATTGTAAGTGTCTACAACACAAGTGAAAAAGACAGTGCAGGCTGGAGGTGTTCTACAAAATAACTAACCTGTGCTCTACGAAAAAAGTAAAAGCAGGGCCTGAAATGTCATGACCTTAATTATAGTGTGTGACTCTAGATGGATGCTGGACAAGAAGAAAATTGCTATAAATGATGAGGCCTGAGATGCAGCTCAGTTGATTTACCTACTACACAAGGAAAACCCCTGAATTTAATCTCTAGCACCAAAAGACAAACCAACAAAAACAGCTGGCGACGCTGGCAAGATGACTCTGCGAGTTAAAGCACTGGCCACCAAGCCTGACAAACTCAGCCCGATCCCTGGGACTCAGACAATAGACGAGGACCAGCTCCTGAAAGCTTTCCTCTGACCTCCACATGTACACTGCACCTTGGCATGTTCATACCCACATACCTATACACACATAAAGTTCAAACAAACATGCCTATGACCCATGAAGAGAGGTGGAAGCCTTAGGATCAGGAGTCAGAGTTCAACCTTACATTTGTGGAAAGTTCAAGGCCAATCTGGACTATTGTTCCAAAAAAAAAAAAAGTACAGGACCAGGTGTGGGAGCACATGCCTATAATCACAGGCTTGAGGGAAAGGCAGGAAGTCAGGAGTCTGAGGTTCACTCTGACTATATAGTGAGCTTGGGGCTAGTCTGGGCCATGTGGGACCCCCATCTCAATAACAAGGAAGTCAGGTGGGGTGGTACATGTTTTTAATCCCAGCATTCAAGAGGCAGAGGCAAGCTGATGTCTGTGAGCTCTAGACCATCCTGGTCTATACAGTGAGTTCCAGGCCAGTCAAGGCTATGTAGTGAGACAAACTCAAAAAGGGGGGAGAAGATCCTAATGAATAAATTGAAAGACAGGGGAGTAGTGTAAAATGAATCTGTTAGAATTTTTCTGTAGTATCACTACAACTAGCACTTATTAGGAATCACCTAAAATATCATTTCCATACATAAAACATAAACAATCACCTATTTTAGAAATTCTTATCGAATGAGGATTTAATTAAATTACTCACCTCTTTCGAATTCTAGCATTAAATAGTGGTGCCTCAAAACGTGGATTTGTACCAATTAGAAGAACAACATCTGCCTCTTCCACACCAGCAATTGTAGTATTGAGAAGGTAATTGGAACGTAAATCTGTGCTAAAATACATGACTCAAGTTTAAGAAAAACAAACAACATAAAACTCTGCAAACTTAAAGTTAACATGTAAAAGCCCACAGACTAGTTTCATCACCAATCCCATGGGATTCTCACACAAACATTTCCACAGAGTATGCCTAACTTTTGGTTTGTTTGCTAGACAAGGACTCACTTTACAGCCTAAGCTGGACTTGAACTTGAACAGCCTTCCTCCAGCCCTCCAAGTGCTAGAGATTACCACATGAGCCACTATGTCTGGCAGGAGTGTCTAATGAAATCAAACTTACAGTATTTACTAATGACTATATTCTCCTATAAGTTTTAGCTTTAGGTTTCATTTTTTGGAGTCTGTTATTAGCATATATTAATTACACATAATGGATTTATGATCCTATTTCCATACGTGTGTAAAATGTAATGCAATCATATTCATCACTCATTCCTCCCTTACCTTCCCCTCCTACTCCTGCTAATCTTCCTCTTCTCAAACAGGCCCCCTTCTGCTTTCATGCTGTTTGAGTTTTATTTCTATGTGAACATACATTGGTATGCTAGAGAATCATAGTATGCCGCATATTGAACCACTGATGTTACAGATGTGGTTGTTTTATGTAAGTAAAAGGGAAAATGATGGCTGAGTACATTAACACTTATCTCTAATCCAAGCACTTGGGAGGTAAAGGCAGAAAGATCCTCTGCTACACAGAGTTCAAGGCCAGCCTGGGCTACATGAGGCAGCTTAATGTTTCTCACCCAGCCCCTTCAGTGGGGAAGATCTCTTCAGTGCATAAGTTGTCAGAGTCTACTTTATTAAGCAGATCTTTCAGAGCTACTAAGGCTTCAGCATCCACCAAGCCACCTGCAATGGCTGCCACATCCTTGCCTTGAAAATTCTGCAACTGGAAATAGATAAAAAGGGTTTCACTAAGAAATCTACAGTTAGCAAAGGCCATAATTGTTCAGAAATTTGAAAACAAGTCATTTTCAAGTATCAAAAGAGTAACAAACATGGGGATGTGCCAGTCATCTTTCCTAGACAAGTGTAGCTACCACCTCATCACCTCATATCAAAGAAGCTTCTCTTTACAGCAAATGGAGAGAAAAGCCACAACTGGACACAATGCAGAGATTAATAGATCATGAGGATCCCAGTCCCAACAGATCATGGCCCCTGAATCTACAGCTCAAGGTATACTATGGAAAAGAAGGCAGAAAGATTACAAGAGCCAGAAGATCAAAAAATCTTCTCTGAAAGTCTCTCCTAGTATTGGCTGCATCAAGACGACCAGAAAAACATCAATACCAACAGACATTTTAACACGGGAGGGAATCACACAGGGTCCGCCCTGGACAAAGAACTGCAGGCAACTGCTGACTGCTGAGAGCAAGCAGGTTAGTGATGTACTTCTATTTCAGTTAAAAACATTAAAAGATGAAAAACAAGAGCAAATATAGAACATGAATTTAAAAGGACACCTGTCAAATATTCACAAATAACAGAATTTAAAACTTTTTTTTGGTGGATCAAATGAATTAGCATATTATTTGTGAAAAAACTTATAAGTTCTCATAATTAATACCCATACAGTCAAGAAATTTAATGTATTTTGGGTTTCAATGCAATGAACCACTTAATCTTATTTCTAGTAAGGTTATTTCTAACAGTCTCTTGTCATTGAAGCAGAGTATAAGCTTTATATATTTTCTCTAGATGCAGTCTTAAGCCAAACTACACATATTCTAAAGTTTTTCTACATTTTAAGAATAATTATACATTTTCTTTGCCAAATTTATCAATAAAACATACTGAACAATATGCAAAGCAGAAAGAAGTAATTCACATCTTACTAAAAAGCTTTACATTGCTCATTCAGTCTAAAAATGAGAAGCAGCAGTGGTGTACATGGGGCAAGTAACTCTAGCTTGGCAAGAAACTGTGTATTTTATCTTAAGAACAAAGGAGCTCATATTGAAGCTCTGGAGAATGAAAATCATGGAGTTACAGTTACCTCAAATGCAACCTCTTCTAAAGTATCTGCTATTCCCTCCAGGCTTTTGTTCCTCCTCTTGGAAACGTTTGTTCTATTCTTTTCCCTTTTATTGCCTGCTGGAAATTAAACCCAGGGCTTTGCCACATGCTAAGCACACTTAATACAACTGAGTTACACCATGGGCCTTCCACCTTTGTGCTGGCAAGCTCATATTCATTCTTCAGCTTTGTTCCAAGAAGCACCTTCTTTGGGAAGGCATCTTGTACTGTCATTTGGATAGGTACTCCATACTCCTTATGTGCTTTCTTTGATACTAGTCCTGGTAGAACAATAATTATACCTTTCTCTAGCATAACAAGGTGGAAGGTAGAGATCATGTGTTAGCGGTAAATGAGTTATATTCTAGAATGTATCTAGCATAATATGTGGCATATGGCTCTCAAAAATATCAAATGGAGACAAATTATAATCTTGGCAAGGAGAAAAGAATGGGTGCATTGGTGCATGCCTTTAATCCCAGCCCTCAGAAGGCAGAGACAAGCGGATCTCTATGAGTTCAAGGCCAGTCTGGTTTAGTCAGCCAAAGCTACACAATGAAACCCCTGTCTAAAAAAAAAAAAAAAAAAATTAAGAAAAAAAAATGAAATAGAGAGAGGTAGGGAAGGGGGGAGGGAGAGAGAGAGAGGACAAAACAGAAAGATACGTCCTGTCTTCACGGCAAAGTTGTTTCTAGAAAACTACACTCTATTTATTCTATTTTATTCTATATTTCATTTTTTACCATTCCAGCTACACGAGAGAGTGCATCTTCCCAGGAGGTGTATGTTAAAAGCCCCTTTTCATTTCTGACCATTGGTTCAGTAAGTCTTTGACGTTTTAGTCCATCATAGGCAAATCTAGACAAAAGAAACCGTATAATCTGTAGAATACTGCTAAGGAACAACTACAATTTTCAAGTTTAGAAACTGTAGAAAATGTTATTTAAATAGATAATTACCTAAAGTGTCAAGCAGAATAATAAATACCCAAGGCAGGCCTGATGACAATAGATAGACATGCCTTAGCTGGGCAGGGTGGCACACAGCTTTAACTCCAATACTCAGAAGGCATAGGAAGGAGAATCTCTGAGTTTGAGGACAGTCTGATCTACAGACTGTGCCCAGGACAGCCAGGGTTACACAAAGAGACACTGTCTTGGAAAAAAATATTTCCCCAAGAACTGGAGATTGAATATATTAGGCAAGTGTTCTAAAACTAAACTACATTTCCAGCCCCCTTTGTGTTTTTATTTTGAGACAAGGTCTAAGGTTGGCCATGAATTTCACATCCTCCTGTCTCAGCCTCCAAGTAGCTTGGACCACAAGCTTGTGCTGCTATGTGCAGCATTTATAACAATTAGTGTTGATTTCTTCACATTCTCTTTTTTTCAATAGTTTATAGCATTTTGCAAATAAAAATTTCTAATACAAATGTCCATAAGGGTCAGGCAGTGGTGATGCACACCTTTAAAGCCAGTGCTGGGGAGGCAGATGCAGGGGGATCTTTGTGAGTTCAAGGCCAGTTCAAGGCCTGGTCTACAAATCCAGTTCTAGGACAGCCAGGGCAACACAGAGAAACCCTGTCTTGAAAAACCAAAAGGAAAAAAAAAATCATTAAGGACAGAGATTAGTGTTTAAGAGCACTTGGTTTTAGAGAGTACATGGGTTCAAACCCCAGCACCCACATGGCAGCTTACAATTTGACTGTACAAAACACTGTAGTACACAGACATCCATAGGAGCAAAATTCTCATATACATAAAATAAATCTAAACACTGGCCATAGATTTTTATATCAATTACAAAAACTTATGAAGGACAATACCTGGTTTTATCAGAGATCCACTCTTCATTGATATCTTCATGCATTCGTGGCAAAATCCTCATTACCTCTCCAGTTCTGGTGCTAACCACGATGTTACTTCCCACTGCATCCATTACGTCGATGGACTCTGTCTTTCTGAGAAAATAAACATCATTTTTTTTTTAGGATGTTGAATCTAAGAGCAAGAAGAGTTTCTGTTACTTAGTTACTCCCTAATAATTTTTCTTTTTCTTTTTTGGTATTTTGACACAGGATCTCATATAGCCAGGTTGGCCTCAACCCACTAGGTGACAGATGACTCTGAGCTGATCCTGCAGCCTCTGCAACCCAAGTGTTGGGATCATGGACATATACCACCAGACCCACCTCCCTTTCTAAATCTCTAAAAATAGTGAACTCAAAAGAATAGCAATAAATATAAGCACCTCCATGTTTTAAACACATTATTTGACAGGCTAATTTGAAGAGAATACAGTTAATTAATTCTGGGCTGCCGGTAGTCAAATAAACCAACAAATTGACCATTCTAGAGAGCAGAAACAAAGTCAGACAAAAATTACAAAACAAAACAAAACAACCCCCCCCCACATACACCCAGTACCATTTTATCACTCATACACCAAAACGTAAGAAGCTCTAATGCATGAAACTACTCTGTAGACTGGAGAGATGACTCAGCAGTTAAGAGCACTTGTTATTCTTACAGAGAGCCTGAGTTTGGTTCCCAGCACCCACATGGCAGCTCACCATTATCCAACTCCCAATTTCAAAGGAGTCAGTGCCCTCCTTTGGCTTTCTCAGCACCTGCATGTACATAGGGTTCATACAGAACTCAGACCCACACATATACATATAACATAAAAAGTAAAATAAATCTAAAAACAACTGTTTTGGTGGGCTAGAGAAATGGGTCAGTAGATAAACTGCTTGCTAGCAGGCATGAGGACCAGAATTCAGATTCCAGCCACCCACATAAAAGCCAAGAGGGCACAGCAGTCTGGCATTCTGGAGGCAGAGACAGAGGTTGGGAATGGAGGATGGAAGGTGAGGGGAGAACTGGGAAAACTGGCTAGTCAGAGCAGGGAACAGCAATGGCAAGCTTTAGGTTCAGCAAGAACTGCTGCCTCTGTAAATTAAATGAAGGAGAGAATGACACCTGACGTCAGCACCTGGCCTCTGCACAGGGGCACACGCATGCACATGCACGAGCACACCTGACCATCCTAAAAATCTTTAATGGCTGGGTGTGACTGGCTGACAACTTAGTCCTAACACTTGGGAGGCAGAGGCAGGTAAACTTCTCTGTGTTCAAGGCCAGCCTGGTCTACATAACAAGATGCAGGATAGCCAGAGCTGCCCAGAGACCCAGTCTCAAAAAACCAAAAAGAACCTGAAGCTTGATGCAGCTCCTATCCTCCTCCTCCTCACTAAAAGTTAGTACCATGGCATACACACATATAATTATTTTTTATCTTAAAAAGAAAGAAACTATAATCGTTTTGTAGAGGTTTGTCCAACCTTTCAATTTAACTAGTTATCTTCCAATAAAACATTTCTTACGGGGCCAGGTCAGACAGCTCAGCCAGTAAGCACATGCTGCATAAGCATAAGAGCCCGAGTGCCACTGCCCAGAGCCCACACGCAGCTAGTGTGGTGGTGGTGCCTGTGACCTCAGCACTGCAGAGAAGCTGAAGGACTGTAGGCTTGCTGGCCAGACACTCTACCCTAATCGGTGAGTGCCATGTTCAATAAGAGATGCTGTCTCAAAATATAAGGTGGTGAGAAATTTAAAAACCCGTCTGACATCCACATGAGGCCTCCACATACCCACTCCTCTTCTCCACAACAAGCATGTACACACAAATGTTTTTACAAATAAAAATGTAGAACAAAATCAATCAAAATTTAGGAAGAAAATGACAAAGAACATTTTATAAAAAGTAGAGAACTAAAATTTAAAAACAGGGCCAGGAAGGTGGCTCAGGGGGTAAAAATGTTTGCTGAGTAAGACTCCCTGGAACCCACATAAAGAGCAGATAAAGTGGTAACATTTCTAATTCCAGCACTCCTACAGTGAGAAGGCAGGCACAAACAGAACTGGCCAAATGCTTTTAGGCTGGCCAGTCTGGCATGTGCAGCATAAAGGAAGAATAAAGAGTAAAAGCTGATTTCCAGAAGTTGTTGTTTTTCACATGTGCATACGAGCATGCATTCACTTGTGCGTGAACACATAAGCAGAGGCATACACACAGAATAAACACTAAAAACAATCAGGGCTCTGAGTACCGCTCAGTCTGAACAGCTCCAGCCTGGTAAGTACAAGGACCTGAGTTCTGTCCTCATACATACATGTCAAATGCTGGGTACGATGCACATGCTTGTAACGCCAGTGCTGGGAAATGGAGACAGAAGGACCTCAGAAGAATCTCTGGCCAGCCAGCCTAGCTTAATTGGTGACTTATAAGCCAACAAAAGACCCTGTCTCAAAGGAAATGGACAGTGTTCCTGAGGATGACACCAAAGGTTGTACTCTGGCTTCCAAAAACAGCTGTACACACATTCATGGGCGCCTGCACTACATCTGTCTCACACACACACAAAATAAAATCTTTTAAAAACAAGTTGGTCAAAAATGCAAAGATAAATACCTTGTTTCCCAAGGCCGGGCAGTAAAGGCATAAGGCTTAGAGGTTAGGGCCCCTACAGGGCAGATATCAATGACATTCCCAGACAATTCAGACATGAACATTTTTTCAATGTATGTGCCAACTTGCATGTCATTTCCTCTGCCTGTTGTTCCCAAATCATCTACTCCTGCAATCTCACTTGCAAACCTAAAAGTAAAAATTTGTTAACAAATGGTTGAGTCCAGCAAAAATTATTTCTTTTTCATAATCACAAAGACAATGGCTTTCAAAACATTAAAAAGGTATTATTATATTTTCAATTTTCAATAAGCACAGTCAATGATTAAAAATTAATGTTTGGAACTGAAGTATAACACACAAGTAGAAAATTGTACAAATCACATGTATGCAGTTCAGTAAGTTATTACACAAACAGTACTAGATTTAAAGTTTTAAACTCAACCGAAATTGGCATTACTCAAAGCAATAGCAGTCGTTTTATCAGAATATATGGGGGAAAAAAACAAAACACCAAATTCAAGCAAACAAAATCTAACTTTTTCCCACTAAACAAAGGCTACCATTTCCATTGTTGTTATTTGATGAAACTATATGAATATTAAGTTAGTACCAGTGAGGTCCTGAAGAGAAACATTACCTGATGCATCGGGTACACTGTATGCATCTAGTCATGATGGTCTTCACCAATGGCCCAATGTTCTTGTCCTCCACAGCTCGTTTCCCCTCTAGAAATCGGCTCCTATCACTTCCAAACATCATGGACTGGTCCTTAAGTAGATTATGAGACAGTCAATCTAATGCTGCTAATGAAATTAAAATGAGTCAATCAAAAAGATTTATAGAATTCTTCTTGATACCTGAAGATCACATTCACCTCCCTGGTCACAAATAGGACAGTCCAATGGGTGATTTGCTAATAAAAACTCCATCACACCTTCTCTGTGTGAAAAATCAAACATATGAAGTTACATAAGCAGCTACCACTAAAAAAAGGTGACCTATAGGCTAGCTCAATTACCTTCACAGATTTTTTTAAATATAGTTAGCATAAATTTCACATTTACTTCCAGCTATGCCATCATGCTAGTATTTGACTAGCATTAAACACAATTTGAACATGTTCATAAGACTTTAAAATACAGAGCCTAGGAAATTATGACTTTCAAGGCTTTGTTTATTCACTGATGAATTTATTTTGAGACAAGGTCTCATGAATCACAGCTGGCCTCCAGCTTACACTGTGGCCAAGGATGTCCTTGCATTCTCATTTTTCTGCCTACGCCTTCCAAGTGATGGGATCACAGACATATTGCCACCATTGTCAGCTTTTTTTTTTTTTTTTAAAGAGAGAGAGAGAAAAAAAAAAAAAGACAGGGTTTTGTTATATTGCTCAGGCTGGCCATGAACTCTTGATCATGTAGCCCCAACCTCCTAATTGCTGAAATTATAGGTGTGTGTTATGTTTATGTTTTTAAAATTATAACTTTCAGGCTGGAGAGATAGCTCAGCAGTTTAGAGTATTGACTGCTCTTCCAGAAGAGCCGGGTTCAATTCCCAGCACCCACATTAGCTCACAACTGTCTGTAATTCCAGTTCCATGGGATCTGACACCTCACACAGACATATATGCAAACAAAATACCAATACACATACAACAAAAATAAATAAATCATTTTTAAAAACTATGACAAGGGGCTGGAGAGATGGCTCAGTGGTTAAGAGCACTGACTGCTCTTCCAGAGGTCCACATGGTGGCTCACAACCATCTATAACGGGATCTGATGCCCTCTTCTGGCATGCAGGTGTATATGTAGAAAGAGCACTCATATAAATAAATAAAATTAAATCTAAAAATAAATAAATATTATGACTTTTAACAATACAGAATTTTCAAACATTGCTAGGGGTAGGATGCTTACCCAGAATGCATGAAGGGTTCAATCCCTACCACTGCATAAATCCAGGCATGGTGGTATTATGCTTGTAATGCTAGTACTTAGGAAGAACAACTAGACTCTGAAGGTCATCTTCAGCTCCATGAGGGTGAGACTAGCCTGGGCTACAAGAGATAATCTCCAAAAATAAAATTTTCTAAAATTGCTAGAAGGTTCTCAGAAAATATCTAAATTAAATCAAAATGAAAACAAGGCTGGAATTATAGCACTCATCTGTGACAGTTTCATAGATTTAATCCACAAGCCTCTCAGACACACTGAGTACTAGAGCAAATACTAATGTATCATGGACTAATGCTCAGCTCAGTAGGTCCTGGGGGCTATTCATCATAAACTGAGTTTTCAACGTTGATACTATTCCAGGCAACACCTTGAATACCTGACCTGACCTCCTCTATTGTATAGAATTTCTGCTGTTCTGCAAAGTCTGACACTAAATCCCTCACCCATGGGAAAGTAAAAATATCACCCTGACAAATTACAATAAAGTACCTGGCTTTCTTAGATTTTTCCGAGTTTGTCAGGATATTCCAGCCCTTCATCACAGGCATAGCACAAGCAGCTACAACCTAGAATTTCAATGGAGAAATCCGGATTTGTATTTATTTGTAGTTATAAAGAACCCTACACACAAAATATTAAATTAATATTAAAAAATAAGTAACACAATGAGTTGCAGGACAGCCTGAAACCTGTCTCAAAGATTAAAAAAAAAAGAAAGCTAAGATTATCTTTCAAAATGGATGAATTTTTGTTTTCAGCTGAGTATCGGTTCAAGCATGCCTATGATCTCATCACTCAGGACATACAAGCTACAAGTCTGAGGCCAGCCTGATCTAGCCAGGGTTTATTTATAGTGAGACTTTTTTTTTTTTAGAAAATAAACAACAAATTTTTTTTCAGACTTTACAACCATAACAGAATAATCTGACTCTCCATGATAACCTAAAAACAAATATAGCCTTCTGTGGTCTGTCCCCAAAAGTGTCATGTACTGGAAGGTTGGTCCCCAATCTACAGAGACTTGTGAGTAGTGCCTAGTAGAAGGCAACTGGGATATGTGAAAGTAGTACTGTTCTCTCACAGATTACTTTCCTTGAGAAGCCAGTTATTGCCAAAAAAAAAAAAAGGTCATCCCTACCTGTCTCTTGCTCTTCCTCCTGTCATATTATACAACAACCAGAGGTCTACCATATGTGGTTGATGTTGGGCTTTCAGACTCTAAAACTATGAGCTAAATAAATCTCTTTACTTTATAAATTATCCAGTCTTGGATATTTTGTTCTAGCAAACAAAAAAACAACAATAACAACAAACAAAAACAAAAAAACTAAGAGGTACTATTCTTCTTCTCTCTCTCTCTCTCTCTCTCTTTTTTTTTTTTTTGGTCTTTCAAGACAGGGTCTCTGTTGTAACTCTGGCTGTCCTGGAACATACTCTCTAAACCAGGCTGGCCTCGAACTCACAGGTATCCACCTGCCTCTGCCTCCTAAGGGCTGGGAATAAAGGTGTGCACCACCAATGCCCAGCTAGACATACTATTCCTTAAAGATAGTCTATTAGTCAAAGCAATTTTTTTATTCTGCTCTGAAATTAGTCCTTTTAAATTTTTTTTTTTTTTTTTTTTTTAAGGCAGGGTTTTTCTACCTGGCTGTTCTAGATCTTTCTATGTAGACCAGGCTGGCTATAATTCAAATGATCCACCTGTCTCTGCCTCCCAAGTACTGGGATTAAAAGCATGCACCACTATGCCTGGCTTTACTTTAAAAATTCTTTTTAAGACAGGATCTCACTATGTAGTCCTGGCTGAAATGGAACTCACTATGTAGACCAGTCTGGTCTCCAACTCAGAGGTCTATCTGCCTCCTGCCTCTGCCCCTCAGTGCTGGTGTTAAAGGTGTATACCACCATACCCAACCTGATCACCATTTTTGTGCTTTCAAAAACCAGGAGTGGGCAGACAAAATGGCTCAGTGTGTAAAGGTACTACTTACCAAGTCAATCCTAGAGACTACATAAAGGAAGAGAGGAAGTAATCTCACTAAGTTGTCCTCTGATCTCCACATACAGTTCATGGCATTTGCATACACATCATGCACTCATATGTAATTAAAAAAAAGGCAATGTTGGCCAAAACCTCCTGTAGCACTCAGGAGCCTAGATGGCCCAGTGGATGACGGCACTTGGTGCCAAGCTTGATAGACCTGAGTTTGATCTCCGGGTCCAACTTGAGGACAACTCACTCCTCTGACCTCCAACATGGAGTGTTATATGCATGCATGCACATGTGTGCACCAGTGCGTGCATACAAACATGCACACACACACATACAAGCGAATATATTCAGTAAATACAGTAAACAATTGTAAGAAGAGTTGAACACTAGCCTGTGTTAGTCAATTTGAGGTCAGCCTGAACTATGTTTCAAAAAAAAAAAAAAAAAATGAAACCAAAGGCCAGTGAGATGGCTCCGTGAGTAAAGGGTTTTGTCAAATCTAGTGACCTGAGAAGTCAATCCCCAGGACCCAGGTGGTGGACAGAACCAGACCCCTGTTATTCTCTGACCTCCACATGTGCATCGCGACGCACACCCCAGAGCTCATCTTCTACTCAATAAATATTTTTAAAATTAAAACAAACAAACAGGACAAGAGCACTAGAATTTAGGCAGAAAGCTCAGTCAGTAAAGTGCTTGCTGCGTAGTCTACGAAGTCTGACCCTCAAAAGCCATATAAAAAAGCTGGACATAGTGGTGCATGCTTGTATTCTCAGCACTGGGGAGGCAGAGACAGGAGCGTCCCTGGAGCTGGACAGCTTAGCCTAGACAGAGAGACCTGCCTCTAAAAAAACAAGATGGAGAATACCTGAGGCACGATACTTGAGGCTACGCTGTAGGCTCTATAAACAGATACAGGCACAGGTACATGCACGCGTGCGCACACACACACCTTGTTTCCATTTGTAAGCATCGCTGAGTTACAGCTGTATGCTCTATACACCAAAATGCAATTATATAACCTAAGGTGAACTTTTCTACAACTCTATGTCAAGAGAAAATGGTACTGCTTAAGGACCCTATAAGCTACATACCCACTGTGTCTTAAGACTGTTTAAACATACTGAAAGCTTAAGAAACCACTTTGAATTCCTAGACTTGTTACACACCGTTTATGTTTGTACAATAACTTCACTAATGTATTTTGCTTTGAATGAATTACCTACACACAAAAAATACTAATTTTATAGCAGTACTGATTTTAAATAAAGTTTGCCATAAGATTTAAAGTCTTCTCCCTCCTAAGGCATGATATGGAATTCCAGGCATCAAGTACCTTTGGAGCTTTCTCAATTTCCACCAGGCACATCCTACAATTCCCAGCAACAGACAGTCTTTCATGGTAACAAAATCGAGGGATCTGCATGCCAACCTTCTCACAAGCCTGGAAGACAAAACTTTGCTTTAGAATAACCTCACTTTGCTCTTGTTCTTATTGAAACAGAATGGGGGCATCTTTTATTAATCTTACTCCTAAGTACCGCTATCTTCACCCATTCTTATGAAAGTTCCTCAGTTTCACTCTTTGATCTTGATCCCAAAATCATGAACTCTGATGCTGCCTCAAAGAACATAAGAATCTTCAAAATCATTTCATGTGTAAGAAACCAAAGTGTCCAGTCTGTACCTGTTTTGAAGCACTGTCCACAAGACTCCCTGTCAAACTGTCCGGTGGCCTCACATCTCCACTTCCCTGTGTTCCCTGCCTTCTCTTTGGAGTCACAGACTCACCTCACATCTTACAGCTGGCTATAGTCTAGTTTTACCTCTGAAATCTCTTTCTATCATCTCCTAGTAACCCAACATACTTTCCATTGTACCCTGAAAATGTTTCTTGCTAATATTCACTGCTTACATGTCTGTCTATGCCTACCACAGTCCAGAAATGGAAAAAAAATTTTTAGCTCTGTGATAACTACAGATAGAATGAAGCATCACTTCTCTATGACCAAATTTGTTATTTCTGGAGAAATTCACAGACATGATGTACTGTCCTTCACTTACCTGCCTTGTAGATACATTCCTAGAAATATTACTGAAAACAGAAAGGCATATGAATATGAAAAGCATTAAGTAGGCCCAAAACAAACAAAGGTTAATTTTTCACAAACTTACTATTTCTGTAATGTCAAATTTCTTTAATGGATACCATGGGAAGACAGAAGTAAAACAAAAGAAACACTACAGTTCACCAAGGATGTTAAGAATGTATAACTCACTCTCAAATATCAAGAGTGAAAATCAAACTATTTCCATATGATTTTAATATCTAAAGTTTTAATTAAACGGTATGAAGGAAATAATTGTTTTCAACAAAAATCAGAGAACACATACAGTCACAAAAATAATTAGAACATATGCCTACTTGCAGGACAGTGGTTCCTGGTTCCACCATGACAGACTGACCATCAACAAATACTTCAATCAAGTTGCTTGCTGCTGTGCCAGTTGTTCGAACTGATCATCAACCAAACAATAAGGTAAACGACAAATTAACAGAGTTGAATTCATTACAGCAGAGACTAATGAATTAACTATTAACTATATATAGAATTTTTCATTTTGTACTATTTCTCTAAATCACTACAAAAGCTTTTTCAATTTAATTCTATCAAACATACAGTTGTCAGGATTGAGTTTTGGGTTTCTTTTCTTTCTTTCCTTTTTTTTTTTGACAGGGACTCAAAAATATTCATGAACATACAATAAAAACAAAAACTTACCATATCCTTTAGGAGACTTAGAAAGGCCTATTAAGGCCCTTTTTACAGGTATCCTTAACATGATGGCTAAAAAATAAAACAAAAGACGAATTACTGCAGAGGGAAAAGAGCTACCTAATTATAAGTGTCTGGTACTGTTTTATGGTTTCATAGACAAGCTTTCATGTTAGCTGGGTGGTGGTGGCACACACTTTTAATCCCAGCACTGGGGAGGCAGAGGCAGGCAGATCTCACCTGGTCTACAGAGTGAGTTCCAGGACAGCCAGAGTTACAACAGAGAAACTCTCTCTCAAAAAAAACCAAAACAAACAAAAACAATCCCAATGTTCTCCCTCAAGTTGTGCATATAATATTCAGTCCCAGAGACATAGCTTATACAATATCAACTAGCTAAGAAGTACTTAGTATACAGTGGACTTTGGTTCTCATGTAGGTAAGTACTTTACAACTGAGCTACATCTCCAGCCCTAAATTTGGGCTTTGTAGCAAAATAAAGAGCAATTTTATTATAATCAGAAGGCAGTAAGGGCTTGGGATACAGCTCAGTTGGTACAAGAGTGCTTACCTAGCATTCAAGAAGTCTCAGGTTCTAACCCTAGCATAGCTTAAACTGGATTACATGCCAGTAATCTCAGAACCTGGAAGGTGGAGGCAGGAGAATCAGAAGTTTAACGTCATCTGCTACATAGCAAATTTGAAATCAGGCAGACACAGGAAACTCTGTCTTGAAAGAAAAATGAGAATAAAGTAAAATAAATTACAAAAATAACTGTACTTATCTTTTGTTTTGTTGAGAGAGGCTCTTGCTACGTAATCTCGGCCAGTCTATTTTTTTTTTGTTTGTTTGGTTGATTTTTTCACTTTTTGAGACATGATTTCCTCTGTGTAGTCCTGGCTGTCCTGGAACTCACTCTGGAGACCAGGCTGGCCTCGAACTCAGAGATTCACCTGCCTCTGCCTCCCAAGTGCGGGGATTAAAAGTGTGTGCCACTACAGCTTGGTTGGAGGCATTTTCTTAATTGAGATTCCCTCCTTTCTGAATGACTTTACCTTATGTTGAGGTGATATAAAATTATCCAGCACAGTATCTAAAGTCATAATTTTTCTTTCAGAACTTTTAAAGTTTTTGTTCAGTTGATTGATCCATGTTTGTTTTTGTTGACAGGGTCTCATGTAGCTCAGGCTAGCCTTAAACTCCAGATCCTCCTGACTTTTATTTCCAAACTGGTGAGATTACAGGTTTATAGCAAGATGACTAGTCTTTGTTTGTTTGTTTATACCCTTTAAAGATAGTAAGAATTATATGATTAGAATATACCAACATTTAAAAATGATTAAGTTTCAATAGAGGTAGCAATACTAGTAGAAAATAGTGCAAAACCAGAATATTTTTTAAAACAACCAATTTTTAAAATTTTATTGTTTTATATACATTGTGTTTTGTCTGCATGTAAGTCTGTGTGAGGGTATTGGATCCCCTGGAACTGGAGTCACAGAGCTGCCATGTGGGTGTAGGGAATTGAACCTGAGTCCTCTGGAAGAGCAGTCAGTGCTCTTAACCACTGAGCCATCTCTCCAGCCCCCAAAACCAGAAATTTAAAAAAAAATTTTTTTTTAATTATATGTGTTTGCCCGAAAGTGCATCTGTGTACCATGTGCATGCTGATGCCCAGGAAGGCCAGGAGAAGGCATCAAATCCCCTGGAATTATTGTTACAAACGGTTGCTGAGTTGTCATGTGATTTCTGGGAATCAAACCTGGGTCCTCTGCAAGAATAGCCAGTGGTCTTAACCACTGAGCCATCTCTTAAACTTTAGCCCAGGCTGGTCTTGAATTCATGATCCACCTGCCTCTACCTCTTCAGCATATCCTACCACACTGGCTTTTAGCTACAGAGACAAGGCTGGTCTGAAACTCAGAGAGATCCATTCACAGGTGTCTGCTTCTCAAGTGCTAAGATTATTAAAGGCATGTATACTACGATTCCAGATAAAATAAAATCCTAAACATTAAAGTCTGTAGTTATCATAGATGACCTGTAATTAAAAATTACATTAATTCATAATTCATTTTATTTAATTAACTCCTTAATAACAGTAATTTACAATTTTCAATTCTGAATTTGCAGACTTCAAGTCTGTTGTTATCTACTAGTAATTTCTGGTACATCAGTTCTTGGTTCTTTATCTATAAAGCAGATCTACAATACGTCCTAGGGTGTTCCTAGGTCAATAATTGCCATAATAATAAAATAAAATTTTGCCATGAAAACTGACTTCAACTTAATCAGTACTGGCCACTGACACTCGGTTGTAAAGTGCTCTTCATCTGTGGTGCTTTTCTTCACCAACAGCACATACCATGTACATATTTTATTATTCTACTTTCCAGACTCAGGCTGAGCATGGAGCTTTAGTAGAGGACCACTTCCTTAGCCTACGCTGGGCTGGATCCCTAGCACAGACAACAAACAAGCCCACAACACTAAACTGCAAGTGAGTTACCACTTTTGGAAGTTCCTTGACAAGAAGTTTGGCTATTTCCCTTTTCTGAAGACTAGCACATTACCCTTATAAAAACAAGTCACCAGATAGTCTCACCACCAAATTCCAGAATGAGTAGTACATATTTCATTAAAATAAAGTTTTGAAGAGGCCAAGCATGACGGCCCATGTCGATAAACTCCAGTACTAGGGAACCGAAAGCGTGAGAATCATGCATTTGAGGCCAACCCGAGCTACGCAAGACCATGTCTCATTAAAAACAAAATAATATAAAACACATACTAGGCAGAGTCTGAAGACAACCTAGCTTACACAGTGTGCAGTCTGTTTTGTTGTGTCTTTTTGGCAGTGTTTTACTTTTGAGATAGAGCTTATGATCTCAGACTGGCCTCAAACTTGCTATGAAGGCAAGGACCGACTTAGACTAGACATGCACCACTATGTCCACATTGCTATATGTTTTTTCTCTGTTTTTTACATTCATTTATTTACTTTGTATGTTCTGGCATACACGCATAGGGATGGGGCAGGTGCAGGTGGAAGTCAAAGAACAACTTTTGGGAGTCAAGTTTTCTCCTTCCTTCATGTGGGTCCTGGGGATCTAACACAGGTTGTCGGGCTTGGCAGCAAGTACTATTACCAATTAAACTACCTCACCAGCCCCGCTATGTGTTTCAAACATACCTATCAAATAGAAACAAAAATATGTAGTCAAGACAGGGGTGTAGCTCAGTTAGAAGAGTTCTTACATTGCATGCACCAAGTCCTGGGTTCAATCCTCCTGTCTCAGCCTCCCCAGTGCTGGGATTATAGATGAGCACCACCTGACCTGGCACATCTCTAATATCTTGGCTGTGATTTATAGAAACAACTTTCTTCAACTGAAAGGTGCTTATGCTCTGGCTTAAAACACCCCATTTAATGATGCAAAACTCTGAGAAAAGAAAAATTCCCAGGGGGAAAAAAACACAACTGAGGTTTACAGTTCTGTTTGATCTTATAAATACTGAATCTCAAGAACTTGAAGACACCGCAGTTTCCTGATTTGCAGTTGAACTCCAAGCTGACTTTTTAAGGTTCACTTTTAATTTATGTGTGTACATGTGCATGAATGTGCACATGTGAGTGCAGGTGCCCAGAGTCCAGAAGACGGTGTCAAATCCCCTGACGCACACATAGCTACAGGCAGTTGTGAGCCTCCTGATTTGGATACTGGGAACCGACTCGGATCATCTCTGCAAGGTACTCTTAACCGCTTAGCTAGTTCTCCAGCCCCAATTGAACTAACTTTTTAAAAGTTTTTTTTCCCCCTCAGTTGTCCCTGTCAGTGGAATGAGTAAAATACTACTGAACATAATCAACGAACTAGACAAAACATAGTTGGTGTGGACAGTTTCAAGACAGCAACTGAAGGATGATGTTTAATGCTATACTGTCCCAGGTTCAGCAGGTGAAAACTTGGGAAAAAGGTTGTCTGCAGGTTTAAGTCACTCGTGACACTGGGAAATGAAAGGTCTCCTGACAGGGCCGCCTCCTGCTTTCCCGCAGAGAGAAGGTAGCGCGAGCTCGCAAAGGTGTCCTGCTCTTCCTCCCTTCTGCACCAGCAGACCAGACACCCACCTAGCCAGCCTCAGCTGCCGGTTCTCCCGGGTCCCCGAGGTGGCGGGGCGGGAGGCGGTACCCAGTCAAGGACAAGAGGAGAACGACTTGTCTGACCTGAAGGAAACAACCCTGCCAAGAAATTAACCCTGTTCGGAACGCTTCAGCCTTCCTACTTAAACACGTCCTCACCTTTCTTCCGGCGCCCACTAAACTGCTCCGCTGGCCTGTCCGGGCTTCCGCGACCCCTCCAGACCCGGCGGCTAAGTCAATATGGTGGCTTCGGCTAACTCCGTCAGCCAGCTGGAGGACGGAAAGCCAGGAGGGACGATAAACCCAGATTCGACAAAGTTCCCTCTTTGGATCTGTTCGGCAATTTCCGTCAGGCCGACGGAGAGCCGGGAGGAAGCCGAGAGTACGACTTAGACCTGCAGTTCCGCCGGAAGTAGCCGAGGCCTTGAGGCCGAGCGCCTTCGTTCAACTTCGGCTCTTTAAGGGGCGTTTCCCTTAGTTTCGGAATCCTTGGAGGTAGGCATTTTAAAATGCCTCTTTTATTAATTTCTTTCCAAACTCAAGGCAAGACCCGCGGACAGCCTGTGGGCCGTTTAATTCGCAAGTCCCAGTTTTACGTGGGGGAACGAGACTAGCAACGTACTTTGACCTTTAACCTCCAGCCGGTGCAGTGGAGGGAAACGCCTCCGTCTCTATATAAGGACTTTTCCGGCCGGCCCGGGTCCTTTTTTTCCCTCAGCTGCCCGCGGCTCTCCGGCGCTCTTGTCCTCCCTTCTGCCCGGCTCCGGCATACAGCCAACGCCATGGGTTTCGGAGACCTGAAAACCCCCGCCGGCCTCCAGGTGCTCAACGATTACCTGGCAGACAAGAGCTACATCGAGGGGTGAGCCGGGAAGCCGGGAGACGGGGCCACGTGGCGCGGGCTGGGCGGGAGGGAAGGGGCGCCGGAGATCTGGGGAAGGCGAGCTTGGGTCCCCCGAGGCCCGGATGCCGCTGGAGCGGGACCTCCCGGGAGGGGCTGCGAGCGAAGTGATCCGAGTGCGCTTGGTTTCCATGTGGCTGCGTTCAGTCGTGCCTCTTGGAGCAGCTAATAAATGTAAACCTGTGGCTAGCCTGATTGGAAGATGGTAGTCTTTGAGGTCTCCTGAGTGGCAGGTATTCTTGGCTAGCGCAGAGTCACACAGATGTGCTCCACGCTTCCAATTAAAAGCAGCTAAAGCAACTTAGGTACCCCTCTTATAGTTGCCGGTAGTTAGTTTGACGGATAAAGGATTTGTCATTTACTAGCTAGTGTTTGTGTCTTTTCTTTTAAAGGTGTGTGCACTTGTTTTTGTGTCACCGGCAGGTATGTGCCATCACAAGCAGATGTGGCCGTATTCGAAGCAGTCTCTGGGCCACCGCCCGCTGACTTGTGTCATGCCTTGCGTTGGTACAATCACATCAAGTCTTTTGAGAAGGAAAAAGCCAGGTAAAAGTATCTTTGTGCTACTAGGACTTTGAATACATGGCAAAGTAGGACCCTGTTTAAAGTTACTTTAGCTTTGTTGGCTAGTTTAGCTAGTGTAAGCTGAATTTCATTGTGACCTTAAAAGGCCAAGAGACTGAAGTCCTCCATTTTCTCATGGAACAGGTAGAACACGGACAACAGCAATTCAACTTTTCCCTCCTTGCCAATGTGCTTCGACCTGGGGGGGCCACGGCTGGGGTGAGAGGGTAGCTCATTCATTCAGTCCCTGGCCATTCTTCTGAAACTACCAACAAGGGTGGAAGTTTGGGAAAGTGGACTCCAGTTCACTAAGAGTGGAAGTGAGCATATTTAATGAAATACCATACAGATGTCCATTCTAGAAGAGTAAACCATAGTGAGTATTGAGTATGATGTCTCCCATGGTACTAATGTTTGTTGGGTAAAGAGTTTACCTGGGATTGTGCTAAAGGGTAAATAACCAGAAGAGATTGAGTGTTACTGGGGAAAGAAAGATTTTGTGTTTTGTCCAGAAAAGGATGTTACACTGACATAATGAAGGTAGAATGTTTGTTTTCAAGTCTGCCAGGAGTGAAGAAATCTTTGGGCAAGTATGGCCCTGCTGGTGTAGAAGACACCACAGGAAGTGGAGCTGCAGATGCTAAAGATGATGATGACATTGATCTCTTCGGATCTGATGATGAGGAGGTATGGCTGGCTTTTTGTTTGAGTATATTGATAAGACAGTATGTCTTTAGGCAGAAGTACAGGTGCTGTGTCAACTGCCTGGGTTTGAGTCCTGGCTTTGCTTTGTTATCTGCCTTTAAAAAATTAACACCAGATACATGATGAATAAAATCAAATCACCATCTTTCGGCTGAGCTCGTGATGGATTTGCTTTTTTCTGATAATTCTGGTCATTTTTGTAATGGCCGTCACTGCATTTAACCAGAAGATAATCAGCTTTGTGAATTTTTTTTTTTTTTCTGTACAGGAAAGCGAAGAAGCAAAGAAGCTACGAGAAGAGCGTCTTGCACAGTATGAGTCAAAGAAAGCTAAAAGTAGGTAACTTTACAGTTGTTGAATCATGTGAGTGGTCTTTTGCAAAGCTGATCCTAAAGGAATTTCTTCCAGTTTAATTGAATGGATCAGTATTTTTAAAGCCTTCCATAAAAGTATAAAAACTTCCACAGCTACTGGTCTACAGCTGTTGTTATGGTAGCAGTTGTAGCATTCCTCTGTGGGAAAGAAACTGTTGCACAATTCACTGCTCTTTCTTAGCCAAACAGAAAGAGGAATATGCGTGACAGACATAAGGTGTGCTCTATGGGTTGTTTGTGGCAAAGGTGATGGTCTATTTCAAAACATTGAGACCAAGTGTATAGTTGAGTGTTTAGCTGTAATGCATTTCTTTGATTTTTTTTTTTCTTTTTTTAATAGAACCTGCGGTTGTTGCAAAGTCTTCCATCTTGTTAGATGTGAAGCCTTGGGATGATGAGACAGACATGACAAAATTAGAGGAGTGTGTCAGAAGCATTCAAGCAGATGGCTTGGTGTGGGGCTCTTGTAAGTTTAATGTTTGTGTTTTGAAGTTGGAATTTGTGTGTGTTTTCAGTGTTTTCTCATCAGTAAAACTTTGCTAACTTTCTTCCCCTTGGTGTTCTTTTTTAGCTAAATTGGTTCCAGTGGGGTATGGAATTAAAAAGCTTCAAATACAGTGTGTAGTTGAAGATGATAAAGTTGGAACAGATATGCTGGAGGAGCAGATTACTGCTTTTGAGGACTACGTGCAGTCCATGGATGTGGCTGCTTTTAACAAGATCTAAAATCATCCTCAAGTCAGCACATTTAAATAAAAGCTTGACAGATAACCCTCGACTCTTGATTCTGTTGTGATAAATGGTATATGTCTTCATTTTGCGGGAAAGGATTTGGTGGATACATAGTTCATAAGTAATGAAAACTTGGGCCGGAGGACAGAGAGCACAGAAGGTAAAGCTACTTGGCCAAAGTGTAGTGACCCACCTGAGTTTAACCTCCAGGAGCCACTTGGTGGAAGGAGAGGACTAACTCCCAGAAGTTGTCTTCTAGCCAACACATGACCCCACACACATTTTTTAAATTGTGTTCTTATTAAGCACTTAGCAATTAAGTATAACTTTGTAGCCATTGATGATGCAATTATGTGCCTGTCAGCAATACATGGTATTGATGACTGATCTATTGTGACCAGATGTCTTCAAGATTAATTTTTTGGAAAATTGAATCTTGTGCCAGTAAGAAAATTTAGCCACTAAGGGTGTTCACCAATGGTCACCGCCTGGGTTTAATCCCTTGAGCCTACATGGTGGGGAGTAGGGAATCAACTCACCACCCATACACAGTTATGTTTTTAGTGTATGAGTGTTTAGTGTGTGTGTATGTGTACATGAATGCCAGCTGCCTGGGGAATTCAGAAGAGAGTTGGATCTCCTGGAACTGGAGTTCTACGTAGATATTAGCCACTATGTGGGTATTGTGGCTCAGGTCCTTGAGTATTAACTACTGAGCCATCTCTCTGGCCCTCAGAAAGTATTTTTTTAGACACCCCTGTGTAAGTACGTGAGGCAGGCAGTCATACAAAGCTATTTACAAATGTTAAGCTTCATGCCATAAAGGCTGAACTTTTTTGTTAATTTGTGTTAATATAATCTTGAGTTGGCATTATGTCCTGAGAGGAGCATTGTGTAGGTAATTGTTTGCCAGGCTTCTCACAGGTCACATTCTCATGTTAGGTTCCTAAGGTGTGGGATATTTTTACCTTCAGTTTTGGAAACCAATCAAGCTGCAGAAAAGTGCTGGAGTAGGCAGTATGCTAAAAGCTATTGGAAATGCTTTTGCAGGGGATTGTACTGTCCTGGAAGTACACATTGAATATATCACAACTGTTGTGACTTAATGTTATCTGATACATGTATCTAAATATATTTACTATATAAATATATGTTACTGACAGACAGTGATGGCACACCCCTTTAATCCCAGGGAGGCAGAGGTAAACAGACCTATCTAAATTTGAGGCCAGTCTAGGCTACAGAGTGAATTCCAGAACAGTTACAACAGAGAAACTCAATCTCAAGAACAAATTATATGTGTGTGTGTGTGTGTGTGTATATATATGATTATACAATTTTTACAAACAGTTTGGGCATTGTAACTTTCTGTATTTTGAAGATAGGGATCCAGAAAATTAAATAATTCAGGGTTACTTTACTCAACCAGACTACTCTTGCACTCGGTCTGATTTTATGTTGTAACTACTTTTAGTGAGGGAATCTTCATGTTGTAAAGATTTAATTAGATTCATATGTTCAATAAAACACTTAAAAAAGACCCAGCCTAAAATAGTGGGAATTTTTTTTTTCTCAGGTTTGTTAGGATCATGAGAGCCAGCAGAGGGCAGCATTTGGTTTTCTGGGGCTCCATAGTGCTTCAGAACACTGGCCTTAAGGTACATTTTATTCAGCTTATACTGGTGTCCATGTAAACAAAAGAACAGGAGATAGGACTATGCCAGTGATGCATGGTCCTTGAAGTAGTTCTGAGATCAGGCCAGCCTCTATACCACCTGAAAACATAATAGTAATCTACATACTTGTACATAGCCAGAATTTTCCATAACCATGATCTCAAGGACTAAAAATGAGCACAAAATTATAGGCAGGTTTCATCAAAAAACAAAGGTCTTTCCCCTCTCTTTGATTCTGAGCTAGCCTAGTCTTGCTTTGTCCATTTGGATGTGGTGGAAAAGATGCTGTATTCTTGAATTCATAACCTTTAAGAGGACAATAGAGCTGAAGATGTGGCTCAGTGGTGGAGCCCTTGCCACTCGCAGCTTTTGGAGCTGAGAAATTTGGCCACCCAGGACAGGTCATGAAACAGCCATGAAGGAAAGAACAGGATCTATTTACTGATTAACTAGCTCCAACTATTCAAAGCTAAAGCCATTCACATCATTGTCTACCTGAGGCTCCAGACATAGGAAACAGAATCAAATCACCCTCTTGTTTATATTTTGGAACCCCAGAACTGAGCTATAATAACAATAAATTGTTATTTTGAGCAGTTAGATCTTGGGGCAGCTTAGTAAACAGTTAACAAGAATGTAAGTTTTAAATCAATGTAGCCAACTAATATGTTAATTCATAAATTACTAAAAAGTTGGATATATATGTATTTATGCTACTAAAATATCTGTAAATTCAATTTGTTTTTGGGAGCTTGAGGCCAGCCTAGGCTACATAGTAAGACCCATCCCAAACAAAGTTCTTTGTTAATTTTTTTAAGTAAAAAATTTAGTAAAATAATCTCCATAGGGACCTCGGGAGATGGCCCAGTTAGTAAAGTGCATTTAAGGAAGAGCTGAGTTCAATTCCCAGAACACACATTAGAAAAAGCTGGTAGGATGACATGCAACCCCAGTGTCAGGAAGGTAAAGATAGGCAGATCTCTGGGGCTTGCTCATGAGCCATCTTTGCCAACTTGGTGAGTTCTAAGCCAGTGAGAGACCCTGTCTCAAGAAAAAGGTGGGCTCCTGAGGAGCAACACTCAAGGTTCACTTACTGCAGTTCTCACACATGCACTCGCACACACACGAACATGTATGCACACACAAAATGACCCAAAAGCAAAGAAAAGGCCTGCCTGATACTGTTTAAATAGAGATGATTACTATAGTGTGATATAAATTATAAAAATGATTTAATTCGATAGATATATTGCAATACTTCAATAGAAGCAGGCTAAAACAATGGGAAAGTTTTAGATTGTCAGTATCACAATTGCCACCAGAGGGCAGCAGCAAGGCACAACATTTAAATCGCGAGGAACAAATCCTACATTTTATACCCACACAAAAATGTAAGACTAGTACACTGAGCAGAAACAGCAAAAATATGGTCAGATTAGATCAGAAACTTTATCTGAAGGGATTTGTTATGAGGCTCATGTGAAAAAATTGCATTGATTTCTGGGAACACAGCATTCATTGGCCTGTTTCTAGGAGAGACAGGGTCTTGGTTTCAGAGCTCCTGAGCTGTTCACTGACTGTGCCAGAGCAGCTGTTTTCCCACAGCTTATGCTTTACTGTCTCAGCAACAGAAGCCCGAACACGAGCTTGGAACTTCTTGCTAATTAGAACGTAAAGGATGGGGTTCAAGCAGCTATTGAGGAAGGCCAAGCCAGTAGAGAGAGGGATTCCAGCCTGCAGTACGTGCTGGAGAGGGCTGTTGTGGTGAATGGTGAGCTCCCAAATGCTAAACAGGTGGTAAGGAGTCCAGCAAGTCACGAAGGCAATGACCACAGAGAGGATTATCCAGAAATGCTTACTGGACATCAGAATGCTTCGTTTCTTCACCTTGAGGATGAGACACAAGTAGCAGAAGCTCATTGTCAGCAAAGGGAAGAGGTATCCAAAAAGAAACTTCACCCAGGTCAGAACATGGTGTCTCATTAAGGTGATGCCAGTGTCATGCTCTTGGAAATTGTTATAACAAATAATGTGGCTGTTGACCTTCAGAGTGTCCCGGAAGTACAAGGTAGGACCTCCAAGTAGAGAAGCCAAAAGCCAGACAAATAGAACAACAACCCAGGACTTCTTTAGGGTTCTGTGCTGATGAGACGAGACAGGATGGATCAAGTGGATATAGCGGTCCAGGCTGATCACTGTCAGGAAGAAAACACTAGAGAACATGTTCATCTGGGCAATGAAGGAATTGGCCTTGCAAAGCCACAGGCCAAAGGGCCAGTGGAAACTCAAAGCCACATAGGAGATATACAAGGGCAGGAAGAGAAGAAAAATGAAATCTGCAATGGCCAGATTGAGGAACCAGAGAGTGGTGACTGTCTTCTTCCACTTGAACCCCATGAACCAAATGACAGTGGCATTTCCTGGAATTCCCAGAACAAATGTTAGGACATACAACAGCAGGGAGATCCAGTGAACAATTCCCAGGTTGACCTGCTCCTCTGAATCAGCCTCCTGGGAGTAATATTCTAAGGCGTAGGAATAGTTCTCAAATTCTTCAAATAATGTTTCCTTTGGGACATCCATGATGACCTTGTACGTGGAGAGTAAGGAAATCTGCAAAAGCAAATTTTAAAGAAAAAAAAAAAGCTTAAAGAAGAATTAAGTTTGATGACTAAAGAACATAAACACAAAAGTGCGTCATTTTATGACTAAGACGTAGTATATTTTTTGGAAGGGTTTGTGCTTATACTAAAGATATCCCAGTCCCAGTTTCACTGATTATACGCTCAAAGGTTTTGAGAGTTCATTTGTGATTCAGTAATTGTTAAGTTAAAACGATCTATTCTACAGTTCAGTTCCTCTGTCCTTAATACTTGCAGTGCATTACAGTGCATGAAAAGAATCTTGACATTCAACGAGCATTTATTAGGCTTCTGGTATGCATTATTTTACATCAGATGTAGAGGAAAACAGACTGATACTTGTATCTACACAGTAGTAAGTTTCAGATTTGTAATTGTAGTCCTGACTTCTTAAGTTCTAGCCTGAGAACAACTGCTTTCTGGAGCCTTCTATTTCCACAACACTAATAGTCACTGAAGATTTTGACTATTTTAGGCCCAGAATTTTTTTTTTTTTTGGAGGCATTAGGAATTAAATTCAAGGCCTTGAACATGTCAAGCAGACACTCTACCATCAAGCTAAGGTCCTAACCCTAAAGATGATGCGAATGCTAATACGTCAACCAGAGTCATATCAATATAGACGGCTTTTCAGCTACAAGGTATCTTTACTTTTGTTGCATTTTGGCTTTGGGTTTTTTGTTTCTGTTTTTGTTCTGCTTTTTGAAATAGTCTATCACTCTGAAGGCCAGGTTGGCTTGGATCTCACTATTAATCTAGGCTGGCTTAAACCTCACAGCAATCCTCCTGCCTCAGCCTTCCAAATGGTAAGGAGATAAGAATAAGCCACCACACCTAAATAAAAGGTATCTTTTAGAGTAAACTTCATTATGACCACGTAATTTTCACATCAATTTCTTGTATAATGTAATTAATTTTTATTTCATTGAAATTCCTTTGCCTTGAATTAACTTGAATTCTTTTCTATAAATATGACAAAAAGTTTTACATTGGGTCAATTTTCCTGTGTTAACCTTTAACCTCAGTTGTTTATTTTTTTAATATTATTTTTCTTTTATTTGGGTATTTTAGGTTGATCTTGAACTCACTATGTAGCTCAGGCTGACCTCAAACTCAGCAGGCCTTTTGTCTCAGCCTCTTGAGCGGTGGGATCACAGGCATGGCCAGTCACAGTGGCTCATGTGGATGGAACCTGGGGCCTTGCATCTGGTATTTAAGTGTCCCTTCCTTTCCTTTCCTTTTTAAACCGTTTGCTTATTTTACCAGGCTGTCTTCACAATCTTCCTTCCTCACCTCACCTGTCAGTAACTATTCTATCTGCTTGGGGTTCTTTACTAATAAGACAACTCTCTCCCCCTCTCAAATGTTAGATTCTAGCAGACAGAGATGCAGTAAAAAAAAAAAAAAAAATCAAATTATTCATTGTATGTGTGTGTGTGTGTCTGTCTGTCTGTCTGTCTGCATGCCATGGCATACAAATAGAGGTCAGAGTAGATCTCTGTTATAACTCTGGCTGTCCTAGAACTCACGCTATAGACCAGGCTGGCCTCGAATTCACAGAGATCCGCCTGCCTCTGCCTCCCCAGTGCTGGGATTAAAGGCATGTACCACAACTGCCTGACTCATAAAATATATTTTTTTAGAAAATTTTTTAAATGATGGGTCAGTTTAATCCCAGGTACCTATGTCGTGGAAGAAGAGAAAAGAACCACCTTCTGAAAGTTGTCCTCTAACCTCCACAAGGCATGCCTGTCATACTCTACCTCACAATAAATAAAAATAATATTTTTTTAAAAGAAGAAAAGAAGAATGAAGTTCAACGTGGTTGTGAGCATGACATCAGATTATGTAGGCAGTTGAAGGATTATTTTTAATTTTTAAAAAATGTATACGTATGAATGTTTTGTCTGTGTGTGTACCATGTAAGTGACTGTCAAGGGTAAAAGGGAACATTTGATCTCTGGGACTGGAGTTACAGCTGGCTGAGAGCCAACATGTTGAGTGCTAGGAATCGAACCAGGGTCCTCTGGAAGAGAAGTCAGTGTTCTTAACTGCTGAGCCATATCTCTAGCCTCATTGTTGAAGGATTTTGAGCAAAGTTTTTTGATTTGTATCACAGAAAAATCCTTGTTTCTGCTATGGCAGAATTGATTGGTAGAAACAAGAAAATTAATTAGAAAACTGTTCTAGTGATCCTAGCTAGGGCCGTAGGCCAGCCTGTGATTTCAGTTGAATGGACGTTGTAGCATGTTAGGTGGAATTATGACCTTTGTATTGTTTCCATTCGGAAGTTAAGTGTGACATAAGACGATTCAATTGAGTGTCAAGTTGACAAGGGTTGTGATGGTGAATCACAATTGTCAACCCAACCGGATCCGGAATCAACTAGAAGCCAGCTGCTGGGATCTACTGTAAGGGACTTTCTTTTCTTTTTTTATCTTTTTTTTTCTTTTCTATTCTTCTCTTTTCTTTTCTTTTTTATTTATCTTTTTTCCAGGCAGGGTCTCACTATGTATCTCTGGCTGTACTAGAACTCACATGTACATCAGGCTGGCCTCAAACTCACAGAGTGCTGGGATTAAAGGTATGTGCCACCATGCCTGGTGTTTTCTTAACAGATTATAAGTGGGAAGTGGGAAGACCCACCTAAATGTGGGTCCTACCTTCCAGGGGCAGGCCAGATAAAAGGAGATGATAGAAGAAGGAAACCTCGCTTCTGCCTACTTACCTTGGCTCTCCCTGGCAAGTTCATCTGCACTGTGACTGCAGGGTATTGCAGCCTTTGCTGAAATTAGAACCAATTATTTTCAAGCTTCTACTATGGACTGAGGACCCAGGGCTCCAGGAGTTCTCACAGCCTTTGGTTCCAGATTGGTACTACTGAGGCCCCCAGCCTCTTGGTCTGAGCAATTACTGCTGACTTTTCAACTTCTTCTGTATAAGACAGTTGTTGTTAAGCTACCCTGACTACATCAGGTAAGCCAATCTAAAAAAGCGTATATATATATATATATTCTTTCTATTGGTTCTGTTTCTCTAGAGAACCTTGACTAATCCACATGTCTTCCCTCCTTTTAGTCCTCTGTTCCCCTAGACAGTTTCATGTCTACTTTTATCTCATATGCATTTATTTAATTTTGAATCAAGGTCTCATTGTATAGACCTGGCTGACTTAGAACTCACTATGTAGACCAGGCTGGCCTTGAACTCACAAAGATCTGTCCTGCCTCTGTCTCCCAAGTGCTGGGATTAAAGGCATGCACTACCACACCTAGCACATATATGATTTAAAACATGTTTTAAAGATGTATTTATTGTATTTTATGTGTGGGGGTGTTTTATCTCCATGTATGTGTATGCACCATGTGTGTACCTGGTGCCCTCAGGGGTCAGAAGAAGATGTTGGGTCCTGGAACTGGAGTTATAGATGGTTGTCAGCACCATGGGGGTGCTGTTAACAGAACCCAGGTTTTCTACAAGAGCCACAAGTACTCTTAAACATTGAGCCATCTCACCAGCCCAGCCCCACAGACGTCATTTTTTAAAATTTTAAACCAGGTATAATGGCACCCTACACCTTTAATCCCAGCACTTGGGAGGCAGAGGCAGGCATATCTCTGTGAGTTTGAGGCCAGCCTGGTCCATAGAGTGAATTCCAGGACAGCCAGAGCTATATAGTGAGTCTCTGTTTCAAAAAACAAAGAACAACAACAACAAAACCTTTTTAACTGGTATTGGGCCGGGCACGATGACACAGTGGCACGTGCCTGTAGTGTGAGCATCCATCCAGGAATTGGAACAGGAACCAAACCAGGCACCTTAGCAAGACCCCATGTTCTCAGAAACAAAAGGCTTACATTGTATATTCCATCCTGCGGTGTGGCCTTCATCTACTCTATTTTGGTGAGTAACAGAAAATGGGGAAGGCATAGGAAAGAAAACAGAAAGTCTCCCCTTAATCTAATCAAGTAGAGTTAATCAAGACAAATATAAACATGCACATGCACGCACATGCACATACAGGCTTACATGGGCTTTTGGGAGGTGAAGGGAGTTGTGATGAGAGTTGTCTCAGAGGTAAACTAGGCAGTAGAAAGAAGTCAGGTGAGGGTAGGGACAAGAAAGTAGGATAGCTACTAAGCAGACATTAGATCTTTAAACTCACAGTTAAAGGAAACTTTGTCGTTTATTAAGCAGGCAGGTCAAGTGTCTCAGCTCTCAGTGACTTGGCATGGAGTCATTGGTCTTCTCCATTTGGAAGAACATAATAATGCCAGAATGAGGTTTGTAGGCCTCACTGAAAATAGGAAATAGCTACTGTTTTAGTTTCAGACTGTTCATGCTGCTGCAAGTTCAGTAAATAATTCTGACTGCAGTAAAGGCTAGTAAAGATATTTATAATCATAAAATATTTGAGTTGCCACTAAAATAACTGCCAAGCTGCAGTGTAGACGTGGGTAGAGCCACCAGAGTCTGTTAGAAATGTGTAGAAAATACTTGGCACGGAGTCAAGCCGAGGAAGCTGTCCTTGACGTCGGTGGTCTGGCTTCCCGAGAATGTGAAGGGGCATATTCAGGGATTCAGTTGCTGTGAGGGCCCAAGCTATCACATTCCTGGTTTACATTTATTCACACACTGCATCTGTCCTGTTCTGCAGTAGACAGGAATTTACTGAATTACACACACTGGTTTCTGATCCACTCAGGATTTAGCAGATGATAAAGCTTGAAACCCTTTTCTGAACAAATAAACCTTACTATTAGATTTTTGTCAGAAAGTATAGTGATAAATAGTCTAGAAAACCTAGATGACTTTGTGGGAGAGGACATCTGGTGAGGAAATAGAGCATTAAACTTTTAAATATGGTGTTAGACAAAGTGTACCTACAGTGGGAAGCCCTGGTTTTAATTGCCAGTCTCAGCACTCAGGAGGTGAAGGCGGGGGGACCAGGACTTCAGGAGTTTGAGGACAGTCTGAACTGCATGGGAGCTTGTCTTACCACAACAACAATGATTCAGAATGTGTGGTGCAGAAGTTGAACTTAGTTCTGAAACACTGAGGTAGACTGGTTTTCTTGAACCACTGAAAAAGTATGTACTTAACTGACTCTGAGGGGAGCGTAGGCTTTAACCTGCTTTGAGAGAGGAAGATTTGATGCTGCTGATTGTGCAGACCGGAGAAAAGAAACTCAACAGCCAACTGTCTATCCAATGGACAACGTCCAAAACACTGGACCTTCAGCAGAGCATGATAACATAGGCTCTTAATCCTAGCACTCAGAAGGCAGGGACAAGTGAACCTCTGAGTTTGAGGAAGGCCAGCTTGGTCTATGTAGATAGAGATTTCTAGGCCAGCCAAGGTGACATAGTGAGACTCTGTCTTAAAAAAAAAAATTAAAACCATAGGCCATTGAAAGAATGTGTGTTTTTTACCTATGATTCGTTAACAAGAACAAATAGAAAGAGAAATAATCTATTAACATGACAGAAACTTTCGTGAAAGCCACAGATCCATGATCCAGGAGTCATACCTAGTCAATGCTCCACAAAGTTTTTGTTGTTGTCAAGATAAGACAAGGTTTCTTGTCTTGGCTGACCTCAGACTCTTGAATTCCTGATCCTCCTGCCTCTGTCTCTTGAGTCCTGGGATTACAGGCATGAGCTAACACACTGCTATGTGAGATAGCAAACTGTTTTCAAGGTTCTTAGTTGAAGAAAGATTCTGGGAACGTGAGCATGTGTCTATGTGCACAATTGTGCTCATGTGCCTACACGTGCATGCACAGGGTAGGGGTGGGGGAAGATGACTTAGGTTATTGCTCAGTGTTCTCCACTGGACAGACATGAACTATATACCACACCCCAGAATGTACTCAAGATGTTTGGCACCAGTAGAGTATTCTGCTGCCCTTTGGATGAACAATCCCTTGGAAGGTGTCAGGCACAACACGGCTTTATAAAATACCCTGTTTATTTACCCAAGGGGAACAAAGAACATTTTTTTGTTGTTACCAGGGCTTGGGATAGAATCTAGAACTTCTGACATGCAACAGGAGCTTAAACTAAAGCTGAAGGTTGTATATATCATAATCCCGGCATGCCAGAGGCAGAGGGAACTCACCATGAATTCAAGGCAAGCCTGGGTATACAGGGTGTTCCAGGCCAGGTATGGCTAGTCCATTGTTAGATCTTGCCAAAGAAGGGAAGGAAGGAAGGGGAGAAGGGAGAGAAAGAGAAGAGAATGAAGGAGGAAGGGAGGGAGGGAAGAAGGGGAGAAAAAAAAAAAGAATGGAAGTTGGGTATGATATTGACAACCTGTGCTAGTGAGAATGTAGTAGAACAGATTGTACCTTCCCAGCCCCAGTGTTTCCTTTTCCTTTAATGAGAACTTCCTTGCTTTCTTTAAAGTTACCGTGTCATTGGCTGCTTCATGCCAGGCACAAAAATAAATGAAAATATTCTTTGGTGCTTTACGAGGAGTGGACTTGCTTTGGCCTGACTGGAAACAATACAAAGCATGAGGGAGTGTTCTGCTGGTGAAGATCTTTGAATGTCATGCTTTAGGGTTTGGATTTTATTCCACTGCCAGCTGGGAGCAAGTGAAAATGTTTTTAGCAGGGAGTGGCATACCAAATCTTTGTTTTTATCAAAATCATCTGGTGGCAGTTTGGGAGATGGGTTGGAAAAAAAATTTTTTTGAATGAAAGCAGGGACACAGTTACCATACTTGAAATCTGAAAATGGAAGAGGACTTAGCAAGACTTAGAATGGAGGTGAGGGAGACATACTTGATTCAGTAACGGAACAGAACGAGGAAGCTCAGCTGAGTATAACCTTCACAACAGCATCCGTATTGAGCTGGCACTGAAAATCTATCTTGGACAGAAGTGCTAGCTGATCTGAGGCATTTCAATATTTTCAAAACAGGTTGGGAGAGAAAAAGAAAAAGGTTTTCTTTTATCATTAAACTAAAATAACAGACAGACAAAAAGCCCTAATCTAAATCAAATGGAAATAAAATGATATCTGTTCCCACTGTGTGTGAGGTTCTGCTCCTAAAGGGACTTGGAAACTGATCTTCATGTCTGTCTCCCATGTCTCACTTGGACAGTTTGGGAATGAGAAGGCAGCACTTATTCAAGAATGTCAGCACCTACTTATGGACCACTTGCTGTATTGCCCCACCCAGAAACTAGTGCTCTCACTTGTACAGACTTATGACTTTGCTTAATGTTAGGTCAGAGGGAATTTTCCAGGCTTTCTTTGCAAGTGTCAAAATAATTAGCGCATGGGTGTACTTTAAACACCAGGCAGTATAGTATGCGCTGGACTCACTACTTACTTTCAAACCCAGTCTATTTCTTCCTGTCCATGAGATGTTAGATAGCCACCTGCTGCTTTAAAGCCTGTTTCCTTGCTTCTTACCCTGAAGTACGAAGTTACCGTGATTGGACTAGAGAGATGGTTCAGTGACTGAGCACTTCCTGCAATAACCAGAGGACTACCATTCCAATCCCAGCACCAACATCAGGCAGCTCACAAATGCCTACAACTCCACCTCTCTGGTATCCAACATCCCCTTCTGGCCTTCATGGGCACCAATTCACCCACCCCCAACACACACACACACACACACACACACACACACACACATACACATATGTGTATGCACAAACACGTAAGTAAAATAACACAGACTCTTATCAAAAGTTGTTATGATCATGTGAAGAAATCCTCAAAAAGTGTTTAGTTCAGGGCTTCACTCAAAGCATGCTTTGAGTAATTGCAAATACTGATCCTTAAAAGATTAGGACAAAGCAGAAAATAGAGGAAGGTAGGAAGTGTGGAGAGTTCTTTTGTTGTTGTTAGTTTGTTTTTGAGACAGAGTCATACTATATAGCCCCGGCTGGCTAGAACACTTTGTATAGACTAGGCTAGCCTCCACCTCACAGAAGTCCATCTGCATCTGCCTCCCCAGAGCTGTAATTAAAGACATGCACAACCACACCCAGCTACAGTGGAAATTTATTTGATCTAAAAGTGTTTTACATGTTCCATATTTTCTCTGCACTTTATTTTCCTCATATGGGCAGGAGGAGGGCCCAGAGACAAGCCCTAGGTGGCCTGGAGCTTGCTCTGTGGTCCAGGCGGGTCTTGAACTTGCTGCAATCTTTCTGATTTCCTAGTTTGAAAATATTGACTTGTTATGGCATTCTCAAGTGTTATCTTCCCGCAATGTGAGTTGGGGATTTCTGTGTCTAGCCCCAAAATGTCATATTTATCCTCAAATTTCATAAAGAATATTAAAAAAAAATAGACTAAATAGTATCTCCTTTCCTTTCCTTTCCTTTCCTTTCCTTTCCTTTCCTTTCCTTTCCTTTCCTTTCCTTTCCTTTCCTTTCCTTTCCTTTCCTTTCCTTTGTATGGATGGGGTGTGCATCCTGGGCTTGCTCCCAATATAAAGAAGATGGAGAAAGAGGAAAAAAAAAAAAACTTGAGAGAAATTGGCTAAATATAACTGGTTTGTCTTGGTCTAGAATCTTTAACCATGACTTGAAGTTTGCAGATCACGACAGTCTACCAAGAAGCCAGGGGCGAACAATGGGAGTGTGTGCTACCATAGCCCCACTCTGTATTCCACCATTACTCGGCATGTTTTGATCATCAGTCACACACTGTCAGTGATATCTGAAGCAGGCCAGGGGAAATGCCAGATTTAGGGTGGAAACTGAATTGGCAGGCCCTATGTTCTTATTTTAATTTACATCAAGACATTTCCTGTCTTAAAGAAAGACAAGGATATTCTCTTAAAGGAAGGGGAACAATAGTGAGGGAATCTGCAGAACGCATTGAGACTGAAGTCACTTAGCAGAACAATACCATTCATCATGCAGCGAGGCAAAAAGTGAACTGGATGAAACCTGTGGAAAGGGAGCGTGTTCTGGTAGCAACAGCAGTTCTGTTCCGCACAGCCGCAGACAGTGGGGGAGGAGAAATGGCAGCAATTTGGTCTCTTCCTCTTATTCATACAGGATTATACCTGGATGTATTTTTTCCTTTTTTTTTTTTTTTCTCGTAAAAAGTAGTAGGGTGTACAGGATAAAGCACAAGCTGAAGAAACCTGTCTATTGTTCACAATCATCCTGTGGTGCTGTAGAGATACACCATCATTAAACACCTCTAATATAGATTAGTATTCCATGCTAATGAAAAGAAAGCTAGCCACTGAGACTTAAAAAACAAACAAACAAAAATCCAACAGATCTTGGGTTGGGAATTTAGCTCATTGTGTTGGAGCACTTGCACTGAATTTGGTCCTCAACTATGGGAAAAAAAAAAAAGACAAAGCAACAACCACAATAAAAAAGGACAGGTCTTGCTATGTAGCCCTAGTTAGCAGTCATATGTAGCCCAGGCTAATCTTAAACTCCCACAATTCTGTCTTAGCTTCGAAGGTGTTGGGACCATACCTAGCAGGGGCCTTCCTATTGTGGCCAGTCTGTGTCAGGAGAAGTTTGTTGGAGTCTACAAAACAGACTTTGAAAATTTCCTTGGAAAACTGAAGCAGGGCAAAAGGAAGGACTCAAGGAAGCATGCTGAAATTAAGATTTTGTTGGAATAGTTAAAGCAGAAATGAAGATCAAGGATTTTGATAGCGATTTTCCAAAGCTTGAAGATGAAGAAACAGACATTTATTTTAAATGATTCTGGTCCTAAAATTAGAACAAAATTCTTACTATAGGGTTGGTAAGATGGTTCACTGGGTAAAGGTGCTTGCTGCCAACTCTGACAAGCCGAATTTAATCCCTTGCACCCACATGGTAGCAGGAAAGAACTGACTCCTGAAAGTTGCCTTCTGACCTCTATACTTGTGTTGTGACACTGTAACAGGGCCCCAGACCTTAGTGGGCCCTGAGACCTTAGCACAACTGACTCCATGTTGGAAGTGCCATTCAGGCTGTAAGACTTAGCACATAGGCAGCACCACCTGCCTAAACTAAAACAAAGGCCCAATCCATCGAAGTCCATACAGTTCTAGGAGAGTCTCAAAATGTACTAACCTTGCTTTTTAGCTTCTGTAGTTCCACTTCTGGCTAACTGTTCTTGCTAACTGAAGTATGTCAACCCAGAATATGGTTTTTGTGCTTAAAAGCTCATCCTGAGAAAGGCTTGGGGCTACACTGGGATTCTGAACACGCACTGTAATCACTAGCTGGCTAACAAAGACTTTCTATTGGCTTAGACCTGAGTCTAAACAGTCTTCTCTGGTGAATACCCAGCAATAGCATGAGTGAATCCATTGCCCCATACATGTTCTGTCTCTGTCTCTGTCTCTGTCTATCTCATCTCTGTCTCTCTGTCTCTCTCTCTCTCACTCACACACACATAAATATTTTTTAAAGGGGTTTTAAAGAATCTCAGGGGATGGTGAGATGGCTCAGTAAGTAAAGGCATTTGTCACCATGTCTAACAACTTGAGTTCAATTCCCAGGATCCACATGGTGGAGGAACTAACTTCTGTAAATTATCCTTTGTCCTGCACAAGTAAACTGTAGCATGAGCGCACATACATACATACATCTACCTACAGGAATCTATACACATAATAAAATTCTTATTTAAATCAGCAAACTGTGATAATTTGGGTTTATAGAAGCAAGGAGTCTGTTCAAAATTGAGAGTGTGAAGAGCCTATCAACCAACAAAACAAATGGAAGATACTGCATTGACTGGGCTCTTCAGAAGTTCAGACAACTCAGTGCTACTGAACTGGTGAGTGTTAGGACCCCAAAATGGCCCAAGTAGACACTGAAAGAAATGTGTGGTCATACAAAGCAGTTTATTTCTGTGGGGCACATTCTGGCATGCCAGGATCAGTCAATTAAAAAAAACATGATGAAGACCAAATTCGGATGGGGAGGCGTGAAGTGAAACAGGTAGTCCCTAGGGGGATCTCTCCAATTGGTCAGGACCTGAACACAGGTCCTTACTGGATTGGCTCGTTACTTCTGGCAAGGAATTGAGGGGTTCACAGGAAAGTGGGGCACTTGAGAGATGCGCAGAAAGTTCTAATTGGCCAGCAGTTGGCTTTGGAACTCTCTGAGAATTACCTGGGATTCATGAAAAGCTGAGGTCAGGGCCCACCCACCACGAGGGGGCACCTGGTGGTCCTCCCAGTGAGGAACCTCTGTGATGCTGTATTGTTAAAAGTGAGTTTTCATTTACCTTAAGAGTTGAGTAGCTGGTTTTTCTGTTTGTTTGCTTGCTTTTTTCAAGTTTATTTCCTGGAACCTGACCTACTGGAACTCATGACCTTGACTTAGAGAACACACTGACCCTCCCTAATCACAGCCGTCACAAGGTGTTTTTTGAGATTTTTCTGATTTAGGAGGCGGTTGTTGACCAGCTCTGCATGCATCACAAAATAAAAAGCGAGCTTGCTCCAATTTGGCTCAAATTGCAGTAGTGGTCTTGTTCTTGCCCAGTGGGATTAACATTTTTCTGGAGGCCCCAGGGAGATTCAGACCAAATTCTAAAGCCAGACCTTCTCTCTGGAACTCCAGAGCTGAAGAGCAGCTTCAGGAGGCACATGCCCAGGCTTGCCTTCAGCTTCTCAGATAATCGGAAGTAAACGCCCATGCTAGGCAGCTAAGGAGGCCTCCTGGTAAGGTGTCCTCTGGTGTTGTTCCGTGGGATCCCTGAGTTCTTAAGAGGATTGCGGTTAACCCTGGATAAGCTTTTCCCTCAGATCCAGGTCACTTAACCAGTTGGTACCATCCACACGACCATCTATTTCAGCCTGGAGATGCTACATTGGTCCACAGCTTCAAAACCCACCAGCTTAAGCTTAGATGGAAAGACCTTACGTCATGATTTTCTGAACACCTACTGCTGTTAAGGTTGCTGGTATTTGTGCCTGGATTCATCACTTCCACCTCAAGAAGGCACCTGAGGAACCCACAGAAGAGGAGCCCAGCCCCAAGAAGTGGAAAGTGACTGAAAAAAAGACTGATAAAAACCAAACTTTCTAAGATTTGACTGTCTAGCATAGCCTTAAACATTGTGTTCTTGCTGTCAGAATCTGTACTATGGTTGTCCTCCAGCTAACAGTCTTATTGTCTTATTTTCTCCTATGCAAACAGAATCCTAGATGTATCTTGACAGGGGAAATAAAAGGTAACCGTATCATAGGAAACACCCCGATATCATCTTACCATGCAAAAGATTGCTTTTATCTATCAGGCCATAGTGTGGACAAAAGAAGAGGAACAAATAGTCTTTAGCCAGATGGATGGAGGACACTCGGGATGGGCTAATCCAACTGACCGACCCCAACTCAATAATACAGACTTCAGCATAATCAAATATCCTTTAAAAGGTTCTGATAATGGAAATTACAGAAGTGCTAAAATAAGAAGGGGAATGGAAAATTCATTAATTACTTCAATTGAACTCAACATACCCAGATTAGCCCTGTCTATAACTAATAGTATGGCGTATAATCTCTGGCTCCCTCTAGCACTAAAAAGCCAATTAGAAAACTCCTTCTGTGTCAGAGGAGATCCTTCTATTACTGGATTCTTAAAAAAAAAAAAAAAATATATGAAACAGGGGGTTCATCTGAAAATTATAGAAGGATAATGGGGAACAAAATGGAACATGCCCCTACTAATGTTTTTAAAGCTGTGGCTGATGTTCCCATTAATAATGTGATTTTTCACTGTTTAGGTTTTGATTGCACAAATATCCTTTTTGATTATAATTCTATTTCTTACTATGTCCTCCCCTTTCGTAAGCATTTGCTTTTAGGATGGACTTTTTTCTGTGAAAATAATACTTATTCTGCACTCCCTGTAGGGTATAAGGCTCTGAGGGATAGAACTGTGCTACACCTATTTTACTTAGTAAGTCAGTTGATTGAATTACAAGACCACTTCCTGAGCATTGCAACATTCCTCACATCTGTTAGATGGCACTACAGTTGCTACTACCATAGTCTTTCTGTTACCTGACCTGGGACTTGTTGTTGGACTACAAAGAGAGTTCTCTAAAATAGCCTGTCTGCTAAAAACAAAAACAAAAACAAAACCCTACTAATATTACAGTGAAAATACTAGCTGAAATTAATCAAGAAATGGGAGAACTGAGAGCAACTGTTCTACAAAATAAAGCTACTATAGATAACCTGCTACTTAAGCATAGCCTTGGTTGTCAGCGATTTACTGGAATATGCTGTTTTAATAGCTCTGATTTCTCTCATACTACTGGCAACCAAATTAACGATGTACATAAGAAATAGACAAAATTGCCCAAACAAAGTTTGGCTGGCCAACATGGCTAAGGTGGCTCTCCCTCTTCATTGTCCCTCTGGTATTATTTCTGGGGCCCTGTGACTTCCAATGTGTTACCAACTTGATCACCTGCCAGATAAGCAATGCTAGAATCATTGCTGCTTGACAACATTATTAAAAATGGTCCCCTATCAAGGATTTGACAGGAACACATAAGGGTTATAGAGAAATATTTAATCCTTTAATCTAGCAGCATGGCTGCTCTAGTAAAGGATCACATTGAAAGGCCTGTGTGATAGCTAGGAAAGGATCACAACAAAGGTTCTATATGAAGGGATCACATTCAGAGGCCTGTGTGGTCTGCATGGAATGTAGAAAGTTAGTACATACCTTTAATCCCAGAATTCAGAAGGCAGTGGGAGCACACGATTTTATTTTCCCAAGCGAGAAGCAAGTAAAAGGAGAGATAGGAAGCAGAGCTCAGAATGAGTCAGTGTCAGACAGGAAGTGAAATCTGAGATGAATCAGAGTGAAGAGCAGATAAGACAACCTCCCTGAACAACCCCTCCCCGTCACTCTCCCTAATCACATGACCACCACATGGTGTTTTTCTGAGAATTTTCTATACTTCTTTATTGTCCAATTGTCTCACTCTGTAAACTGCTTTGCAATTACTCACGATTTTACTCCGTAAAAGGAACCCAAAAATGGACTTGAGGCTGCTCTCTTTAACCCAAATTAGGAGGCAGTTGTTGGCCAGCTCTCAGCAAAGCAAGCTTGGTCCAATTTGGCTCAAATTGTGGTAGCGGTCTTATTCACGACTGGTGGGATTAACACTGGCACATTCTAGAAGGCACTAATGTATGCACTAAAGGGGCTCTATCTCTTTCTTCAAGGTAAGGATCTGTGATAAGAAATATCAGTTATGAGCTTTTATTCTCTACAGAGTTGGAAAGTGAAGATTAGAAAAATTAAAAGCTTTACAAAAACAGAGTTGGTAAACTGCCATTCAAATTGGAAACTACCTTTGTTTTAACCTTTAGGCATCTGGGCTTACAAGTATTTGCCACATACCCCATTCATGACTCACTGAGGGTCCAGCCTGGGAACTGGTACCTAGTAGGCAAGCACTCTGCCGACTGAGTGATTTCCCCAGCACTCTAGTTCTAAACTGTTATGATCCTGCTCATGGGCTTTCTTTCCTGGCCAGCTGAGAAGCAAATGATGGCTGAGCTTTGAGAAGACTACATTCACTCTTATGATATTGTTTTAGTAAAAGATGAATCCCGAGAAGTCAGTAGTTCTATTTTATAAAAGTTTTCATAGATAAACAGTCTTCAAAATAGACCACTCTTGTGTTATAAATAATGGAAGAGTTGCAAATCAGTTTATCTTGCAGAAAGATTGTTGCATGTGTGTGTGTCTGTAGATAGGACTCCTCTGTAGAGCCCACACTAGTCTCAAACTCTTTTTTCAGTTTAGCCTCCTCGTGCTGGGATTACAGGCATGGATGCCACATCCAGATCCAGAAAGACTCTGATTTACAATCCATTCTTTCTCTCGACGTTTGCCTTTGCATAGCTGAGGCTTTTCAACACGTTGAACCCGTCAGTTGTCAACTTCTTTCTTCCCACCTGTCTCAATACACTCACTGAATTTTTTTTTAACAGATTAAAACATTCTTAATGCCAAAATTTGAATAACAATCCCTGTTTTTCTGAACTGAATTTTGTAATTTAATTTTATTATGCAGTTTGGACTTGTCTTTTTAAACAGGGGAAGTTTCTGGAAGTTGAAAAGTTTTACCCAATTATGGTGAAATAGGGTGCATAATTTTAAGTTTCTATTTGTTCTTCATGTCAGTGAATTATGCTGATAGTGTCATCATCATTTTGTCAGGAGGAAATTCTTATTTGCTAGAAAACACTGGTAGTGGCTTTAGTTTTTGTTTTATTGGTTTATTTTTATTTACTTATTTATTTATTTTCATTTTTCGAAACAGGGTTTCTCCACATATCCCTGGCTATCCTGGAACTGGTTCTATAGAGCAGGATGACCTCAAACTCAGAGATCAACCTGCCTCTGCCTCCTGAGTTCTGGGATTAAAGGTGTGTGCCATCATGGCTCGCTTTTTATTTATTTATTTAAGCTCCATATTGAAGAACTTACTATACCATGAAAATCCCTCTGATAAAAAGTCTCCAACTATGTTTTTTTTTAACTGCACAAGTAGGACAAAGTAGATCCCAAACAAGAGATTTGTGCTGACATTTACAAGTGAAACAAGATCTTACCAAACAAAAATACCCTCAAACCCTTATCTCAGCCACAATAAAGAATCTGAAATGAGGCCAGCAAGATGGCTCAGTGGGTAAATGATGGAGCCAAGAAGCCTGGTAAACTGAGTTTGATCCCTGCTACCCCAATGGTGAAAGGAGAGAAGGAACTACAGCAAGTTTTCCTCTAAGCTCCATAGGAGAATCATGGCACACAATCACATGGGTGTACACACACATACACACAAAAAAGTAACACTTTTTTTGTTTTTAGAAAGAATATGAAACCATTGGTCTTTCTGCTTTGTTTAAGCATAGAAAAATCAGGTTGCTTTTTTTGCCTCCAAAAAGTATTTTGTTCAAATATTTCAGATTGTGAGTGAAGCTGCCTTATGTAACCATTTCACCCTCTGGGATTTTTTCCCAATTGAAGATATGCAGTACCACCCGAATGAGTCAGGTTTCATAAAATGTAACATCTGTGAAAGAGTGTCATAAACATGACAGTGCCCAAAACAGCTGTGGAACTTTGGGAGAAACAGAATCTCCACTTACAGCTAGTTCTTCATAGTTCAGTTTACAGAATTAAAAATGAACACACACTTGTACATGCAGCCCATAGACATTCTCCTCTCTTTTTTTATCAAGAGACGGCCAGTGATATAGTCCAGTTGGTAGAACATGAGCCCTGCAAGAGGAGATTTTAAAAAGATGGGCCAGACTCAGAGATGGTGTCACCTTTAATTCTGGTCTTTAATCCCAGAACCTAGGAGGCAGAAACAGGCATATCTTTGTGAGTTCAGTTCAACCTGGTCTACAGAGTGAGTTCCAGGACAGCCAGGACTATACAGAGAAACCGTGTCTTGAAAAACCAAAAAAATTGGAGCTGGAGAGATGGCTCAGGGATTAAGAGGCTCAGGCTGCAGAGGATCCAGGTTCAATTCACAGAACCCACATGATAGCCCACAACTGTCTGTAACTTCTGTTCCAGGGGCTTCAACAGCTTCACACAGACATACCCGCAGGCAAAAACACCAATGCACATAAAATAAAAATGAATACTTAAACTCTTAAAAGGAAAGAAAGTGCCAGGTGAGCTTGGGAGGCAGAGGCAGGCAGATCTCTATGAGTTTGAAGCCAGACTGGTCTAGAGAGTGATTTCAAGGAAAAGCCAGAATTACAACAGAGAAACCCTGTCTTGAAAAACGGAGAGAGAGAGAAAGAGAGAGAGAGAGAGAGAGAGGGAGAGAAGAAAGAAAAGAAGGAAGAAAGGAAGGAAAAGAAAAACAGACAAATAATCCATTCAATCAGGATCTCAGAGATACTTGCCGCACGAGGGCTTCTCCGTGATCATTTATGTCTCGCATCTGCTGACGCGGTGTCAGGACCCTGACCCTGGTACTTATAACAACCCCTGAGCTTTAAGGGAGCCCAGGATGGAACATCCCACCCTTCTTCCTTCTCAGCCACACCCACCACACCCATTTGCTTTCTGCCTTGCACCGAGGTGCCTTGTTGCCGCGTTCCCACGAGCGTTGTTCAACCATGTCATGTCTCAGTCTCCAGCCGCTGGCCAAATGAGCCCTTCAAATCTAACACAAAATGTGATTTGCAATGCTGAAGATCGAATCCAGGGCTCAAGCCAACAACTGGTACGTTTCCAAATGCACTCCCTCATCGCATCTTATAAAGACCCTCTTGTTTTGAACCAGAAGCTGACTGACTCGTCCAGTTCTCCCAAGTGCCAATTACAGCAAACAATTGACACCCAGACTACATCTTGTGAACGGCCTGGGGGCGCGCTAAACAAAGAACTTGGTAGTGCATCCAAGAAAACCTTAGTACTTCCGGGTCGGGGACAATGGTGGCTGTGAAATTATGGCAGCGTCGTGTGTGTTGCCTGTGGTCTACATGGCAAACCTGTAACCCCGTAAGTAAGCTTTTTCTAATTACTGCAAACTATCTAACTATGGAACTAAGAGGAACCATCTTGGTAACTTCTGACCCATAACCCGGTCACGTGCAAACCGTTTCTGGGTTTAGGGGACCAAACCCTAAATTTGTGGTGCCTGTGCTGTCTCCAGGTAGACAAAATCAGAATGCATATGCCAGGAGTGACATACATTGTATTGTATTTTATTACAATAATCTTCTTTTCTAGTTTTTATTCTCCTCTAATTACTAACCTATTTGTCTTTACATCTCGGCCCATAAGATAGCCTCAGGGCCGCAGACAAGCTAGGTAGGTTTTTTCTACCATAGAGATAAATACTCAGCTATTGGTGCTTTTGTTTTATTTTGTATACATTTGTGCTTGGTGAGCTCCTGTAGGTATCTGATCCCCTGGATCTGGATTGTCAGACAGCTGTGAACTGACACGTAGGTGGGAATTGAACCCAGATCCTTTGGAAGGGCTGTCAGTGCTCTTAACTAGTTGATCAGTCTCTCCATATCCCCTTTTTTGGTTTCTTGAGGAAAAGGTCTCACTGTGTATCGCAGCCTGGTCTCAAACTCCTCCTGTCTCAGTCTCTTAAGTGTCTGAGTCACAGACATGCTGCTGTCACAGCATTTTTATGGGATAGTCTATTTAGATATCTAGTGTCTGCTTCATAGAATCTATAAATGTAAGTTTTCTTATGACCCTGATAATTAGTCCATTTATTAGAGTTTATAACGATTCTCACAGCTTAGATATGACTATGGAAGGAGAGTGGATTTTTGAATAGTAGCTAATTTAATGATCAATAACTCAGACCAGAGAGCTTATTTGAGGATATTATGTGTTAGCTTTGATAACATTTTGGATTTATGTTTATCCTGAGAGAGAACATCAGCTGAAAGAAACCATTGTAAAGAGCAAGATAATGGTGTCCCCGCTGTTTCAATGTGGTTACAATGTGCTCATTCTTTTTTATTTTATTTTGTAAAACTAGGACATTCTGATCCTCTGACAGATAATGTTCTGTTTATTTTGTGTCAGACCGTTCAATAGATGGTTCATTTCTTGTACAACAGACCTGAGTTTCTTTGTATGGCCCTGCTGTTTGAGAACTGAGAAATTATCTGCCTTAGAGAGAGAAACGCTGTCCAAGCACTCTCTTAAGTTTGATGAATATATTACATACTGATTGTGTGAGGGAAAAAAATGTAAAAAGGAAGAAATGGCTATTCTGTAGGAAATTACTGCCCATTTGAGCAAATTCTACTGATAATAGGTAGAGAGCAATTTTTAAAAAATGAAGCTTTTATCAGAGTGTGAAAAGCAAATGAATGCTCGTGTATATATTTTAACAAAAGCTTGAAATGTCTCATCTACATGAACATTTCTGCCCTGTTTTAAAATATATTAATTTATGAGAAAAATGAAAATATACTATTTTTGTTGTGTTTTTCTTTGTTGCTGTTCCAGTACAGACTGGCCTGAGACTCATCTGTTATCTGAGGCTGGCCTTAAAGCCCTGATCTTCTAGCCTCTACCTCCTAAGTATTGGTATTATGCATCTCTATGCATCTCTATGGTAGCAAACACCACCGTTATGTAGCAAAAAACAAACAACTTTAAGTGTGCCTTGAAATTTACTCTTCTCTCATTAGCTCTGAAAAAAAGAAAAAAGTCAGAGGAGGAAGAAAGGCATATTTGTGAAAGGTCCTTCTAGAGCATGGTGTCCCTCCTATCAAGAAGCTTACATATGTGATCTCAATTTTCTTAATTGAAATTTATTGTGTGTGTAAAAGAAAGTGGTTACTTTGTGCAGGTATATGCCCCTGCACATGTGTAGAAGTCAGAGGACAACTTGGAAACTCCAGGTAGTTTCCAGGGATCAAACTCAGGTTGCCAGACCTGCATAGGAAGTGCCATTCCACTAGCCTCAAGATCTACATAAGGTCTAAAATTGTCCCAAATTCTTGGGTAATGAATATAAAGAACTCTAAGTGCGCATTGGTGTGTCTGAGTGGTGGCAGAAGGAAGTATCGCTCACAAGAGTGATACTTCATATTTTCAATATGCCGCATGAAATGAAAGCCATTGTGGGGCCTGACTGGTTAAAGGGGCCTGTAATCCTAAATTCTTGTGAAGCTGAGGCAGAAGGACCGCAAGTTCAAGGCCAGCCTAAGCTTTAGACTGAGTTCAAGGCAATAAATGGTAAGAAAGATTGGGTTATAGCTTAGTGGTAGCACATTAGTCTTATAAATATATAAATATAATACTCAGGGCTGAAAACAAATACAAAGCCTTATGGGATACAATGACAATCAAACAGAAATTCTGAAATACAATTGGGTAAAAGAATAAAATATTTCTATAAACACCGCATCATGAATAAGCTAAGGACATAGTCTACTTCCCTAAGCTTTTCTTTCTGGAACCTTCTGGTGCTGCTGAAATTACAGAGAAAACCACAAGCTCTTCTAAAGAGCCAGTGGTGTCTTTCCATGGTTCTTGCCTACAGAAACTCCCCTGACCTGCACACCCAGGCTGTATGCACCACGGTCCCTGCTCTGCGCTCTCCACCCAGAGACTGCTGCTGACACACTGAATGCCGTTTATGAATGTCTGTCTCCTCCCCACACTGGACTTCTGCTTCCCCTTATGCTGCCTGGGCCTAGCCCAGCACCTGACCTAGGAGAGCTCAGTGACACCTACTGAACCATCAAGACTAGAGGGTGGGCTTTGAGAAAAGGCATTCCTGCCATGGGATATAAATATAAATATGTATCCATATAAAGCTATAACGTGGATTTATATATGAGAAGACAAGAACAGGCTGAGAAGGGAGCCAGGGTGAATACTCAGCAAACCCATTTGTTTTTTACATTCAGTTCCTCCTTCTTAATGGGTTACAGGGTGCTGGGTTCCTGGCAAAGCTAGCCTCCCTCCTGAGAAGAGTATCCCATCTGTTCAGATTCTCCATTCGACTTTTGATTGGCAACAGCTCCCACTTCCAGAGAAAGAGGTAAAGTTCCCCCCAGGACCCCACAGGCTGTCATCAAGAGTTAATAACTTCACTACAAGCCAGTATGGTTATCCAACCAGGAAGTGCTTATAACAAAACCAGTTGATCTAACTCCATGCCAAAGGAGGTGATCAGCAAGCAAGCCTAATTCCATCCCTGACTACATGTAAGGAAGGAAGCACCAACCTTGCCTAATGCCAAAGCAGTGCGTCACACATCGGGTGACACCTGGTGTGTCCTGAGCCCTTGTGACGCATGGTACAGAGCTAAGCAATTTCATTGCACTTTCAGAGTTCATTCTCACAACGATCATGGGAGGAACTATTATTTCCATAAGGCTAAGGGGAGGTGGGCAATTGGCAAGAGTAGTATGTCCAGACTGAACTCGGAGTGTGTTGGACTGTGGGACCTGCCTTCTTTCCCCTGCTCACACAGCCTCAGTGTACAACCACCCTTAGGTGTTCATCTCTGTTACTGGATTGTAAGAGCCTCATGGGAAAGGACTGCCTTCACCAGTCCTTGTCTGTCTACAGCACTATACAAGAAGCTGATATGCACTCAGTCAATACTGAGTGACTGCAGAAATAAGCAGTTTCTCATCTATAAAACTATGTCATGAACTGGGTGTGGTGGTTTATATACTCAGGAGACTGAAGCAGGAGGATTACAAGTTTAGGCAAGCCTAGTCAACATAGGGAGACCCTGCCTCAAATTAAAGAAACTACACATACACACACACAAACTCACAAAACAAAAACAAACAAACAAAAAACTTCTCAAATTCTCTTATGTTTATTTTATTTTATTGTTGTTATTGTTTGCTTTTTGTTGCTTTTAAGACAGGGATAAATGTAGCCCAGACTGGCCTCCAACTTGCTAAGTAGCTGAAAACGGCCTTGAAGTTTTGATCCTCATGACCCTACCTTATAAGCAGTGAGGTTATAGGCTTGCACCAACAGGATCTCTCTAGACTGCCCTAGATGTCCTGGAATTTGCTCAGTTTGCCTTGAATTCACAGCAATCTTTCTGTCTTAGTCTCCCATATGCTGGGGTTATGGGAGTGAGGTATGAGACCAGGCCATGGTTTTACTGTTAAATATATTTATCTATAACCTATGTAGAAACAAAGCACATAAATAAATAAATAAATAAATAAATAAATAAATAAATAAATAAAGCAAATGTTTAAAACAAATTATTTCATATAAATATAGCCTATAGTTATTCTTGAAATTATTAATCCATGTTTTATGTTGAAGCATAAGAAATCTTTATTATGTTATGTCAGACACAGGCTGTTTAGCACCATTCTTATGTGACACCTTGTAAAAGTAAACCTTCTTTGTTAACCTTTTTTTTTTTTTTTTTGAGACAGGGTCTTTATATGTAGATCTGGCCTGAAACTCATAAAAGAATTAGCTGCTTCTGTCCCCAAGTGCTGGATTGAAAGGCTTGTACCACCACTGCTGCCCCATGTCAACTCTTTTTTTTTTCTTTTTGAAACAGTATGTGATGTGTGTCTGGAACTCAGTATGTGACCTAGAATGACCTTAAACATCTGAACCTCCTCCAGCTTCCACCTCCCAGGTACTGAGATTACAGACATGTGCTACCATGTCTGCCACCTCCCAGGTGCTGAGATTACAGACATGTGCTACCATGTCTGCCACCTCCCAGGTGTTGAGATTACAGACATGTGCTACCGTGTCTGTGTTATACAGTGCTGGGGCTAAAACTCAGGGCTTCATACAGGCAAGCATTCTACCAACTACGTTCCTAGCCCCTGGGTTAATTTGTAATTATATGCTTAGGCAGCGTACCTCATTACCATTTTTCCCTCTCAAGCCTGTTCATCCTTATAAATTAGTGAAGAGAACATTTTATGTAAGATTAAAGATGTCATACCTACAAATACCTTTTAGGTTCAATGATCAACTTCGTCTAACTTTCAGTATTATTTTCTATGGCATTAGGGACACCTTGGTCCTAAGGAAAGTTCAGTTCAATGTGTCTTCTGATTTTTTTAGCTGGTCTATCTTCCCCAGGTTGTCATGTTGCAGACTTCTTTGAAAAGCCCCTCTCAAGCTGAGCATGGTGACACATCCCTTTGATCCTAGCACTTATGAGGCAGAGGCAGGAGGGTCTCTGAGTTTGAGGCCAGCCTGGTCTACAGAGTGAGTTCCAGGACAGCCAGAGCTGCACAGAGAAACCCTGTCTCAAACAAACAAACAAAAACATACACACAACAAAAAACAAAACAAAACAAAAAAAGAAGAAAGAAAAGCCCTTCTACCGAGGTCCTCTACTTCTTAGTATTAACTCTGCCTATCCCAAGCCTGACCCATGCTGTTCCTCAAGTCATTCTCGGTTTTTTGCAGTAACTTACCATGTATGTTTATAGTGGCCACTCTTTAAAAATATTAATTTGGCTTTATTAGATCTGATTATATACTTTGTAGGAATTATATGTAACTATATATAACTTAGTATACTAGGTGACTTGTTGACTATGGATAATTAATCGCTGTTTTACTTTTGCATAAAAAGAGTAAAAAATCAGCTCTTCAAGGAGATTAACCCTGGATGCCATTTTAAGTTCATGTTCAAATCTGTTCTTCTTCTTATATTTATTTGTGTATATGTGCATGTATGTGGGAACATGTGCCATGGTACACCTGAAGGAGTCAGTTTTTTCTCTCCACCGTGTGAGATTTAAGGATCAAACTCAGGTCAGCAGTGTCAGTCAGGCACAAATGCCCTTCCGTGGCGTCATCTCAATGCCTTAGAACTGTTTTGTTTCTGTGCGGCTCCTGAATGAGCACCATAGCCTCTCCTTCTCTCCTCGTGCACTAAACTTAATGCCATGAATTCACGTGCCCCTTTTGCCTTGCTTGCAACTTTGACACCTACGATTGTCTTTGCCAGTGATACATAGGTCCTTCAGACTGTGCATTCCAGGGGTATCTAGTAGTCCTGGGTTCTTTTTCTACTCTACACAGTCTTCAGTTTTAAACTCCACTCAAAGCAAAGTCCACTTGGAATTTCTTACTCCTACTGAGATTGACCTGGATTTATTAAATTCTGAAATATGTTTGCTGGCAGCAACACTGAGATAGCAGGCTTTGAGGATTTGAGTGAGATCCCTTATTGAGGTTCATGTAGGGACTGGATTTTTTGAGGGTAGTATTCTGCAGGGTTATTAATTAATATTTGGGGCTGGGGGGGGGTGGCTCAGAGGTTAAGAGCCTGCAGTGTTCTTGCAGAGGATCTGAGTTTGGTTCCCAGCATCCATATTGGACAGCTCACATCACACTTGCCTGTAACTCCCCCTCTAGGGGCTCTGATGTCCTCTTCTGGCTTCCAGTGGCACCACATACTGGTGCATACCCTTCCCCAATGAACCTAATTAAAAATAAAAATAGTAGGAGCACATGTCTATAATCCCAGCACTTGGAAAATAGAGGCAGGAAATACAGAAGTTTGAAGTCATCCTTTACTACAGAGCTGGTTGGAGGCCAGCCTGAACTCCATCAGAGCTTAAAACATCAAGGAAGGGGGATGGAGAGACAGCTTGACCAATGAGAACACTGGCTGCTCTTCCAGAGGACCTGGGTTTGATTCCCAGTACCCAAATGGCAGCTCACACAACCATCTGATATTCCAGTTTGAGGGGAGCTATCCCATTCTTCTGGCCTCCAGAGGCAGCAGGGAAGCATGTGGTGCACAGATACACATGCATGCAAAACACCCATATACATATAAATAAATAAATAAACAAATAAATAAATAAATAAATGTTAAAGGGGGGAAAAGCAAGGAAGGAAGGAAATAGCACAGTGAGAAACCTAAAGTTCTATGTATGTGTATATTTGTGAACCCAAAATTCTTGTACCTGACAGTGAATACAAATCAGGGAGCAATACAAATCAGAGTTCTAACTCAGGATTGGCTGTCATGTGCCCATTGAGCCTATGTACTAACCCAATAAACATATCATATCTTAGATGAGTTTTCTTAAAAGACAAACAAACAAAACCAATAAAACATGTCTATATCCTTGGAGGAGTGGGTCTCTGACCCCTGTGGATATCGAAGTCTGGATGCTCACATTTCTTAAACACAGTGGCTTCCACAGGGACTCAGTCCACTCCTCCTGCCACCCAGCAGCCCAAGAGGAAGGTCGGTTTAGGTGGAAGGCTAGTGAAGGAGATGAGTGAGGGTTTCAGCTAAATCTGCTCCTATAAAACTGGACAGGAAAGCAAAACAGTCAACAGGAAAGGCTAATTTGTCAAGTAGAGAGGAGAAGCAGAAGGGAGAAGGGGACAAGGATACAGACTGGGATGGCCCACTAAGAAACGAGAGGTTTAGTTGCAGCAAATGAAGAAAGATGAGAAGCTGTTCCTGATGAAGTAGGAGGAAAGGAGGCAAAGTCCGATTGATACTGTATACCCAAGGTCTTCATTCAAGGTCCCTGCCTCCCTTCTGATGGAACCAAAAAGATACTTTATCCACGTCTGTGTAAGGGTACAGTTACTTTGGAAACATGTTTGACATGGAGGGCATCTTGCTTCAGATCATTTTTGATATGTAAAAGCTTTTATTTAACTTATTTATAAGTAAATAAATATTTATTTTGGGGGAGCGGGTGTTTGAGACAGGCTCTCACTTTATAGTCCTGGTTGTCCTTGAACCATGGAGACCAGGCTACTCTCCAACTCACAGAGCTATGCCTGCCTCTGCCTCCTGAGTGCTGGGATTAAAAGTGTATACCACAGGGCCTGGCTAAAAGCTTTTATTTTAAAGGCATAATAATTTCTTGGCTTTACCTTTTGCTTTTCAGGGTTTTTGATTTTTAAAATTACATTTCATCTATCTGTCTGTCTGTCTATCTGTGCGGGGATGCATGCCATAGTTCTTTCCGTCCATCATCAAATCGAGGTCATCAGCTTGTCGTGAGCCTCCTTTACCTACTGAGCCATCTTGTCTGGTCCCTTGATTTTATTTTATTATTTTATACAACCAGAAAATATGGCGATATCAAATTACAGGGGTTTTTGACTGTGTGGGGTTCTCTTCCATCCCCTGTCTGGGTGACTAGAGCCGCTGGGGAATTTTACTCCCCATAATACAATGCGTGCAAAGCTACCTTACCCTGCCTCAGCATCCGTTCTCAGTCTCAGCTGGACCTTTACACACTTGCCAGTTGTCCCAGCCCCTCAAGGTGACAGATGCGGATCACTGCCTTATACATCCTCATCCTGGTGCCACCTCCCTAGGGAACAGTCTACTTGACTTACCCAACTGACCCCCCAGGTCCCTTACAGAGAGTTCAGACACCCCACTCTAGCCACCTCTGTCACAGAACCTCAGTGGAACTCAGGCTGCCTGCTCTAAGCCCTAACTAGAACCCCCACGGGAACCCTCTGGGGTAACTAGCACCCTGTGCCATCACCCATAGGTCCCCCACCTACCCTCACCCTGTTCTCCTCATTCCCCTCCCACTGCTCCTCTGTTCTGGCAGCTTCTCCTTCCCACTGGCTTTGGAGGCCCCTCTTCTCTGGGATTTGTAATTACCACAGTGATTCTGTTGTCCCCTGGCCTTTGTTCTCCTCCTCTCTCACCTGACCCTCACTTGGACCTAGCTCTCTTCTATCTCCTAGAAATAAAATGGACAAAAGACAGACATAATCAGATGTTAGGTGGTCAGCTTTAGAATTTTGGCTTTAGATTGTGGGGGAAGAAGCCGTGTACATTTAGTAGAAACTGTGCCTCATATTTTAAATTCTGTTCTCTTTCTGAGCTAGCTATATGACACAAACACTTCAGATCTTGGGCACTGCAAGCTGCAGCTCTTAGTCAGCCATGCAATCATGAGGAAAAAAGAAGCGGTACTCTGCGCACAGTGTTGCTAAGCAACCATGTTCAGTAAGTGAGGTGTATTCAATTTGTTTTCAATTAAGATATTTTCAGTTTACAATGTGTTTATTGAGGTGTAACCCCATCATAAATCAAGGATTATCTGCATAAACAAGTTCCTTCTGTGAAGGACACACAGTCACAGGTTGGACACTTCACCATTAGGCCAAGCTACAACAGTGTCCAGAGAAAGGCATACAGAAACATCCATGACTACCTCCCTAGGAGGCCAGCCAGGGCTGAGCTGGGCCTCTCCCTGAAACAAACAAGTCAGAGGAAGATACACAGCAAGCAGGATGTGACCACGAGGGAGCAACCCTCCCCCACCCTTGACCTCCTACGTGCCCCACAGCAGGGGTGGGGGGCGGCTCTTATGCTGAAGGCCTGTCACTCTGCCTTTATGTGCTACTCAGTGCCTCAGCTGCCTGTTGCCTGTCCTGTCCACCTTCAAGTGTCGCTGTTGCCATCATCAAAGTAAATCCTCCCAAAGGAAGGAAGGCAACCCCCTCCTCTGGACCCCAGAGAGGCCCTAGACTTACAAAAGAAAGAAACAGGCGCCTTACATCTCTCCACAGGAAAGCCAGTGAACCTACTTTAGATTTACAAATTTTAATCCCTTCCAAAGTGATGCTAAGGGTTGAAGGTATGCAGGAAATACAAGGACACAGGAGACTTTGTCCTCTGACCACTGAGCGGGGAGGCATGTTGGGATTAGACAGAATCTTGCTGTGTAGCCCAGGTGAGTCTGAAACTCTTGCCATCCCCTGTGCTCTGCCTCCTGAGTGTGTGGAGGTAGATGTTGTTTCCTTTCCCAGAGCAGCCATACTGTTGGATTAAATGATCAAATATTCTTCTACATCTGGAATATAGGATTGAGCTACTGTTCTTATCAAATGAATACTTAGTTCCCCACCGTCTTTTCAGTAGTGGGCTTAATTCCAGGCTTCCTGCATACTAAGTATGCTGCCTGCCACTGATCTCTATTTGTGGCCTATGACTATCCCCTGAACCAGCATGAGAATAACCCCCAACAGGGAAAACGAAGCTATCACCACAGAAGAAACAGAGCTGAAGCCACCTTTCTTAGATTCTGTAGCTCTTTTCATCTCTGACATTGATGAGGGAACCTTACAGAGGGGGCAGCTGGCTGAGAACAGGGACAATAGGAACTCAAAATGGAGGCCGCTGTTGACAACAGGAATTTCTTGATCTTACCTAAAATATAGCAGGTAGCCATTCAAAGAGAGCTTTCAACCACCTAAAAATACAAGGCATTCTAAATATTTTACTCAGAGACCAAAAAAAAAAAAAAACAAAAAGCAAAACAACCAAAACCAAAACAACAACAAAAAACAACAACCCAAAAAGCAAACAAACAAAAATGTGGGACTGAGATGCCACAGTCTCAAGAAGATCCTAGCATGCACACCGCTCTGGGTTTGAACCTCAACAGAGCAAAACAAGTGTGCATGGCAGGGTGGTACTAATTACCTTAGAGAGATAGGTTTTGGGTATTAGCTCTGTTGCCATTCTCCATTTCCTGCTATGGCCCAGAGACTGAATCTAAGAACTGTGGCTTCAGATGGATTAAAAAATCTAATCAAAACAAAAGTGTGTGTATGTGTGTGTGTGTGTGTGAGGGGGAATCAGGTGACTTCAAAATCAAATTGGAAAGAATTTGTATTTACAGAAGAATGACATTCTTAAATGGCAATTTGGAACCACAGTCCTGTAATTAAAATGTTTTGAACATTTTAAATTGTACTTCCATACTTTTCCTTTTTTTTTGTAAGGAGAATTGTTTCCTTGCTCTTGGCTCCTGCTGTCACAACCCCTTGTGCTCTGTCACATCTTAGGTTGTGGGCGTCCAATTTTCTTAATAGGTTTATGGAAATGTACTGTGAACAAACGAAAATCCAGCATGTCATGTAGATAGCATTAAATTGTAAATTAACAGCTTACTGACATTTGAAGGCACATAATTCACATCTTCTTAAAAAAATCTTTCTCCAACTTTTACATTGGAAAGTTACTGTTGTTTCAAAAAGAATCTCAACTACATGGTTCACATTTTCAACGCAAAAGCCAGGAATGGGATCCAGGCCTTTAATGTCCCCTCTCAGGAGGTGGAGGCAGGTGGATCTCTGTGAGTTACAACCCTGCCAGGGCTATACAGTGAGACGGTGAGACCCTGTTTCAAAATAAATAAGTAAATAAATAAATAACATTTTAAAAATTAATTACATAAAAGTAAAAATTCAGTGCAGTATGTCAAAAATTGTGGAGTTTCCAGTGCAGGCCAGGACCTAGAGACTTGATCCGCTCGTAGATCGGTACCTAGCCCAGTCTTATCAGAAAGGCTTCCTCCCATTGATCAGAGCAGATGCAGAACTCGCAGAACCACAAGAAAGAGGTGAAGGAAGGACTGCGGGAAGCAGAGGGTTCATGGACACCAGGAAAACAAACCTCAGGGAGTCAGCTGACCAGTACTCTTAATGGCTATGAGCAGAAGCAGCAGACACTGAACCTGGAGAGTCCCCCAAATACATCTTGCTTGTCTGGCTTGTAGGACTCATATAGAACTCATATAGACTGGAGTGGGGAATGTGTGTCTCTGAACCTTTTGCCTACCCTTGGGACCCTTCTCTCGCTGGGTTGCCTTGTTCACCCTTGAAGTAGGGATTAGTGTCTGAACCTGTTCCATCTTGTTGTGTCCTGTTTGAGCAGTAACTGTGGGAGGATTGCTCTTTCCTGAGGATAGGTGGGTGTGGGAGGATGTGGGGGATAGATATGGGAGAGAGGGAAGATAGGGGGAGCTGGGAGGAGTGGAGGGAGGAGAGGAAGGGTGTTGGGATATATTATATGAGAGAAGGAAAAAAAAACTGTGGTTTTTTGGCCGTGGGTGGTGGCACACACCTTTAATCCCAGCACTCCGGAGGCAGAGGTAGGTTGGACTTTTGTTGGTCAGCCTGCTTACATAGGGAGTTCTAGGAAAGCCAGGAGTACATATAGAGACCGCGTCTCAAACACAACATAAAAAAAGAATATGGAGCTGAGAATTAAGTGTTTGTGATGAAAACCTAAGGGCGTGAGTTTGATCCCCGGAACTCTGGGGAAAGGGTAAACTGCCCTCTGACCTCCATAGTAATACTAATAATAAAAATCAAATTTAAAAGAAAGAATTAAGAATTAAAATGGATGTGTATAGATTTTTATAACATCCAGAAAATCGTATCCGAAAAACCAGAACAAGCAGTAGCACGGGATACCGAGGGCGCGTGCGGTTTTTAGACTCCTGCGCACCGAGTAACCTGGAACTCACAGAGCAGAGTGGAGGTGGGTCTAACGACGGACCCTTACAACAAGCCGGACATGGCTGACCGGACCCCTGCGAACCAGGACAAAAGAGTCTAAACTTTGTGTACGTGCGCGCGCGCGTGCGCGTGTCCGGCTCATGTGCATGCGTGCTCGTGCGTCTTGATGTCTGTGTGGCGGTCAGACAACACCTCTCCTGACAATTGTCTTCTTCCAGCCTGTGATCAGGGATGAAACACAGGTCAGGCTTGGCTTTCATTGACTTTTGTATAGTTTTAACTATAATTTTAAAAAGTTTTGGTGGAAACGGGGCAAAAAGATATGGAAGATAATTCTAGTTTTGTTATGTTTGCATTCTAACCTCGTTTCATCCCTTTAGACAGGGGGAAGACCCAGCAAAGGCTTCTCGATCGTTCCCTACCTCACCCTGAGCAAGGCTGAGCTTCCTGTGTCCAGGGAATCATGTCAGCAGCAGCCTTCTTCCGGTAATCGCGTTTTTGGTTTTTTTTTTCTGATTGCTCATATATCTCTATATAGCTGTATATCTTAATATAGTTCCTACATTCTTTCATCTACCAGCTCCCAGCTGTTGTGAGCAACAAGGTAGATATGCGTCGTTGGTATAACAAAAGTTATATTTTATTATGCTCAGGGTCATCACACAAAGGTCACGTTCTATGTTCTAACTATAGTCCTAAATTTATCTCCCTAAGGCTGATAATCTGTGCAATGTATCTTAGCTGCAGATCAGGTCCAGTCTCTCCAGCAGTCTCTAATCAGAGAGTCAGGATCCTAGGGGGAGACTCTCCAGCCACAGGGCAAGACCAAGTGGTGTCTCTCCAGATGTGCAGAGTATTGCCTTTGGTCTCTGCTTAGATACTGTTCACCGGGCATCATGGAGTCTTAGTCCTGTGGTTATCTGCAGTGAGTGATGTTGCTGGGTTCTGGTTATGAGGTGTAGGTATGAGGTTATTAAGTATGGCCTTGGGTGTAGTGCGGTTCCAGACTAAGCTATTTTTTACATGTCTAACAGGCTTTTTTTTTTATTATTATTATGCTCATTATACCACCAATCCCTGATTGAATTCTTCTAACTGCATTTAATTTGAAGACAGGATAGCTTATTGGGCTAAACCTCATATGCCATGAGGTGTACTGCAAGCAGCATTTTCCAACTTAATAACACATTCACGGAGGTGTGCAATCAGCCCCAGAAAGTACTTCCAGAAATTTCCTTCATCCCCAAAGCCACCCATGCCCTCTGCACTCACTCTGTTGTCCCCTTCCTCATCCCTTTGCAAGTACTGACTTACTTTCCGTTCCTATGGATTTTTCTTATCTGGAAACTCAATATAAACAGAATCATATAATATGTGTCATTTGTATCTGACTTTTTTCCTCAAAAAAGACACCATTTTGGGGGTAGGGTTTAGTTTGGTGAGAAAGCCCTGCATTCAGTCCCCAGTAGTGCAGCTCATGCTCAGTGTGAGGCCCTCGTTCGTTCCTTACCACAAAACAAAAGCCCGGAAGATTCCATTAAAAAAAAAAAAAAAAAACCAAAAAACTTTTCTAGTAAAAATGCTGCGTGTTCACTGAGAAAAACTTAAAAAAAAAAAGCATGAATGAATTTTAAATACCCAGAGATAACCAGGATAATGTTTACAGACATTTCTTTTGTAAGTTGAAATACTACGAGATTGTCTTAGGCTGGGTGTGATTGTACACACCTGTAATCTAGCTCTTGGGAACCTGAAGCAGGAAGATCACAAGTTTGAGGCCAACGTAGACTGTACCATCAAATTTTATTTTAAAAAGAAGTGACCTCCTCCAGCTATGCACTTGTGCGCCTGTGAGTTGCTGGAATACCATCCATTTGTCCTTGAAATGGGAAGATGTTGGTGTGGAGGATGTAACTACCATGACTTCCACTGCTCTTCAGCAGCGATGTGCTGACTTTCCTCCATCTTTTGTATCTTCTCGGTAAGAGAGAGGCCAAGGACAGCTCACTGGCATTGTTTTGGGAGCTCCCAGTAGGGGAGCACTTGGAGCCATTAAAATGGTTCCTAGTGGCTGACAGGGGCCCAGATGGGGTGTCTGCAGTTATATGTTCAAAATCTGAGGCATCTAGTGACAGAGAGGCTTTAGTGACATCATTCCTTGAAGATCCCAAGTGGGCAGTGCGTTTCCATGTGTGCTTCTTCTGTACTCGTCCATTTCACGGGACTCATTTCCAGCTGGACTCCCGAGGCTGGACTCTTGGCAGCTGCTGTCACCATTGTGACCTGTTGCCCCTTCTAAATTTGGTGACTGCACAAGGTAAGTCAGTTTCTCCTTCAAGGCTCTGTTTTCTTCCTCTCTATGACCTACAGGGGCTGATGTTCTAACTGCGCTTGGGTCTGAGCACTCCGTGCTCAAAGCTCCCTCTCTTTACTTTTTTTCAGTTCAGTTCAAAGCTTGTTGATTTCCCCGATTTTTGGTTTTCACTTTTGCCAGAAGTTCCAGAACCTGGAACATGAGCACAGCCTTCTCTTCGCCTTCGTGCTCGTGCGTAGGTTTTGTGGAGGGATCCGAAGGTGTTTGGCAGGGGTGGGAGCTGGAGCCCAACTTCTTACAGCTGCAGGGACCTCTCTCTTGAGACGGTTACTGAGAGTTCCCGTAGAGCTGGAATGCCTGTCTGTTGGTTGTTAGAGCAGCCCTTAGCTTTGCTGAGTGGTTGCCCAGATGCGGCAGACCCTGCTGGCTGCCGGGCCTGGACCGAGTGGCTGGGGGCCTGCAGGGCACCATTCAGGTTGGTTGGGTGGATCGTCCTCTGGTCCGCGCTAATCAAAGAAAGAGCTCCGAGCCTGCCAGTTTCCGGAGGCCGAGGCCTCTTATATTGTTTAAAATCCTTCAGTACTTGTTCAAAGGAACCCAGGGGCACAAGAATTTTAACGTAGGAAGTGGGATGGTAGGAAGCAAACCAACAAATTAATCCATCTGCTCAGGGTTTAGTTTGGACTGGATGTAGCCATTGCTTAAGGGGGTTAATGGGGGGTCGGGGATGTGTGCCTTGTGTCACCTTCTTAGCCTTCTAATGGGACTGAACATGAGCGTTGCACACTCTGCCCCAGTGCTCCGTGGTATGCCGTGGTGTGCCGCGTGGTGTGCGCGTGGTGTGCCGCGTGTAGAGCCCGTGCGATGCCGCGTGTGCCAGGAGAGGTGCGACAGAGTGGAACCCTTGAATAATGAGGTACATCTTACCCTAACCATTCTAAGAAAAGACCCAGGCAAACAGAACCAGAGGCCCCATGTAGGTTCTGGGAATCAAACCCTGGGACTCTGGACGAGCATCCAGTGCCTTTAACCGGCAGCCATCTGTCTGTCCAGCCTCACTTTTTTTTAAAAGAAAAGTAAGCAGTGAACATTAGGTATGGATTGGTTCTTTCCTAAAGCCGTTTTTGTAACATTGTCTGGTTTTCTTTGTCCAGCTGCTGATAGAAAACAGTAATTTGAGGTTCTCTCTCCTTTATCTGGGGAGGTATCTGTTTACGAAAAGTCAAGGTGTAGGGGCGACCTAAGGATGAAACTCAAAGGGGAGTTTTCAGTACACAAGAACCTATAGGGTTGATTAGGAGAGGCTTTTTGTTTTGTTTTGTTTGTTTGTTTTTGTTTTACATTAATGGGGTTGATGGAGAATGTCTTTTCCACCAAAACTATCTCACGAGACTGAGAATTTTTTTTTTTTTAAACCTTTGGTGTCAGTCTATTCTGTTCGTGAAGAGATGGGATCCTACTGGTGTATTTTACATTTTCTTTTCCAGGTAGGGTGAAAGAACTTCATTCACTCTAAATAAGTCAATTAATTAAAAAATTGATTTTGGGCCCTCATCACCTACTGTCTGTGTTCCTGGTCAGATGTATTTTTTTGTGAGAAAGGACACAGTTTAGAAGTCCAAGGGGTGGGTAGTGTGGAGGCTGAAAGTAAGCCTGATGCTGTCAGCTGTGCTCTGGAGAAACGGCCTTGCCTGGTGTATGCTCCATGAGCCCGACCATGTGCGTATCTGAAACTGAACATCACTAGGACATAAAAAGTCAATTTTAAAAATGGTCACAGAGCAGGGCATGGCAGTCAGGCAGAGACAGGTGGTATCTGTGCGTTCAAGGCCAGATTGATCTATGTGCCAAGTTCCAGGCCAGCCATGGCTACGTAGTGAAGGCCCTATCTCGAAACAAAACAACGGGAGCATCCAGAAGCACATGACTTTGTTTTTGTTGTTTAAAACCAAACCTAGAAAACTCACAAAATGTCCTTTTCATGATGGGAGTTAGGTGGAGGCAAGTTTCAGACTCTGCTCTCCCTTTGCCCTGGAAGAATGTACACTCTCTACTTGCCCCCAGGGAGTCCCCTGGTTGTGCAGGAATAAGCGTGCACAACGATCCTGACATATTTCTCTTCAGTCTTGATGGATCCATGTGGTTGCTGAGGGGGCAACTGTTCTGTAGGCTACTCAGGGTGTCTTCTCATGTCTGTGTTCTGCACTCACACAAAAGCTCAATTCCATCCGTAAAAGGCACTTTTGAGGAGAATTTCAAGAAGTTTTGGTTACTTAACGTAGCTTTTGTTTTGTGATAGAGTAGGAAGCGTGCAGTAGCAAAGACTGGAAAAAGCAACAAGAGAAAAGACACTGACTAAGGTTTAAAGTATGTGTCAAGCGTAATTTAAACACAGAACACAGTGAAACCCAGGAACGTGTATCTTATCTCTGTGTATTCACTACCACCTGAAACAAGAGTGCTGAGATGTGCTTGTTTAGCTTTTAAATTAGTCCAAGATACAGTGAATTAAATTGTCATGGTAAATAAAAACAAAAGAAAACCTCTCCTTAGTAAGCTCTATAGTTTGTTAGGTGTTTTGAAGAGTACCTCTCATGTTTTCTCTAAGTACTGCCTAGGCTGGCTTCCAACGATTGTCGTGCCTTGGCTTCTCAAGTAAGAGGAACTATCCTTGTGTGATAGTCTAAGAAGGCATGACTTGCATTTCATGAATTCTGCAAAAGTATCTGAATCTGGACCTGCTTAAATATACTAGAGACCTTTCACCCCTGAGTATGAATCATGCAGCAGGCATCCTCCAGGCTGTCTGGGATGTTTGAGGATGATAAATCAGTGTACTGGAGGTTTGTTAAGAAAGCCTCTTTTGGCCCTTGAGATGGCTCAGCAAATGGTAAAGGGCACTTGCTGATCCCCTGAGCCTAGGTGTGAAGGAGAAAACTGACTCCACAGGGTTATCCTCTGACCTCCACATGTACACTTTGATACACACACACAGACACACACACAGACACAGACAGACCCCACACACACACAGACACACACAGACACACATACACCCCCCCCCCCCAAAAGTTTGTGAAGAGAGAGAGAGCTTCTGACAGTGGTAGGGTTTGGGGTTTATTCCCAAACACTCTGATTCTTGTAAGACATTCTTTTAAAAGACTTCCCATCAGGGTGTACACCTTCTTACTGGAAGAGATGTTTACAGAACTGATGGAATTGGAGGAAGGGTAGCAATATCTTCTACCACACAGAAGGGTTTCAGGGCACTGTCGATATTTTCAAAGCCATTTTCAAGTTCTTTAAAACCTGTTAGGAACTTCTTGAGGGAGTATGTGTATGCCTATATTCCTTTAGGGACAACTGGGCACAGGGACAACATAGCGTCTCTGTTACATTATTTTGGGCATGAGGACTTCCCACTCCATAAAAATAACTTCTTTTTCTATTGATGTTAAAGGTTTACTTTTAGATAATTAGAATGCATGATACTTTTAAAAATGTGTATTTGTAGTAATCAAATATAGTGGTTTTAAATGGCCATCTTCTCCTTCCTGCCCCAAATTCTACTAGAAAAAAATTGAGGTTAGCAACTTGATTTTCTATCTTTTTTGCTATGAGCGAAGATGTCATTACTCTTTCTTTTTCTTGCCTTGTGTTAAAAGGCCATACTTACTCTAAATACCCAAGTACTCTGGTGAGAGTTTCAGAAATAGACTTTTGGGAGAATATAAGTTATGTTCATGTTAATTTTTTTGTTAATGACCAAACCTAGTCTTGCTGTTGTTTGCAGAAAAAGAAAAAAAGAAAGACAGTCCAGGACATACGCACTGGAAAGACATACACAAAGAGGCATTTTTTTTTCACAAAGAAGTTGATTTGTGAATGAGCAACTCATGTTTTAGTCCTTCCCTGTTATCCAGGGTGCGAATTACCTCATCGGTAAGCCCCCTTCTCGGGCCTGCTGCTTCTGGGTAGACAGGGATAGAGCTGAGGCTTGGGGTCTTCATGTGATTGCACAGGAGGCTGGAAGCATGCAAAGCTTCCCAAGAATGGAATGGATTCACAGACATTGACTCAGTGGCCCCAGGGGTTTGTATGGAGGAGCCCTGCAACCTTGCCTCGCAGGGATGTTTTTATTCCACTTGAACTAGAGCATTCTTAAAGGCCACCTAGGACAGAGCTTTGTCTAAATTCTTGCTTTTAATTTTCATTATTCCCTGGAGGAACTGAGCCTGGAGGATGCGGGTGGGGGGATGTTAGAAGACAGCCTCTACATCTTTTTCTCTAAGATACACAAAGCTTTAATTCTCCACGGAAATGTGGGGAGCAGCTTCTATTTTCTCCCTAATTTGAATAAGCCTTCACAATAAGCCAAATGCCAATTCAAATGAGATCTAGATAAAAGGATTTAAATTGATTTTCTTACCTACAGTCTGTCTGACTCACTTGCCTGGGAGTGGCAGGGAGGGAGGGTGAAGCTTGGGGTGGGGGAGCGCGCCAACAAACACTTACCTCTCAAAGGTGCTGTGCTGGAGCAGCGGGGAGGCTGGAAGGCAGGCAGCCGAGTCTTCTGGGCTCTGGGATCTGGATCCTCCAGGTTTAATGATTTCTCTGGGAGAACTGATTGCAGCTGCCCTAAGTGGAGGAAGAAGAACTTCCTCTCTTTGTAAGCAAGGGAGGCAAAGAATCTTCTAACTTAACTGCCCTGAGAAAGGAAATGTGGTTTGTCGATGGCTAAATAAATCTGTTGTACTCCAGTTAGGTGACAGTATCCTTGGCCTTGGTTCAGAATGCCAGGCCCCTCCCAACTACCTATCAAATGTTGCTACTTTTCTCATTAAACTTTCATAATTATGAATATGACGTCAGCGTATCTGGATCTTTCCAAAACATCACATTTTAGGAAAGGGAAAGGACAGCGAATAAAGCACATTTTCTCAGCTTCTGGCTTAGCTGGTTTCGCTGGTTTAACATTTCTCATTGGGAAAATTGGCAGCCTGGGGACACAGCACAGCTGTGGATGCATCTTGTTTACACTGTGGGGTTTAACAATTTGAATTTACTTCCAACATTAAAGAATCAAGACAGCTTAAATGGCCACTTAGATTATTGATTCCTCATGAAGTGAATTAGCTTGTCTGGGTACACTGCGGTGCAGTAGGAGATGGCTAAATTGTGGCTGCTCTCAAAGCAAGACATCGCCTCCAGGCCCCCTGCGCGTTTCACTCCGATCCTGCCCACTCCTGGACAACAGTTTTCAATCTCCACCCTATGTGCCTCTCAGATTCTCTTCCTATTGAATTTAAGTGTAAGAAAATGGAGCTGAGTTTAGCACAAACAAACCTGGAATCTCTGCTCGTGTGGCAAGATGACTGATTGGGAGTTTGAGACCCACCTTGGTTTAGAAAACATTAGAAAAGCATATCCTCAATGTTACCCTAGTAAATCTTGAATGCATTGTAAACTATGATGAAATTAACAAAACAATGATAAGGAGCTTAACTATAAAACAGTTGTGTGTCAAAGAGGTATAATAGGAAGCAGTCCACCCAGCTACAAGGGACGCACTGTGCTAAAAGCAATAACTAGACCCACTAAAGCTTCTGCTCTTCATCACATGTCAACAGTTGTTTTATTGTTTAAATTCTACACAATTGATGTGATTACTGAGAGCTTTAATTATATTCATTTACTTTTTTTTTGGAGGCAAGGTTTTTCTGGGACTCACTGTGTAGCCCAGGCTGGCCTTGAATTTGCAATGATCCTTCTGCTTCAGCACCCTAAGTGCAGAGCTAAAAAGTGTGTGCCACTGTTCTCAGCTGCAATCTATTTTATTTTACTTATTTATTCTGTGCGCGTGTGTGAGTTGTGCACCCCTGTTAGGGGGGTGCACATGTGCATGAGTGAGTGCTTGTGGAGGCCCAAGGTTGACAGCAGGTGCTTTCCTTGATTGCTTTCCACCTTAGATTTTGAGGCAAGGTCTCTACCTCAATCCACACTTTGCCTCTTTGCCTAGTCTGGTTAGCTGCTTGCTCCAGGAATTACCATTCTCTGTCTCTGGTACAGGATGAGCACAGGTGGGCTGCTAAATCTACCAGGTTCTTACATGATAGCTCACAAACTCAGGCCAAACTGCTGGCCGAAACACTTACTAACACATCAAAGTGAACCTGGCTACCAGGTTCTCCCAGCATCCCTCGGTCCCTACCTGTTACAGATTCAAATCCTGCCCCCAACCCTGACTCTCTAGCCTGCCCTTCCCTACACAACCCAGCCATTTGGGTTAGTCTCTCTCTCTTTTGGCTCCTTTGGCCTCTTGGTCTCCAGGTTCCCCACTTTCTTCTCTCTCTCCTTTCCCTTCCCCCACTCTGCTCCCATGGCCTGGCAGCTCAGTCTGGTCATGTCCACCCTGGACTCTCCCAGAAGTCTCTGCCTCTGGCTATCTTCTCCTTTTTATCTACAGTAAACTTTCTCCTCTACCATGTACGGGAGGAGTCATGTCCTTCTCTTATTGTTTCTTCGTTCATCTCGTTGGGGCCTGTCACATCCTTTTGACTCTCTTCTTCAGTCACTGGGGACCCAAACTCTGGTCCTACGACTTACACAGCAAACACTTGATCCACTGAGTTATTTTCCCAGCCCTCATTTGTTTATTATTATTATTTTATTTTTTAAAGACCTGCTTTGGCAGGTCTGGAGCTCACTATGTAGACCAGGCTGATCTTGAACTCAATTAAAGGACAGATTCGCTGACCCCTGCCTCCCAACTGCTGGGATCAAAGGTGTGCACCACCATGCCCAGCCTCCATCTTATTTAAAATTTGGTCTCTCACTGACCCTGGAGCTCACAGATTCAGGCAGCTTCTGAGATTATCTCTGTCTTCCCAGTGCTGGTAATGTGGAAACGTGAGGTGTCTTTGAGTCTGATGGAGGCCTTCCTCCCACCTAAGGTGGGCTTTAAGTCAGGAGTCAGATGGCTTATTATAGATCCACAGGGGGAAGATTAAGAGAAGGCAGAGCTCACTATGGCAGGACCAGGTCCCTGGGAATGTGAAGCTACTGGGCTTCAGTCTGAGGCTTTTAAAAGGACCTACCTGCAGTAATGGGTGAGGGACGTGGGGAGGGACTGGTCTGGTCTGTCCAACTGGCCCACCCCTAGGTGTCCAGGTGCCTCCTCAGTCTCCCTCAAAGCCCACACAGAGCCTTACATAGAGAAACAAGGGACTAGAACTCTCCTCTGGCCTCCTGGCCTCCTGTAAAGACATCTTTCAGAACTGGTGTTTGGGAGCGGGGAGGCGTCCCCTGTTCTGCCTGAGCACTTTTAATCCGCTCTCCTTGTCCCTGGGATTGTAGATACCCACTGCTGTATCTGGCTGTTTGCTGGTGCTAGGGTTCCAAACTGAGGTCCTGTTCTTGGGCAGCAAGCACATTACTGAACGAGCCACCTCTTTATCCCTGATTTTTTTTTTTTTTTAATTTAAAATAGTAAGAAAGGTCGGGGTGTAGAATCTTCTGCTTTTTCTCTGGTCCATAGGTGGACATCGTTTTCTCTAAATGTGTACGTTTTTCTAAGATTGAAAACTAAAGTCTGAATCAAAATGTAAAATAGGACCAACAAGATGACTCAGGTGTTAAGACGCCTGCTGTCAATCCCTGGGACCCATGTAGTGGGAAGAGAGAGGCAACCTCCGAAAATTGTCCGCTGGTCTTTGTACAAGCGCTGCGGCACACCCGCACAACAATAAATACATGTAATTTAAAAAATTAAAAAAACCCAACAATCCTAGTGGCCAATTGCCAGCATCGAATTAAAACAAAGCAACGAAGTAATAATAGCAACGCTATGATTTAGTGGTTGCCTAAACTGTACCTTCTGCAGATATTTCAGTTTTCTTAAAATCTAGTTATTGATCTCTGGGAAATCATTTGCATAAAATATTACCGTGATTCTGTAAGGAGGGGTTCTGTGGGGAGAATCATTAGTTAGAAAGTAGGATGGATGAATTCAGTGGTAGAGAGAGTGCTAACCTAGCGTGTTCAAGGGTATGGATCCAACCTGCAGCACTATAACAAAGGGAAAAATTGACACTTGTAAACATTTTTGAAGAGCCAGGAGGATCAAAAGGTTGAGGCTAGCATGTGCTGCATTGTGAGACACTGTTTCAAAAAAAAAAAAAATCAAATTATCAGGCATGATAGCATGCACCTGCCTTTAATCCTAGCATTTACGAGGGAGAGGCAGGTTAATCTCTGTAAATTTATGGCCAGCTTGGTCTACATACGGAGTTCCATCTCAGCCAGGGCTGTATAGTTAGACCCTTTTTAAAACAACAACAACTTAAGAAGCACTTGGCTTCTCTCTCTCTCTCTCTAGGTATATGCTATTTATTTTAAGTTTCATTTCCTACCATAGCTACATATATCTGAAATTCAGAGGGAGTCTCTCTATCTGTTCTTTATATTTTTTTATAACAATCTAGAAAGAAGTATTATTTTATATGCATGAGAGTTTTGCCTACATGTATGTATGTGCACCACATGTCTGCAGAAGACAAGAGGACATTGGATCCTCTGGAGTGATAGGGGCTGTGAGTCGTCACTTGGGTGCTGAGTACTGAATCTGGGTCTTCTGCAAGACCAAGAAATGTTCTTAACCACTGAACCAGCTCTCCAGGAGGCCCCTATACATTATGTTTTATTCCATGATAGTGCTTGGAACAAATTCCAAGAATTTGTTCACACTGAAAAGGAGGAGGAATACTAAAATGACCTGTTCCAGTTGTTCAGTGGCACACAGGGACTATCAAAGTAACACAGGGAATGAAACTCTGCCTTTGCTTTCTGAAGTCCAAAGATGATACTCACAGTTAAAAAAAAAAAAAAAAAAAAAAGAATGACATGGCTTGAGATATAGCTCAGTTTGCCTGCCTAGCATGCCCCCCCCCCCCCCCGCCCTTTATTTCACAGCAGCACTCGAGGCCTGCCAGTCCCAGAAGTTCAAGAAGGGAGTCTGGAGAGATGGCTCAGAGGTTAACAGTGCTTGCTGCTCTTTCAGAGGACCAGCATTTGGTTCTCAGCAACCACCTGTAACTCCAGGGCATCTGATGCCCTCTTCTGGCCTCCACGGGTACCTGCAGGCATGGACGCCTGAAGGTATGTGCATGACGTAGGCACATACACATAAATAAAACAATTAAATATATATTTAGAAAAGTTCAAGATTCTCAGCGGGGGTGATGGTGGCACATGCCTTTAATTTACAGCACGCAGGAGGCAGAGGCAGGTGGATCTCTGTTATTCAAGGCCAGCCTGGTCTACAGAGTGAGTTCCAGAGTTCCAGGACAAACAGAGAAACCCTCCCCCCCCCAAAAAAAAAGAAGGTCAAGATTCTCCTTAGCTACACATAGAATCTAGGACATCCTGGAGCACCCCAGAACTCAGAGGCAGAAGCAAGGTATCTCTATGAGTTCAAGGCTGGCATAGTCTTAACAGTGAATTCCAAGCCAACTGTAATGACATAGTGGACTCTGTCCCCAAAAACAAAGACATCTCCCCAACAAACAAAGAAATTAAAAAAAAAAAAAACATAGATTAACAGAAAAAAAGATTTATGTCAGTACACACAGACTTCACAGAAAAGAATTGAAAATTTAAGGCAGTTAGGCCCAGGAATGTATAGATCATAGTAACAGAGGGTGGTGAATTGCAGAGAAGTGGCTGCTTAGTGAGGGGGTATTGGTTTTGGGGCAGTAAACCTAGTGACTATGAATTAGATGGCAAATAAGGGCTCTTAAGTAAAGTTTGTAATAAAGATGCAGTGTGATATTCAGGCTCTGCCAAGGTTAGTTGGGTGATTAAGAGTGGTTTGTCCAGCACTCAGGAGGCAGAGGTGGGCAGAACTCTGTGAGTTTGAGGCCAGCCTAGCTCCAGGATAGCCAGGACTACACACACACAGAGATCTTGTCTCAAAAAAACCAAACCAAACTAACCAAATAACAACAAAAAAGTTTTTGCCCTGGAGGGGAAGAGGGAGCTGCCTCGACAAACAGAAGCCCAGCTCCAGTTACCTTTACAAAGGTAACTCTAGCTTTAGGGAGAGTGCGGAGAACTCTTCTCGAGTTTGCTCTTTCTTTCTTTCTTTTTATAAAAAAGTATTTTATCTTATTCTTATGTTGTGTACATTGGTGTTTTGCCTACATGTATGTCTGTGTGAGGGTGTTGAGTCCCCTGGAACAGAAGTTACAGACAGTTGTGATAAGAAAAAAAAAAATCATAAAATGAATTAAAAATGATTAAAATCATCCTTAACTCGAACACTACCATTTAGAGAACTCAGTCTTAACCTTCTGATACATTATTATGTTTTTAGAATATCTGTGTGAGATTAAGATGTATGTGGGGTACAGCTACCCGTTTCACTTACGCTGTGAGCGTCATTCAGCCTCATTACAGATTATTCAAAAATGCGCTTTCTGGTGGGAGTTGTGCTTCGGTGGAAGAAAAATAGGTTTTTAAATGACTACATAATACCATGCTCTACTGATGCTCTTCAAGGCATTTTTAAAAGTGGCACCTTTATTGCCACCCTATAATGCAGAAGTTTCGTGCTGTCAAACCAGCTTTCTAAGCAATTACTGGTCCATCTTCTACAAAAATAAAGTACTATCAAGCTGGATCCTAAAAGATGAGCACACTTTAAGAAATATTACAGTAAAATACAAAATCTTAGCACAGGCTACAATTTAGGCAAAATGGAAACAGAATCTGGTATTATCTGTCAACAAACAGCTTTAGAAAGCTTTTCCATAAAATTAAATAATGATGTATGTGTCATCCAGTGCGCTTGCGGTACTATAATTATAGCAGCGAGACATTTAACACAATAAGACTATCTTTTAAAATCTCGATTTGGTGTTGCCCTGCCGTTGAGCTATTTAATACTCTCAGAAAAGTTTTATGAGACCCAGGACGCACAGAGGGAAGACATTTTGTTGACTTATACAGTGCATGGGAATGGAAAGCCAGAAAGTTCCTTTGAATTCCCTAGAGGTTAGCTGCAGAACTGCAAGTTGATGCTTCAGCTGGAGTCCGAGAGCCCTCGGTGATGCACGCAAATTTATGGCATTTAGAGTGTAATAAAAAGAGCAGGCTTGATGTTTGATTTCCTTTCCTGCCGTTCTATCTATGAGAAAGTTGAAGTAATACTCCATCAGGGAAAAACAAATCAAAACCACAATGAGATATTGCCTTGCTTCTCCATGCATGACCCAGCAGAGCATGCCTCTAATCTCAGTAGGAGTGCTTCAGTGTGCATGTCAAGTCCCTGTCTCAGCACCAGAACACCCCTCCCCCGACACGCACCATACGCCACAACTTCCACAAGGACAAAGGCTAACAGAGCATGACGGAAAGGGGAGGGAGTCTTACGTTCCGCTGGCAAGAGCGTAAAGCTAGTACAGTCATTGAAAACTGTGCGGAGAGTCTTCTAAAAGTTAAAGATGGAATCACCACGTGACCCAACAGCCCCACCACTGGCTGCGCATCCAAAGGAAAGGAGATCGATATGTCAAAGAGGCATCCACATTTTTCTATTGCAGCAGCATTCCCTAGCCAAGAGGTAGAAACAACTGATGGGTCCATCCAGTGATAAATGTGGAATATGTGCACAATGAATGCCACTCAGCTATAAGCAAAGATGAGATCCTGACATTTGTGGCAATGCAGATGGACCTGGAGATGGATATGTTAAGTGAAATAAGCCAGCACAGAAATGCGAGCACTGAGTCATCTCAGGTATATGTGAAATCTAAACAAGCAGATTTTGTAGAAATTGAGCATAGAATGGTGGCTACAGGACGCTGGGAGAGTTGGAGGGAGGGAGGCCCGGGGAACGACTAGTCAGTTGGCACCAAGTTACAGTTAGGTAAGAATCAGTTCTGATGGGCTGTTGTCAAAGAACAGGACTATACAAATTGATGGCGGTAATATAATTTTGAAAAAGCTAGCAGGAAGAATTTTTAGTGTTTTTACCATAAGGAAATGATGTTTGAGGATATAAACATGTTTATAACTCAATTTAAACATTACCCAGTGTATAAATGTATCGAAATGACATACAGTACCTTATAAATATGTACATTTTTGTGTCTTGGTTTAAAAGCTTTTAAAAAGAGAAGATTGTCAGTGATTATTCATAAAGCTAGGATTTGGGGGAGGGGAAGGTTAATTGCTTATGGGCTTTTAGAGTTTCCCCTCCCAAATAATAAGTAAACACAATTCAAATTTAAAAAACTTAAAAATCAAAAGTTGAATTACACATCACTCTTGGAAATTTACCCGAAAAACAAACAAACAAAAAACAAACCTAATTATGGCACCAGTGCACGTGAGGGTGACAGATGCAAAGAGTAGGGTACACTTGGCCAGAAATGGAAAGCACTCCTCCCGAGAGAGAAGGCAGAGTCAGATTTCCTGTCACGAAGCCCTGTGATACAGGACACAGCTCCGCAGAAGGCGCCAGCCACATTCCAGGAGAGAGGCCTTTCCTCTCCCGAATAGAAGCTCAACTTTCCACTTTGTGATAGTGCTCAGAGCCCCAAAGGAAGCCGCACAGACTGACAAAAACTGGGCCTTCAGTGGCCTGGGTTCTAATCTAGGTTTCTCATTTGTGCAATGGCTTGGTGACCTGAAGCATTTTTCTGAAATACTTCAACTCTGGTTTCAGTTTTTGTTGTTGCAGGGTTTATGTAGCCAGACTGACTTTGAACCCTCTACGTGGCTGAGGATTATTTTGAACTCCTGTAGCAGGGATGACAGGCATGCACCCTCTGCCTGATTTTAAGCCCTGTTTCATTTATTAGTTTGTTTTATCTGGAAGATGATGATGGTGATTCTAGTTGCACCACAGCTGTGGGGAGAGGTTTTCTCCATGCTTCAGCACACATAAGAACGCAGTCAGCACCCACACTGTAGCTAGAACTTCCAGGTTACCCTCTGCTCCTCATTAGTCTCCCTATGAAAAGGCGCTGTTATACCTATTCATCTTGTGGCAGGGACCTCATTTCTGCTTCAAATAATCTATTTCCGCCTTCTGTACCATTAAGTCCCATGATTTTATTTAGATCAGGAACGACTGACGATACCACATTTCCTAACTTCTGTGGAAGCTCAAGATGACCAGTAAGGTGTAAGAAGAAAATGCCATCTGGGGCTCCCAGAAAAGCTGGCTCAGCTTTGGAGATACACCTTAAAAGATGGATGACAGAGCTGTAGCCTACAAAATACGAAGGAAGAACAAGTGAGGTTGGTGGGAAGTTATTAAAAAAAAATCAGAATCCTAAGTACCCAACCTTGAGATTCTTTGTCGTTGAGCTGAGTCTCATTATATAGGCTGACCTTGAACTCACTGTTCCCCTGCTAGCCTCCCACATGCTGAGATTCATAGGCATGTATCACCATGCCTGAGCTCAGTCCTGAAATTCTTGAGGCAGTGGAGTGCAACACCAGCAGCTTTCACCCTGGGAGCGTCTTGTCTGTTGAGAGATGTAGCCCTTATGTGCTTAGGTCACTCTTATTTTGAGTTTGTTGTTCTGTGTTGTCAAACCAAAGAGTAACTCGATACACTGTACTTCTTTAAGTTCCTTGGAAATAGCTAACACTTCTTCTTGCAAGATGTCATGGCAACAGAGTCTCATCGGGTGAGGTAGCTTGGGCTGGTTTTTGAAAAAACAAACACAAACCTTTGTGAGAACTCTGCAGAGTCGTTGTGAAAAGAAAGCACATAAGTTGGTTTGCCTAATCTAGCCCCTGGCACATTATGATGAATCAGTTCATAGCCTCTGATATTACAAGGCCATCCCAAAGGGAAGCAAGGTGGAGAAAATATTGTTTGTTCTTAGTCTAGAAAGCAGGGACAATCACTTCTATGGTTCATCAAAATGAGCTTATTTGATGAATCTGTTACTCAGGAGGACATCAGCTTGAAAGTGATTGAGAAGCCTAAAAGAAAGCCAATAGATGTCACAAGGCTAGAAGCTCAAAAGTGGCCTTCTACTTAAGGAGAGTGGCAGGTAATAATTTGCAATCTCTTGATTCTATTTCTGGAACTGAAGGCAGTCATATGCTTGTGCTCTGTACCCAAGCTCTGAACTACTTTCTGCCTCATCCAGTGCTCGCTCAGGCATGATGTCCAATCAGTAAAGTGCACCCATGCAGGGTGCTCAGAGCTTGGTTCCCCATCTCCTGGGAGGTGGCAAGGGGTTACAGCCAGTGCATCACAACAGAGTAGGCATGAACTCAGAAGCTCTGTGTGAAGGTTTTGGGGTGGTGGAAACTTCTGCCAGGACTTTCCCCTTAACAAAGAAATGATGGATAACAGAAACTCTCAGATGGACACAGGACCACAATGAACCTGGGATCACTAAGCAACCAAAGAGGATTTTTAATTAATCTACTGCTTTATCATCATACTATTTTTATTTAAATACTTAAAGAGCATTACAATGGAAGAGATGCTTCTCCAGCAATGTGTACTTGTCTCATTTTAAGTTTATTCCCTCTGGACTGAGCAGATGACCCTCTGGCAGTGAACTGAGAGTGCTGCTGTCATAGTATCTTGATGTATAGCCTAAGTGATCTCATCGATACGTAAAACATACAAAGAACAGTGATTACTGCTTTCCATAATTCTGCTCTGCTCATCCAGCCGTTGCCCTAATTTAACTGGAACAGCCATTCCTAGATATGTCATGTATTTGTCTTATGCCTTTGGCAACTACATTCTAAAAGTATAATTCTTTTTGTGTGTGTGACAGTGAAAAAACATGTATTTTTTTAAATTCCATTCTGTATGTATGAGACACACCTGTGTTGGGAGTCCTGCTACATCTGTATAGTGGATGCTCGGAGGTGACAAAGGAATTAAGAATATCTCTAAAGCACTGATAGGCAGGGACTCTCAGAGATATATTTTAGAAAAAAGTGGATTCAGAGCTGTGCCTTATTGTGGTATTTTCTTGAATCAGAATGTGTATACAGGCTGGAATCTAGGTTTCTGGCAGATGCTTTCCCAGTGTGCCAGAAGTCCTGGGTTTGATTTTTAGCATTGAACCAAAACAGACCAAAAAACAAACAAACAAACAAAAACACCAGAATTCCCCCAACTTTAGGGAGTTTAGAAGCTTTTAAGAAAAAACAACTATAGTGGCTTACACATAATGCCAACACTTGAGAGGTTAAGGCAGGAGGATTTCCTTGAGCTCAAAGCCAGCCTGGTTTAGAGAATGAGGCCTGTCTCAACAAAACAAAACAAAGCCTGCTGTGGTGGCATACCTCGTTAATACCAGACAGAGACACAAGCAGGCAGGTTTCCATGAGTTCAAGGCCAGTATTGTCTACAAAGTGAGTTCAAAGACAGCCAGGACTAGAAAGTGAGATCCTGGCAAAACAGAGACAGCTTTGTGTGTATGCATGCTTACATAAAAATGAATTAAGAGGAATGGCTTAGTTGGTAAAGTGCTTGCTTGAGTTTGGTTCCCAAGCTGGATATGGTTGTGTGTACTTAGGACCTCAAAGAAGGAAGGAGGAGACAGGGGGTTCCCCGAGACTCACTGGCCACCAGTCTAGACTAATTGGTGAGCTCTGTGTCAAAGAATGTGATTAATATTCCTGAAGATGACACCCAAGATTGTCCTCTGACCTCTACTGTACACACATTCATTTGCAGGCTGCATATATTTATATATATACATATATATATATATATATATATATATATATATATACGTAAACAATGAATTAAAACAGCTGGATGTGGGAGGAGTTCAAGGCCATCCTCAGCTATGTAGGGAGTTCAAGGATATCCTGGGATACATGAGCCCAGTCTCAAAAAAAAAAAAAAAAAAAAGACATCTATAGATAACAAAATGATACTGTATAGAAAAGAAATAGAGAAGTAAGAGCAGACTTTTCTAAATGCTCCTTAATGTGTAATTTTTGTTTTTGTTACCATACTTGTTTTACATCACTAAAAGAACAGAACTGAATCATGAAAAAAGCAATCTTTAAAAACAGAAAGCAAATTGAAGCTGATGAGCCTAACTATTTACCATGTTGGTAGCCTTTCCATACAGAGAAAAAGCAATTACTTTAACAGACTTTAAAATACAGTGTTTTGCCTACATATCCTGTGGGACAAAAAAGAATTGTGAAGAAATTTAAAACTGCAGCTAGTAGTTACTGTTTACAGAAATATCAGCATTCTTATTTTGAAACTATTATAACTCTATTGAAAACTAAAATGAAATCTAAGTTCACATCAGTATGAATGTAAATGAAGGTATTATGTTCCATGTAAGAGCAAAAAGATAATGTATAAAAATCAAGGAAGTTAAGCCAACATATTGTAATCTTAAATTTGAATTGGAAAAACAAAAATGAACTCAGGATTACTTTTCTCTCTTAAAAATGTATCTTCTGGCTTTGCCATTCAAGTCACTAGGAAGCAACAGAGAGCCAGTAGAGTGAGCACCAGTAATGCCCAGATTCCTAGGTCATGCCAGCGATGGAGGCTTATGACTGTATCCTTGCTTTTATGAAGTTAAGGCAGGAGGATTACTGTGAGTTCCAGCTCAGCTTGAACTGTGTAGTGAGTTTCTGGTCAGCCAGGGCTAGATAGTATGAGACTCTGTCTCAAAAACAAACACAAAACAAACAACAACAACAACAAAACCCTTCAAAACAACAACTTCAAAAGTGAGAAAGAAAGGAAAGTGGGGGAAAGGAGAGAGAAGCCGTCCTGCCATCCCGAAGAGCCACTCTCTGGTCTGGGAAGAGGCATTTTGGTCAGGAATCAAGACAAATAATGACTGCACTCACGAGTGTACTAAAAATCTATGAGTTCATGGTGGTATTTAAGGACAAACTCATAGGTCACCATTTAGAGGTAGTTAGGGCATCATTATTCACTTACTCTCATTACCCTGAAAATAAGGAAAGAATTAAGTCATTTTTTTCTTGGGTTCATGTACACCCTATGTTACAAGATGGCCAATAATTGCTTTACATAAAAAATCTGTGTAATAATTCTAGGAAAAGTGATAAAGTTCGATAGTGAGTATGTGCAACCCTGAGACACAATGGAGCCAGGTGGGCAGTGTGTCTTGTGGATGTTGGGCAGCTACACTAAAGGTCTGGGGGCCTTCACAGTCAGGTCATCCCTTCACCAGCCTTCACATCACATCCTGTGCTTCTTGATGCCATAGGATCAGAAGTACGCAGCATCAGTCTAAAAGCTTTTCTCCCTAAAATAAGTTGAAGCAAGTATGATCAAGTGTTTAATGTTTTCCATGAGAGGCAGGGGATGGAGGAGAAGCTACACCATGTTGTGAGAAAGCAATCAGCCATATCCAAAACGTGGAGCCTTCCAGAGGAAGAGAATGATTGTCCAGCACATCTGCGGGATGAGCACAAAGGGACAGAAGAGAGACTACTATAAAATAAAAGAGATTTACAGGATATCATAACCTGATAAATATCTTTGAGGCCATCATGGGAATTTTATTTTATTTCACATCTTTTCTTTGAGACAGTCTCATGTAGCCCAGGGTAGTCTCAGACTGTCTCCATAGCTCAGGATGGCTTTGAACTCCTAGTCTTCCTGACTGTTTCCTGAGCAATAGGATGATAGATCCGGGCCATCTGGCCTGGCTTTTGAAGTGCTAGGGATAGATCCTAAAGTTTCTCGAATGCTAGCTAAGCACTCTACCAACTGACATACAGCCCAGCTTCAGTGAGAGCTTCTAAAGGCTGGAGAGATGTTCGTAACTGAGGGCGTTCCAGGCAGGATGGCTCGTGAGCCAAAGTGCTGGCCACCAAGTCTGACAGCCTGGGTTCAGTCCATATGATAGAAGGCGAGAACCGACTCTGCAAGTTGTCCTTCCTCTACTCTCCATCCTCGCCCTGTGGCATGTGTGCACCCACACACAGACCCATGTACTCACAAAATAGATACAGGGACATTTTAGAAGTAAACGGAGGGGACAGGGTTGAGAAAACTTAGTTTGCTGGCTTTTCTTAAAAGAACAATCCTATATCGAGATGAAAGAGATGCTTCTACCCCTCCCCCCTTTTAAAAAATTTGCAGGATTCGTTCAAAGCGCTGTAGTCTCTCTTTCTACCTGGGGAGACAGGCAGCATTCCTGAGACTATCTTCTTCTTCCTTCCAGGCCCCAGAATGAGTAAATTCCATGCTAGCATCTAGTGATGATACAGTGGGTATGAGCTGAGTGAGGATGAACTCCAGTTGCCTTCAGCCGTTGACATGTAGGGATCCTTTGTTGCCGCAGCAGAATTTAGCCTATCTGATTTAGGGACAACTTTAATACAGGAAGAAAACAGTAGATTCCTAGTGTAGCTTTCAATCAGCAAGACATTGGTGGCAATACCTTCTTCCATCCTGGCCCAGAGTGGCGCTCAAGCTCACGGTGGGATCCTCTGTGAGTCAGGAACAGGGACAAGTGTTGGTTCACCATTTTGGTCTCTGGGGTTTTCACTCATCTTTCCACAGGCACGAAAGTTAAAAGCAGATCCCTTTTGGCAGCATCATAATACCCAGTTCTTCCCTTCCAGTCAGAATGATTTTCCCTGAGGAAGGCCTGCTCAACAGGTCCTGAAAGCAGAGCAGAGGAGCTGAGGAGCCAGTGCTTGCAGGATGAGGCATTTGGAACTTTTTAACACTCAGGATGCAAGGGAGGAGAATGGCAAGGGAGGAGAGTGGCTGGCTGGTAACTTTGACCCAAGCCATGCCTAGAAATGCCAGTTGCCGGCTTGATAAAATTTAAGAACTCCTTCCCCATCTTCAGGCAGGATCTGGAACTTTTTTCTCTGGCTTAAGCTTGGAGTGTTTGGCACCCCAGCTTCCCATTTAGCAGCTCTCCTGGCTCCCTCTGCAGAGCCCTACTGTGCAGGAATGTAATTAATTTGTCCAGTGCCTGCACCAGCTAATGCTTCTTAGAACCAGGCTTTGTCTTATAGCTGTACTCCTGGGGATGGAAAAACAAAGCTTTCTGGACCCTACATCTCAGATGTGGTGTATCTCACCCAGGCAGCAATTAGCTGACAACCTTCCAGCAAGTTATAGCAGGGATCCTTGCGTGATGGTCTGAACTTGGTCCAACCTGGGATTCGATATTGCTTGAATATGATCTGTAAGGTTGGTGTGTCTCAAGGTGTTGGATTTCTCCAATAGGAGCCTTGTGGGAAAGAAGTCATCTTTTCCCCCCTCCTAATTTCACTATTTATTATTATTTTATATGCAGTTATGAGACAGAGTCTTATATTACCTAGGCTGGCCTCAAACTCACCATGTAGCCAAGGGTCGCCCTGAATTTCTTATCTTCCAGTATCTACCTCTGCACTGGCAGAGGTTACAGGAGTACACCTCCAGGCCTGGTTCATTCAGCGCAGGGAATTCAGCGTAGGAATGGACTCGGGACTGTGCATGCTAGCCAAGCACTCTACCAATTGAGTTACGTCCCCAGTCCTATTAGTTCATCTTTTTTTTTTCTTTTTCTTTTTGTTGTTGTTGTTTCTTGAGACAGGGCTTCTCTGTTTAGCCTTGGCTGTTTTGGAACTCACTCACTTTGCTGACCAGGCTGGCCTCAAACTCAGAACTTAGAAATCAGCCCGCCTCTGTGCACAACCGCTGCCTGGCTCGATTATTTTGTCTTTAAAAACAGTTTGCTATTCACTTTTTAAATTGATATACAAAGCAATAGGCTTCCTTTTGGCTATTTTTTGTATATTGCCTGCATGTAAATAGGTGAAACATATGCTTTCCTGGTGTTCACACAGAGGTCAGAAGAAGTCTGGATGCCCTGGAACTGGAGTTGCCAGTGGCTGTGAGCCATCATGTAGGAGCTGGGACCTGAGTCTAGTTCCTTTGCAAGAGCCACAAGTGCTCTTTACTGCCGAGCTATCCCTCCAGCCCCCTCCTTTTGACATTTTATAATATTTAGTTTGGGCACATCTCCCGGCCCCCGACTTGTTCCCTTCTGTCCCCACATTCTCCTCCCTCCTTCCATATCACCTTTATTCTGTCCCTCCCTCCCCCGCTCAATTAAAGCCTTTCCCCCTCTCCTGGGGCCCTTTCTAGCTTGCTGACCTTTACCCACACTCACTCCCACATAAATACACATATATAATAATTAGAAGCTAAAATCCTCATATGAGAAAGGATGTGTGGCATTTGTCTTTCTGAGCCAGTGTTACCTCACTTAATTAACATTTTCCAGCTCCATATATTTTCCTGTATATTTCATAGTTTCATTTTTCTTTATGGCTGAATAAAATTCTGTTGTGTATATGTACCGTGTTACTCGGCTTGCTCTTGCCTGTTTTTCTGTTAATGGACATCGGGGCTGATTCCTTGCTGTTGTGAATAGAGCGGCAATACATAAAGAAATGCAAGGATCCAGGTGATGGGATGGGAATTTTAAAGATTCTTTTTTTTTTTCTGGGAGGGGGGTTGGCGGTTCAAGACAGAGTTTCTCTGTGTAGCCTTGGCCATCCTGGAACTTGCTCTGTAGACCAGGCTGGCCTCAAACTCACAGAGATCTGTCTGCCACCACCTCCTGAGTGCTGGGATTAAAGGCATGTGCCACCACCACCCGGCTTAAAGATTCTTAAGAGTTGTCGTTCACAGGTTTGGTTTAAGGTAGCGAGATGGCAAGTCTCAGATGAGAGTGGGCAGGATGCTAAGGACAAAAGGTTAGTATGAGTTCCTCAGCTTGCTCTTTCTGCTGGGGCCCCTGGCTGAACTGAGAAGGGGCTGCAGTGAGCAGAAAGGTAAAATACAGCTGTCCCATCCCCAGTGTCTGTGAGATAAGAGGGTTCCGAAGCACACTCATCGTCTTGTCACTCCTGCTCCCCGGGCTGTCTAGCTCCTCATCAGCCTCCTCCTGGCTCCTCAGATCCCAGTGGGATGTTCCGTGGAAGGTCCTAGCTGCTTGTCAGATGGTCCCCAGCATGACTGACTGAGCCATCTTCCCTCCCAGCAGTAATCCCCTCACCAACACATGTTTATGAACCTCTCTCGCCTGACTCTTACTTCACCCACCCCTTCTTTGGTTTCCTGGCAACGCCTTTGCCTCTCCTACTACCTGCCAGTACTCACTGTTCCCCAGGGGCTGCTTTTCAAACACACCTAAACCTGGATACCTAATCTCTGCTTTTCCTGTGCTGCAGCTAATTTCAACAGTCCGTGCCTTCATGAGCATCAGGCCTTTCACCGTGCTGTTGAAGTCTCATTAATATCTCTGAAAAACAATGGACTGTTTACTCTGCAGCACAGGTTAGCTGAACAAAGAAGCGGTATAGAAATTCTGTGTTGAAATTCACCTTCCTGTTCCTGTCTCCTTCATCAGTGCCTTTTTGCCAGGGGCAATAGTGAAGAAACTCCTTGTCCTTTGGTGTGAATTGTACCTTTATGGTGCCTAGGGGCTCTTGGAATGCAGCAAAGACTGTACTGCCCTTGTTTGCTTAGTCTGTTTGCTTGCATCCAGAAGCGTATTTCCCCTTGGATGTTGTGCTGGGGAGTGGACAGGGTGTCTTATGCAGAAAAAGCAGAAAAGGTATCACATGCTGGCTTCCGAGGCTCTCATGCTAAGTTTAACTGCTGTTAGGCAAATAGAAATTTGCTTCAAGAATATGTTGGATGCTCTGACCAGATAAAAGCAGCACCACTGGAAAGGAATTGAGGGAAGGTTGGATTTCCCACACCAGGAATGAGAATGAAACCCAGGTCACCCTTTTAGGTGACATCTACCTTTAGCCTCTAGGCCTTATGTAGCCCTAATAATACGCATTTTGCTGTGTCTGTAATTACACTCACATTCACTACTATATGGCCTGATGGACTAATATATATTCATAGATGAACAAGACAGAAAATGCCATTTTCCCCATAAAACAAAAGCATGCTGGCAGAGCCTGTGTGAGGATGAGTGTTCTGTCATCTGTGGAAGGGGTAGAGCCTTGAAAGTAAGAGTGGCACAGGGAAAAAACTTCTTGACACCTTGAAGAAAGCTGAGTACTGAGGATGGTTCATTCAGAGAGGCTGCTATTCTACGAAAAGCCCATTAGGGAGCTTACGGGACTCAGATCTTTGGAAAAACAGAACTTTATGATCATGTAGACTACTAGAACCTTAAGATTCAGGGATGTGCCAGGTGGTGGTGGTGCACGCCTTTGGTCCCAGCACTTAGGAGGCAGAGGCAGGTGGATCTCTGTGAGTTCGAGGCCAGCCCGGTCTACAGAGTGAGTTCCAGGACGGCCAGAGTTACAACAGAGAAACCCTGTCTCGAAAAACAAACAAATATACAAACAAACAAACAAACAAAAGATTCAGGGATGCTCAGAGTTTCAGTGTTTATTGAATGTTTCGTAACTCCCTGGGCCTGAACTGTCTGAGTCTTGGACATGCCAGGCCAGCACTGATCTCCACTGATCTACACCTCAGTCCTTTACTGAGTATGCCCTTAACTTGAATATGTCAGCTCCCTAAAGACAGTGTGGAAGTCTTCTCTTCTGTTTGATTAGCTTTTGGATACAGAACTTTACTTTATGGTCTAGCTTAGACTATTCTAAGTTCTCTATGTAGCCCAGGCTGGCCTGGAATTCACTATCTTCCTGCCTCAGTCTCTCAAATGTTGAGTTTATAGGTGTGTACCACTGAGCCTGGCTAGAGCACAAAGTTTTCTGTAGAAAAGATTTGTGTGTGGTCTTATCAGATTATCAGTGGGGTTTGTGACTTCCACCTCAGGATGAAAATCCAGGATGTAGTTGAAGAAGTAGAGCACCACCTCCATAGTCAGCCTGAGGTCCCGATGACCAAGCTGGCAGACATGCTTTCATATGTGTGGGAAACACCCGGTTTGTATTCACTTGGGCTGGGTTTCAAGTTCTAGGTCTTCGCATAAGAAGCCGTAGGACCTTGACCAAGGACTCTGGCTCCTTAGCCTGTTTCCCTTCCAGGAAAGTTGCTCACCTGTTGCTGGGAGGACTAGGAAGAATGTGACCTTGGAATTCTCGTTTTAGCTTCACAGCGATGTGTTCATCCAGCGAGAATGAGCCTACTCAAGCTGGCTCGAGTAGAGAAGCAGCGGTAACTTGGACGACTGAAGAAACATTCTAGGCTGGGTACTCAAAAGTGAACCTGAGAGCTATGCTGTAGGATCGGGACCCCAGGGAAGCTTCGGCACGTTCTATTTTCAGGAGGCCATTTGCTGAATTGGGAAGCTGCCACAACAGTTGTTAGCCTTGGTCATCCCACCACCGATTCTGTCAGGGAGCCATCATGAATAGAAACTGGCTTCCACTGCCATCAGCTTCCAAACCATGCGCAGCTGTCGCAGACTGCCTTGCCTCTTGGCTGAAGAACACGTCCTGAGCACTGCTGGTGCCTCTATATAGAACTCTGGTGGCTGCCTTCTGACTTAGCTACCTACCTATTTATTTATTTATTTATTTATTTATTTATTTATTTATTTATTTATTATTTTTGCTTGCCTTTTGATTTTTTTGAAATAGGATTTCACACTGTAGTCCAGTCTAACCTGGAATTCACTATGCAGTCTGGACTAGCCTTGAACAGGTGGTCCTCCTCCTTTCTTTGGCTCCTGCATGTTGGGATTATAGATGTGAGCCACCATGCCTGGTTTCTGTGTCCATTTTTAAAGTTGAAACTCAGAAGAAGGGAGGAGAGGGGAAAGCAGGGCTTCTACCTCATCATCTGATTTTAGGAACCATCACATGGGAAGTGTAAGGGAGTTTTTAAATTGTATGGTTGTAAAAATGTAGTCTTTCTTCCTCTAAAAGAAGAGGGTACACCGAGAAGAGATTAGGACAATTATTAAGAAGTATCATTACTAATTTTTATTATTTTCAAATTATAAAAGTAATGCATGAAGCCAAGGGTGAGAGGTGGCAAATCCCAGCACCCAGAAGGCAGACAGGGAGATTGTTGCAAGTTCAAAAGTTCAAGACTAGCCTGGACTACATAGTGAATGCTTGGCTAGTCATGGCTACATAGACCTCCTATACTTCTGTATTGAAAAAAAAAAAAAGCAACCCCTACCTTTAAAAAAGTACTACAAAAAAAGAAGTCTGTAGAGTAAAAAATGAAAGTAGTGACAGCCAGCAATTTTCTAGATACTTGGATTTATTCAGTCCTTAGTTTGAGCAGGTAGGGGTGTGTGTGTGTGTGTGTGTGTGTGTGTGTGTGTGTGTGTGATGTGTAGAGAAGCAGAGGATGTCATAGAAACTGTATGTCACCTGTAGAACCTAAAATGGTTACTATTTAGACTTTACAGAAGTTTCTTATTCATGTTAGATTTTTGTTATTTCATTCCAAAGGAATGTTCTGATGTTATCATGCTTACGTTATTTTATTTTATTTTATATTTTGAGACAAAGTTTCACCGTGCAGTCTTGCCTGGTTTGGAACTTACTCTGTAGACCAGGCTGGCCTCAAATTCAGAGTTCCACCTGCCTCTGTCTCCTGAGTGCTGGGACTAAACGCTTGAGCCATTACACCCAGCAGGCACCTGGCTGTTTTTAATTTTTTAATATACGTACGTATATTTGTATATATTCACACGACTGCCTGAAATGAGAATAGTTCTGGATGAAATTAGGGATGAGCAAGAGGTCTTCAGGCTTACTGATTTCTAAGATGCAGTAATTTCACCATTTAGCAAATTTAGCATTTAGCATTAGCATTTAGCAAATGAAATCTAAGTACTGTCCTTTTAAACCCTGGAGTCCTCAGCAGCATGTTTTGGGGGAGGCAGTTATAGAATCACAACATAGTATCAGTAGAAGACATCTCTAATCTCAGATTCCAAAGAAGGTGTGAAGTACTTATTAGCCACATCCAGCCCACTGTCTTTCCTCTAGAAAATCTATAATAAAAATGTTTGGAACTTTTTATGTATTTGGGTGTTTTGCCTTTGTGTATATGCACTACATTCGGGCAGTGTTGCAGTGGCCAGCAGAAGGTATCAGATCTCCTGGGACTGGGGTTATAGAGAGTTGTAAGTTACCATGTGGATGCTGGGAATGGAACCTAGGTCCTCTAGAAGAGCAATCTGTGCTTTTAACTTCTGATCCATTTCCTTAGTCCCTACAAAATTCACATTTAACTTAAATCAGCAATGAAGATTTTCTAATAAATTCTCCAAACCTGTGTTTTTAGTGTGGCCTTCTCTGCCAAGCCTTTCAGAATGTATTACTATTTTTAACTTTTTATTTTATGTGTATGTGTGTGTTTGTATTCTCAAGCCTGCAGAGGCCAAAATAGGGCATCAGATCTGGTTGTGAGCCACCAGGTGGGTGCGGGGAACCAAACCTGGATTTTCTGCAAGAGTATTAAGCACTCTTAACTACTGAGCCATCTCTCCAGCCCCTGCATTTCAGAATTTAAAGATATACTTTTATTATTTGTAAGTATGTGTATGTGTGTGTCTGCCTGTGGGTGTGTGCATGTATTTTCAGGTGCTTATGGTGGCCAGAAGCTAGAAGCTTTGGGTCACTGGGGAGCTGGAGTTATAGGTATTTGTGAACCACCTGATGTGGGTGCTGGGAATCAAACTTGGGTCTTCTGAATATAAATGCTCCTAATCTCTGATCCATCTGGCTAAGCAAGCATTTCAGAATTTAACCAGGCCAGAGAATACAGCAGAGCTCAAGCTAAGTTAATGTAACTAGGCTAAAGAGCCTTTGCTCTGAGTATTAACTTTCCTCTTGGGCTCACAAGTGGGTTCAAATGATATACTGACAACATCAAAACCGTAGTGCCTTGGTTTCACAGAAAAAGGAAATTCCTAGGTGACAGAGTTCCAAGCAGGATGAAAGAGCTAATTTATTTCATGATGTTTAGCTCACAACAGATATAGCATATAGAAACCACGCAGAAGAATGCCACTCTCACGTGCACTTGAAATGACGTTCAGAATTACTCTCCTGAGTGCTACGATCACATATTTCAATGCAAAAACAAAAAAATCACTAATGATTCAGTCAACCAATCATTTGGTATAATAATTGGATGAGTGGCGTATAGACCCTCCATCACAAATGATTTGCATAATCAGATCAAATTAAAAAGACACCAGTTGCCCATCCTCTCTTAGCTGATTAGAAATACTTCCCATGATCGTTGTGAGAATGAACTCTGAAAGTGCAATGAAATTGCTTAGCTCTGTACCATGCGTCACAAGGGCTCAGGACACACCAGGTGTCACGCGATGTGTGACACACTGCTTTGGCATTAGGCAAGGTAGGTGCTTCCTTCCTTACATGTAGTCAGGGATGGAATTAGGCTTGCTTGCTGATCACCTCCTTTGGCATGGAGTTAGATCAACTGGTTTTGTTATAAGCACTTCCTGGTTGGATAACCATACTGGCTTGTAGTGAAGTTATTAACTCTTGATGACAGCCTGTGGGGTCCTGGGGGGAACTTTACCTCTTTCTCTGGAAGTGGGAGCTGTTGCCAATCAAAAGTCGAATGGAGAATCTGAACAGATGGGATACTCTTCTCAGGAGGGAGGCTAGCTTTGCCAGGAACCCAGCACCCTGTAACCCTTTAGAAGGAGGAACTGAATGTAGAAACAAATGGGTTTGCTGAGTACTCACCCTGGCTCCCTTCTCAGCCTGTTCTTGTCTTCTCATATATAAATCCACGTTATGGCTTTATATGGGTTCATATCTATATTTATATCCCATGGCAGGAATGCCTTTTCTCAAAGCCCACCCTCTAGTCTTGATGGTTCAGTAGGTGTCACTGAGCTCTCCTAGGTCAGGTGCTGGGCTAGGCCCAGGCAGCATAAGGGGAAGCAGAAGTCCAGTGTGGGGAGGAGACAGACATTCATAAACCGGCATTCAGTGTGTCAGCAGCAGTCTCTGGGTGGAGAGCGCAGAGCAGGGACCGTGGTGCATACAGCCTGGGTGTGCAGGTCAGGGGAGTTTCTGTAGGCAAGAACCATGGAAAGACACCACTGGCTCTTTAGAAGAGCTTGTGGTTTTCTCTGTAATTTCAGCAGCACCAGAAGGTTCCAGAAAGAAAAGCTTAGGGAAGTAGACTATGTCCTTAGCTTATTCATGATGCGGTGTTTATAGAAATATTTTATTCTTTTACCCAATTGTGTTTTTGTTTTTTGAGATCGGGTCTCTCTCTCTACAGAGCCCGGACTGTGTAGGCCTCTATCTCTGCCTGCCTCTGCCACCTCCCAAGCCCGTGATTAAAGTCATGCGCCACCATGCCCAGCCTTAACCCAATTGTATTTTTTAATATTAGTGTTTGGTTGCCCTTCCCATAAGAAATTTTGTTTTATTAACTGAGTTAAAATAATGTTATTTACCTTTGTAGTGATTTTTCGTTATTAACCCCCCCAACCCCCTGCCACACACACCAGATGCCTGATTAATTGTAATTCCTTATATTCACTAACCAAGAAGTTTGGTCTATGTAGAAGATGGCAGTAACCTAGGTTTGAACTCTTTGTTCCTCATCTGGGAAGCTCACTTTACTTTCTAAAACTTATTTCACCTGTCGATATAGGTGACACATACCGATTTCTTCTCTCGCCTTTGCTTTGGGGCATTTAACTAGCAAAGGCTGAATTCTACACACATTTAAAACTGCTTGTCTTGGAGGACAAAAAAATGTAATATATCAAACACTACGTAAAACTGTTTCAAGTTTCCTCAAAATTGTATTTCTCAGTATACAGGAAGAAAAGAATAATTGTAGAGAATATGTACCATTTTAAGTTTTTATTAGAAATCCTGGAATGTTTACCTGGAAACTGGGGATGGATATCAGCCTCTATAGAGTGGTTGCTGAGCACACACACAACTAGGGTTCAGTCCTCCATATTACCTCCTCCTAGCCTGCCGAAGATAGTAGCGGGAGGATCCGAAATTCAAGGTCATCCTCAGTTGCATAGTGACTGGGAGACCAGCCTGCGATACGTGAGGCTGCTTTTTTTTTTTTTTAATTTATATTTTTAAGGGTATTGAGACCTAAAGCTTGGTTAAAAAAAAAGACGATCAACTCACACTGATTGGGTGCTCTTCAGCAGTTTCTTACAAAATGACCACTTCTTACTTTTTAATTTTTTTCAAGCAATCAGTACATAATATATTCATCAAACTTAAGAGATTGCCCGGACAGAATCTCTCTCTCAGCAGATAATTGATCAGTTCTGAAGGCAGCTGGATTACCGAGGGTGAGAAGCATGCAGCTATGTTGTACTGATAACCGGCAGGAGAAATGAGCTCCTGTACGGAATCGTGTGGTGCAAAACAGACAGACCCCTTTGTCAGGACATCATCCCACGGTTGAAATTTCCTACCTTTGCAAGAAAGAAACGGCACAGTATAGTTTTCCTGTAAGGTCGGGGCGCGCTTACCTTGTTTACCACACCGTATTTCAGTTGATGTACGTTTCCTTTCAGGATTAAAAGTCCATACAAAATGTTATCAGTTATAACCACAGCGGGTTGGAGGTGTTGCTTGGTAGATTTCATAACTAACACATGGAACTCCCTGAGTTCAGTCCCTGCCAAAACGACTGAAAGCACAGATTGGTCAGGGCTGTGGCTAGTGGTAGAGCTCTTCTATACACCCCAGGACAGGAGAAAGAAAAAAAAAGCCATATGGGCAAATTAGCCACAGATAATTTGATCAGAGCCATTGATCATTAAATTAGCTGGAATTGGACATTTTAACAAGTCATGTGCTAGTCAACTGAATTATTTCATAATATACCCTAATAAAAGAACTGATTATGGCCATAAGAATAATGTCAGACCTTTTCTGGTCTCGCTATCAGCCAGGGCTTGCACTAGGCACGTATATAATTTTCACAACAAAAACAATGGTATATTCGTATGTTTTATCTCCAGATCACAAATGCACAGAATATAGATAATCACTGCATTTTATTTGATGTCTGTGTTGCTTTCCTGGGGGAAAAGGGGATAGTTGCAGCTACAAATAAGAAAACAGAAAATACAAGGACACTACAAATAGAAGAAGTTAAGAAATTGGAGGGAAGTGTAAATACATAAAAACTATAGTTATAGATTGATTGCTGTGTCAGCGCCTGCGAGTATGATACGAGCTAGGCTTGTCTCTGCTGGCTGTTTGGAGAAAGCCCACGTCTGAGAGGACAATTTCTCTAAAAGGGTTTAATTCAGAGTCAGGCAGGCTGGGGAGGGGAGTCTCAGGACTAAGCCCGCCTCCTGGAGATAGGGTCTGATCGGTGGTCTGAGGTGTGGGGAAAGGTGATTGCAGGGAAGGAAAGCTGAAGTAATTGGCGGTCTGTGTCTGCGGTGGTCTGTGTGTGCGTAGGCAAACGAGGGCTCTTCATAGGTCGCCTGTTCAGAAAATGGCTGCATTAGCATGACCCGAGGGTGGGTTTTGGGTCCTCTGACGTCAAAAGGACGCTCATGCCCATTAGACATTTTCTGCTGCTCCTGGGTGAGGGGAGGGGGTGTGCGGTTTCAACCGGTTTGAGCCAGACAGGGCTTCTTCCTCAAAATTCCTTTAAAAAAAAAAAAAAAAAAAAAAAAGCTTAAAACAATCGTTGCCAAGGTGACCAAGCATCAGAGGCCTTTTTTCCCCCCTCTCTCTGTAAGGCTAGCAGGGGTCCATTCAGGTTTTCGCTGCTGAATTTCAAAAGAAAGGACGTGCTCTTTGATTTTTAAATTTCAGTTTGGAAAAGAGAATAGCTGTAGCCTCTACAAGAGAAAACATTGCTAATTTCATTATGGGGACTTAGTTACTATAGGGAAAACCACTTTTCTTTTTATACTCAGAATATTCTGTTTCACTCCTCGCATCCGATTAGGGATTTTTTTCTATAACTACGAGTTCTCCAATTCTTTACAGACATTAGTTATAGTATAAAAATTAACGGAATTCTTGCCCTGCCGACCTGGGAAGAACAGATCTCAACAGAGTCTGGGTTCAGTTCCCCAAGTCTGTAACATTCCCAACCCCCACTTCAGACGCCAGCCACAGTGGTTACCTGTGCATGTGACCGGGTTATAAATCAGAGGTTTCCATGACTACCCCTCAGGTTCTCTGGTTTACTAAAATAGCTCGGAGTAATCAGAAAACAGTTTACTTACAAGATTACAGGTTTATTCCTGAGGATGGAATTTGGGAACAGGAGGCTGGAGGAGCAGCTCCATGAGATGCAGTGGAAGGAGCGGCCGACCACTTTCCACCTGTTTCTCAAGCTTACAAATTCTGGGGTCTGCACGTGTGCACGACCACTAAACCCTGGGCCATCAGTAATTAAGTCACCCCGCAGCCCCTCACCCTCCGCTAGAGGTTTGTGGACGGGATTCGTCCTTAGTGCACGAGTGTTTTCTTCTACCCCGAGGCGGAGGCAAGGTTGGGCCTCGAGGCACACGAGCGGCTCGGTTCGGGGCGAGGCTGGGGCTTCGGCCGCGGGAGGCTCGGGAGAGCGCTGGAGGCGACAGCGGCCCGCCGGGCGGGAGCCGGGCCTGCTGGGGACCCGGTCCGGGTCGGGCCCGGCGCCCCGAGCCCAGCGGGCCGCGCGCGGCGTGCAGACCGGCTGGCTTTCGTTAGCACGCCGGGTCCGACGCCCGAGCCGGGAGTCGCGGAGTCGCGCGCCGCGCCCGGCCGACTGGAGCCGTCGGACTCCATCAAAACGCGGCCCTCTGGGCTCTCCGCGCAGCGACACGCGCTTTCGGAGCGAATACATACTGGAAATGGGTTGGCGAGGGCAGAATCCCCATTCTCCAAGTGCTAATGGAAGGACCGAACGAGCCATTAGCCGATGTGACATGCCTCTTTAATGCTGGTTCATCAAATCCGTCGTAGGGAGATAATGCGGGGCCTCTAATTACTGTCTAAGCACATTATCAGCCAGGAAAACCCGTGGGAGATAATGTGTACCACCATAAGGTTCAGTGCTTATGTTGCTCACTGAGTGAACTGTGGTATGAGAGAAAATGGTGAATTCTAAACACTATCTTCAGTCCCATTTTTGAGGTTAGTAAGGTAGAGTTAGATCTGCTTTTTCTCCAGTTATGGGGCATGCAACCCAGAGCGTGGGCCACCTTCCTATGACTGAGTTACATGCCCAACCGCCATGAAATTAGATTTTTTGAGGACTAATTGAATAGTCTTTCCTATTTTCTCTTCAAAACATTTTGTTGCTGAAATGTGGCGCTGGGAACAGAACGCAGGGCTTCTTGCTGGTTTGGGGGAACTTCCGCTCTGCCTGATTAAATTTCTGATATTTTGTTTTGCTTTGTTTTGTTTTACTTTGTTGTTGTTTTTTTCAGTTTTAAACACAAGCAAAACCAAAATGCCTTCAGCTCAGTGTACCCAATGTACCGATATGACTGTTTTTCAGTGATTTCAAAGATGAATTTAGAATTGCCAGCCTCTCTGCTTTGCACAAGTAATCTCAGTGACAAAATTCAACACGATAAGTTCAACACTGTTCAGAGAAGCAGGCTTTTGGGGCTTAAAATGGTGTGTCTGTCTTACATGGTTCTTGAGGAAAATCTGTGAGGAACAAATACAAGAGGAAAAAAGGGAGTCTTTTAAAAAGAAGCTGTACTGTCTCAACTAATTTGTTATTAAAGATGTGCCAAGTCCCTTGTCAGTAAATGTGGTAATAAAGAAAGGAAAGGGTGGGTGGTGGTGGCACACACTCTGGAGGCAGAGGCAGGCAGATCTCTGTGAGTTTGAGGCCAGTCTGGTCTACAGAATGAGTTCCAGGACAGCCAGGGTTACAGCAGAACCTTTTCTGGGGGAGCGGAGAGGGGAAGAAAGAGAGAGAAAGAAAGAAAGAGAAGAGAGAGGGGGGAGGAAGAAAGGAAGGGAGAGAAAGAGAAAGAAAGAGAAAGAGGAGAGAAAGAGAGAAAGAAAGGGAAGATACGTGACCTTTCCGATGTAGGAAATTTTCTGGTAGCTTCTTGAGCTTTGGAGGAGGACCTGTGTTTGCTTTTGGCTTTTGAGTTCCCTAAAGTATAGGGGCTGTGTGGGGCAATGCTGAAATGTGCCTGCTTCCATCCTTTCTGTAAATCACCGTGCTTACTGACCTTTAAAAGATAATTCTTAATTTTCTGAAATCTAGATCTTTGCAGGACAAGATGAGTAATATATCAGTACGAGGGAAGGAGCTTGTGGGGCTGGGGCATGGCTCAGAGGGTAAAGTGCCTGTTATACATAGGAAGACCTGAGTTCCACCTGGCCCTCTCGGAAAGGCCAGACATGGCGAAGCACACCTGTTACCCCAGTGCTGGGGCGCGGGTAGGGGCAAGAGGACTCCTGAGGCTTGCTGGCCACCCAGTCTGGCCAGTCAGTGAGGTCCGGATTTAGAGAGAGAGAGAGAGAGAGAGAGAGAGAGAGAGAGGCTCTGTCTAAAAAAAAAAGTGATAGAGGATGGTATTTCTACATGGCCAGAAAGTGTGCGCAGACATACACGCATGCACACACTCTCTCACACACACATACAGAGAGAGAGACAGAGACAGAGGCTAGAAAAGAAAGGTATTAAGTAAAATTGTCTTCCATTTGGAAAATCATTTTCATATCTGTGTGTCTTACACTACCCGGTCTCAAACCAAGTCTGGAGGACCTGATTAGAGCTGTGTTGATCGGGATCAGAAACAGATGATGATCTTTGCCTGCTCTGGACTTAGTAATTGCTCCCAGGCAGAGGCCACTGGTGGAGAGACATCGATGGCGCGAGCACGCTTGGGCTGATGTTTAAGGTGCACGTGGTTTTGTCTTGCTCTTCTGGATCTTGCTCCCCCCCCCCCCCCCCCCCCCCCCCCCCCCCCCCCCGTCGAACTTCAAACCTTAGAGCTGGGAAAGCCGAGTCCTTCAGAATTCACTGTAGAACGGCTTGTAATGCATGGAGTGTCTGTCTCAGAGAAACTAGTTCTGATGATTCAAAACCAGACTGAAGGTGCTCTGAGACTGAAAAAGAAAAAAAAGGCAGGCAGATCCAGGGGTTGCGCAAAATGCAGTTTGCTGGGGACTTAGAACAGAAGCCAGCGCTTCTCTGTGTAATCTCTAGACGTTTTTAACAACCTTTAATTACAGTAAGCTTAATCATATCATATCTTTAATTTTGGCTTTTATGAATCTTTTTACAACATACTTTAACCTTTAGTTTTATCTTTATGTGTCTAATTTATAATCTTTTTTTAAAAAAAGGTTTTTAGTCAAAAGTGTTTCTGTTTCGTGTGGTTGGCCATAAAACAAGTAGCTCCCAGCAGGAGGAAGGAGTTTGTAAGTTAAACAAGACAAAGGTTAACTAACACTACCTGAATATACATAGTCTTTTCCAAAACGTATTATAATATCCAGCATTAGTTAAATACTTTGGAAGTCAGCTATGGTGGTACATACCTGTAAAACTAGAACTAGGGAGGCTAAGACAGCAGGATTGCTAATTTGAGACCAATGTGGACCAGACCACACAGCAAGACCTTGCCTGTCTTATAAAACAAAACAGGATACAACAAAATTACAACAAAACAAAAACAAAAACAAAAAAAGCCAGCAAGATGGTTTAATGGGTAAGGATGCTGGCCCATAACCTGCGTTTGATCCCCTGGAACCCACGTGATGGAAAGCCCACAGTTGTTACGATTTTTGCAAGTCTGCTGCAGTATGCACAAACACACGCACACACGCACACAAACCCTCTCCCTCTCTCGCTAAATGAATAAATAAATATAGCCAGATGACATGGCATTGTCTTTATTCCCAGCACTCGGGAGGCAGAGGTAGACGGATCTCTCAATTTGAGGCCAAGCCTGATCTACAGAGTGAAATTCTAGGACAACCAGGCTACACAGAGAAACTCTGTTTTGAAAAACAACAACAACAGCTACAAAAAACCAACCCCCCCAAAAAAAACCCAAAAATTCACAAAAGCCAAAAAACTATAAACATAAAATGCTTATGTACATTCATAAAAATAAAAAATAAGTAAACTTTTTAAAAATCGAACTTCCAAATAGCCTAGGTATCACTAGTGAGCTGTGCACCATGCCTAGCGGTCTTCACAACTCTGACCGTCAGGGCTGAAGATGTGTGCTGGGGTCGGATAAAACAGATCAAGACCAAGACCCCTGACGTCACATTAAGCTTGGTCTCTACTGTGAGGCTCCCGCACCGGTGCAGCCAGAAGTGCGTTTGCCCCAGAGTACTCATCCCAGCTACGCGGCAGCATGTGCAGCGTGTTAAGCTAGCACTGCCAGATGTGGTGCTACAAACCGTTCCGGGGGAGAAAACTGGGAGATACAATTACTGCTCTATGCCTCTGTGCCCTTGAAATAGTCCGCAGAATTACACAGTCGCGAGATCTCCGAGCTGATTTTGCCTTCGCATTTCATTTGCTTATTGGATTAGTAGTTTATTGTTTATTATGACAGGTAGAACTGTAGGATAGAACTTGGGAAGAGACAGCTGCAAAGTGATGCCCGGAGTGAGCTACCATGTAAGGGGGCACAGCACCCACACCCCCTGCCCAAATGAAGCTTGGATCTAGTGTGGTTGTGTAGCCTGAGATTTAGGGTTACCTCTTAACCTACTACCTTAGTAACCTGTTTGGGATACTGCGCTAGGTCCCAGTTACACTGCTGTGTTGATTGCCAATCTCAATGAAAGTCTGAGCTCTTGGAGGGAGTATATTCGGTAGTCTCCTCTCTCAAACACGTTGGGGTGTTTTTATTTTCCCCGACGATGTCAGAACTCTACTCAGCCCAAGAGGAACTCCAGCCTCCCGATTTGGTGTTCGCAATGCCGATAAAACAAGAGAAAACATGCACAGAGTAGCCATAGACCAGACGCATGCCCCCACTAGCCGTGCTGCTTGCGTCTCTGGGGCCAGGTGCTCGGTGCAGAGCAGGAGGCAGACCATCATGTCGCCTCACCTTACTACCTGTGCCACTTGTTCTAATCATGTCCCCCAGACTCAGCATACATGACTGCCAGGGAGAAAGGCCATCTTGAAGATAACATTTATAAAGACCCAGGAGACGCAGTCCCACAAGGCCACACCGAGTGACCCGATGTTTGCAGGTGTTTGCAGGAACAATCTAGAACCTTCATCATGCCTTCTGTGGATGAAAAGGGCAAACATAGGCAATAAGCAGAACAAATTTAGGGTTGGCCCTTCTCCTCCTCAAGATTTTAAAGCAGTGTGGTGCAAACTGTAACACTGAAGTCACCATGCTTGCTTCTTCCAAGCATGCGGTTCCAGTCTGTAGTCTGTAGTGTGGCTCACACTCACACTGTGCGGCAGATGCCCAGAGCTTTCTTGTAAATCTAAACCTCTGCGACCCGTAACTCCTGATGCCCCCTTCCCATCCCCTAGTCTGCGAAACCCTGTTCCTGCTTTTGTCCTTTGTGAGGCTTTGTTGTTGTTGCTTGCAGAACCGTCCACACGGATCCTGTCTAGCATAGTGTCATGTGTGCTGGCTTACTTCACATCCTCACCATCCTGCACTGCTTTTTGTTCCTATTTCCTTGCATAATTGAGATTTCTTTTGGTTGTATTAAGGATCCATATACATACATTTTAATTTGTTCACACACACACACACTTTGGGGGGATTTATTTTATTTTATTTTATTTTTTTTGCTGCAGCTTGGGTCTCACTAAAGCACATGGTTTGTTTTTTTTTTTTTTTTTAACTTTCTGTCTCCTTGCTTTAGTCTTGGCTGCTCGGGTTACAGTCATGTGAAATTACGCCAGGCTTCAGCTTGACGCAGTTCTTTAACTTCACTGAAGGCTAATTTGATGCTGTGTGTGTGTGTGTGTGTGTGTGTGTGTGTGTGTGTGTGAGGGAGGCACATGCTTCATGGCATGGTTCTTTTCTCCCACCTTTGTGTGCCTTCTGGGGACCACACTTAGACGGTCAGGCTTCTTCTATTAAGTGCTATTACCTACTCAAGCATCTTATCTTCCCTGCGCTGAAAACTTAACAACTACACAACCAGTTTTCTTTTAATTTTTAGATTTTTATTTTATTTTATGTGTACGGATACTCTGCCTGTGTGTATATGTGTGCACTGCATGCCTGCCTGGTGCTCACGGATATTAGAGGAGGGTGTCAGAGCCCCTGGAATTGGAGTTAAGGGTGGTTGTGAGCCACCATGTGAGTCTTGGGAATTGAACCTGGATCCTCTCCAAGAGCAGCCAGTGCTCTTAACCTCATAGCCTCTCCAGTCCCCGTATTCTTTTTTAAACAGATATTCCAGTGACTTTTTAAAATGATTTTTTATTATTTTTATGTACATTGGTGTTTTGACTGAACATATGTCTGTGTGAGGGTGTCGGATCCCCTGGAACAGGAGTTACAAACACCCCACTTTTTTTTTTTTCTAGTGACTTTTTAGTCTAAATGTTGGAGGCAAAATTAGGATCTTCAAATGTCAATAAGCCTTTAATTCACAATTCATTATTACTATCACATACACAACATGCTCGGATTTTTAGTACATAGCACATTAACATAAGCTTGTTAGGACACCCACGACGAAAGACGCGACAGAGCACATGCAGTTAAAAGGTGTGCGTGGGGGGGGGGCTTGGACAAGAGCGGTTTTCTTTAGGAAACAATTTGTCAACGTAAGATAGGACTGCAACTAATTTAAAATGTTCAATACATTTCAATTGCAGGATTGTGATTTCAAATAGATGTTACTATGCTTTTTCAAAAAAAATATATATTATTACACATTTGGTTTTGAGGTTGCCTGACTGATACCATTTTATTTTATTTTATTTTTGTTTTAGACTTTTATCTACAGGAAGCCCCAATCTCAGGTATTGTCTTCTTCTATCAGGAGGAGGGGATAAGAAATGGAGACAGATCTGGTGTCCAAACCAGAGGCTTTTTTTCTTTAGCAGCCCCCCAGCTACAAGATAATTGGTCTGCCCTCCTCCCTGTGTAGGTGTGCTGGGGATCAGTAATGGGCTTTGTGAGTGCTAGCGGTTACCGCTAAACTCCATCCCAGCCCTCTTTTTTTTTTTTTTTTCCCCTCAAGAAAAATCTTTCAAATGGCTTATATTTCGAGGCAGCTAAAGTATGTCCCCTCACGCTGGACATTTGCCAAGCTCCTGATAATATCAAGTAGTCCCCGCTGTGAGCCGCAGCCTCCATTTCGCGTTCTGACTACCCTTGTTCCTAACCAGCTGCCTCCTGCTCTAAGGTCTCTTCATTAGGGTCAGAGGGATAAAGAGAAGGAAGGCCCCAAATAGATACCACAATCTTCTGGTTTCCGGTTGTGAGCTTATTCCCCACAGAGAGCATAGGCGAGGGATGGCCCTTCAGTAACTCTCCACTCAGTGTTTACAGGGACTTGCTCCTTGTTCCCCCACTATGGGAGTTAATTTCCTGTATACCTCAGCCCTTGACCTGGCAATCAGATCCCACCTGGTCGGCTCTCTCTTGGGAAGAGCGGTGGGTCCCCGTCATTTAGTCCTTTCTCTTTGTGGCCTGTCTGTTCCTGTCAGACCAGAGATGCCATTTTTCTCCCTCTGGGAGGATTTATGATGATCCTGGCAACAGAACACTTTAGAGTGGACAGGGAAGTGTCTGGAGTGCTGTGCTGTGCTGTGCAGCACGTAAGACAGCAACAGACCTCCAGCGACAGATCGGTGTGCTTCTCAGTGCAGTGTGGGCTCCTGTGCCTGCAGAAGAGCTTCCATGAGGGTCAGGGCAGGCCTCTGGTGCTGTGACTCTCATGTTGATGACCACACACTCCTGTGTCACCCCGTCTTCCTCTAATTTCGTTGTGGAAGGAAGAGGGACTTAGCTTCGGGCTGATGAGATTCGAGATTCGGCAGAGCTGGGTCATGGATGTCCCAGTGTGCCTTTCTCTGGACACTTCTGTGGCTTGGTTTAATAACGGTTAAGTGTCACCAGTGATCAGGTGTTCTTCACAGGGGGAACTTACTTTTGCAGATGAGCCTTGATTTATAATGAGGTGACACCTTGATAAACACATTGTAAGATGAACACATCTTAAATTGAAAACAGATTGAATACGCCTAAGCTACTGCACATTGTTGCTTAGCAACAACACTGCTCAGCAGAGTACCATTTTTTTTTCTCCTGGTGATTGCGTGGCTGACTGAGAGCCATGGCTTGATGCTCTGCCCGGTGTCTGAAATGTTTGTTATATCGCTAATCCAGGAAAAGATGAAAATTTAAAATATGAAGCACAGTTTCTGCTGAATGCATATTGCTTTCTCTCTCACCTAAAGCCCAAATTCGGAAGCTTATCACTTACATCTGTGTGTCTGTACCATCAGACACCCTGTGGTCCCTGTCTGTTTTTTATCCAGTTCATTTCTAGGGAGATAGCTACTGTCTAGGAGAGCCTTAGTGGTAAGAGAGCTAGGTCCAAGTGAGGGTCAGGTGAGAGAGGAGGAGAACAAAGGCCAGGGGACAACAGAATCACTGTGGTAATTACAAATCCCAGAGAAGAGGGGCCTCCAAAGCCAGTGGGAAGGAGAAGCTGCCAGAACAGAGGAGCAGTGGGAGGGGAATGAGGAGAACAGGGTGAGGGTAGGTGGGGGACCTATGGGTGATGGCACAGGGTGCTAGTTACCCCAGAGGGTTCCCGTGGGGGTTCTAGTTAGGGCTTAGAGCAGGCAGCCTGAGTTCCACTGAGGTTCTGTGACAGAGGTGGCTAGAGTGGGGTGTCTGAATTCTCTGTAAGGGACCTGCTGAGGCTTTGCACGCATTGTATTATGGGGAGTAAAATTCCCCAGCGGCTCTAGTCACCCAGACGGGATGGTAAGCAGACAGGAGACACCGCCTTCCATCATTTAATGCTGTTACTTTCTGGTTGTTCAAAACAGCAAATGATTTTATTTTAAAAGGGGGCGAAACAAAACAAAACAAAACAAAAACAAACCCAAAGATGGAATGAAGTAAGACTCCCTTCACCTACAAAATGGTTTCAGAGCATTTATGAAACTGTTGGGAAAAATACTCATTGAGAGGCCAGAGATTTATCATGCTCACTGGGAGACTGTTTGCCCGGCATATGCAGAAGACCCGGGGTTTGACTGTCAGCACTGAAAAAATGCTGTTGGAATTGTACAGAAGGTAAATGGACTCAGTGGGAATACAGGAAAAATGGTATTAATTGGCCTTTGCCTCTTCTCTTCAGTGTCTCAGCTATTGGCATTTCGTTTCATTTTTAAAAAGCTATTATATTCTTAGGCTCTCGCTGTATCCTGAGTCCTGGAACTAAAGGTGTGCTGGCTGCCTCTGTTTCCTGAGTCCTGGAAATAAAGGTGTGCTCCATTACTGACCGCTTGGCTGGCATCTTTTTTATTTCCTTTCTCACACAGGTAGATTTTGTTCTTGGTTAGTTTAGCTTAGTTATTTTCCCTTCGTTCCCCATAACTTCTTTCCTTGCATTTTTTTCTGTTTGCTTATGAGATTTGTCTTTCCCCCCGCTAATTAATGCGTGTATTGTGTGTATGTGCACACTTCTGAGGAGCGCTTTTGGAGTCCAAGGACAACCTGCAGGTGTCGGTTCTTTCCACTACCACGTGGCTTCAGAGGCGAGGCTTTTGAGTCGGGAGTCTGAGCTACCCCGCTGGCCGAATTTGTCCTTAGCTGACTGCACTTTTCTGCTTCCTTTAGATTTTCTTAGGGTAGAGTTGGCTGCCCTTCACTGCTCTTTCACCCAAACTCAGCTTACTCTTGGGCACCTGGTATTCAAAATCTTGCATGTTGGATGCTCATAGGCTTTGTCGAGGACGGTGAGACTCTTCCGACTTTCCTGCTTTTCTTCTGCCGGAGTTTGAGCCCACAGTTGTGCATGCTAGGCAGATGTCTTACTACAGAGCTACATTGACAGTTCTTATTATTTTTTTTTTTATTTCACATTTGTTCGTTGTACAAAATTATGGATTTTGTTGTGACATGTTTACACAGGCATGTGATGCTACTTTGGTCGTATTCACACCTAATTCCTCTTCTCATCCTTTCTGTTGTCTCAAATACTACTTCTCTTGTGTCTTTTAAAAAGAAATACAAATTCGAGGTGTGAGTGAAAACGATCTTTGTCCTTCTGAATCTGCATCTGAATCTGAATCTTTGTCCTTCTGAATTCTTAACATGAACATCTCTGATTCCAAACGTTTTCCTGTAGACAGCATGATTTGTTTCTTATGTGTAAGTAATGAGTGCTCTTTTGTGCTTTTATATTCCATTTTCATTACTCACTTCATAACTTGGCTATTGAGTAATACCTTGATAAATGTGAGTGTGTGTGTGCCTTCATTGTATGATTTTGTTTCTCTGGGTATGTTCTCAGGAGTGGTATATTTAGCTCTTCTCTTTAAAAATATATTTTCAATTACATTTGTTTATTTATGTGCCTATGCATCAATGCACAGGAGTGCACAGGTGCTTGTGTGCGGGAGTAGCAAGTGCCAAAGAACCAGTGTGGAGGTTAGAGGACAACTGGAGCTGCAGCGGGGTTTGGGGGGTGGAGTGGTGGCGGGGATGGGGGGTGGGGGAGTCCATTTCTCTCCCTCCCTCATATGGGTATGGGGATGGAACTCATATCATTAGGCTTGGCCGACAATGCCTTTACCTTCTGAAATATCTTGCTGACTCATTTTAAAAATTACATTTTTTGTTTATTTTTGTTGCACATGCATGTGTGTACGTATGTGCTTAAGTACACACATCTAGGTCAGGGGCCAACCTGCAGAGAAATTCTCTCCTCAACTCTGTGCGTCCAGAGATCTAACTCTTGCGGCAAACGCTTTTCCCCATAAGCCATCTTGCTTCCCTTACATGTTTTTTTTTTAAGATTGGGTGGTGTTGCAGGTGTGGTGTTCCTTATGAGGCATATCTATTTCAGTTGAGGCCAATCTGCTGTTCCAGGACAGCTAGAACTACATTCTGAGACCCTGTCTCAAACTTTAAAAAATGTATTCGTTGATAATTTTATTCATCCCTGCATACAGTGTGCCTTGGTCACCAACTCCTTCACTTCTCCCCCTCAGCCTGGCCCAGCATGTACCCCTTCCATCTTTTTCTTTTTTTAGAGATTGATTCATTTTTATTTTGTGTGTATATGGGTGTTTTGCCTGCGCACATGTGTGGGCACCACACACGTGAAGTACCCGAGAAGATCAGAACCAGAGTCACAGTTGTGTGCCACCATATGGTTGCTGGGAATTGAACCAGGGTTCTCTGGAAGAGCACGCAGTACTTTGAACCACTGAGCCATCTCTCTGGAACCCCCTTCCATTTTCTTATCTTTTTGAAAATAACTAATTCTAATTAGTGCTGCCCATGTGTGCATTTGCTATCTGCTAGCACCGCTGCTTCCCAAGGAAAAATGACTTCCCTTCTCCCAGCAGCCAGCAATTTCCAATAGCTCTCCAGTGAGGGGTGGAATTTCATGAGCTCTTCTCCACATCCAAGTTAGAAATTTTGAATGACTTGATCTTGTACAGATCTTCTGCGGTCCTGTGAGGAATATCCATGTTATGTCTAGAAGACAGCATTTCCCAACGCTGCTCATTCTCAAAGCTCTCTGAGACCTTCTCTGAAGCAAGGATGACTACAAAGACAAGCCATGCAGTGGTTGGCAAAGCCAGGGTTAGAGGGCAATAGGGGGTTCAGCGGAGCTGTTTGGAAGTTCTGGCAGGGGAGTGCTTTTTTGTTGGCAAGCTTCTGGGGAGGCACAGGAAAACAGGGTTCTGCCCTCAGGAGCCACATGCCGCCGCCTGTGGTATCTGTGCCAAGTGTAGACCATAAAGAGGAGTTTTGCTACAGTTGTTTTGCAATTTTTAATGATTTATTTATTTTTATTTCATAAGCATTGGTGTTTTGCCTGCATTTATGTTTTATGAGAGTGTTGAATGCCCTGGAACTGGAGTTTCAGTTGTGAACTGCACGTGCTGGGAATTGAACCTGGGTCCTCTAGAACAGTCAGTGCTCCCAACTGCTGAGCAGCCAGTGTTCTTATTGCTGAATCATCTCTCCAACCTGACTTAAATCTTTAGTGCATTAAAAGCAGAGTTTAAGGGCATAGAGGAACTCAGAAAATACAGACAAAGCCACTGGGAGACAAAGCTGCTATGAGGCTGAAAGGAGGCATAACCCATTAGGGTAATATGAACTTCGATAGAATGCTTCCTGAGAAGGTCTCTTCCTAGCACTTTTGGTAGTGGTTGATTCAAGAAGGAAGTAGTATGGAGCTTTCTGTGGCCCTTGAAATGTCAAGAGGTTTGAAAAGTGGGAAATGATGAAGCAGATGATTAATACCCTTTCTCACTGGTGATGCTGGAAAGGACAGTGGCGGGAAGGGAGGAAGGCGCCACTTGTCTTCAGAGACCTGGTGGGCACCCTTCAGTTTTCAGGATTATTGATTTTGGTGCTTTGTTGGACATCCGCTTGACTCAGAGGTTGTTATAAGAATGGATTCAGAGTTCTCTTTCCTGACAGCCAGTGACTTGGGGTCCTGTGCCATCGTCCTTTACAGTGTTGTTCTTTACAATAATTTGATGAGCGCTCAATTTCGGATCTCTCTGTGGTTTTTCTAATTATTTTATCTGCAGTGCCATACATCCTACCTTTTGTATTTAAATTTTTTGAAAATATTACTTTCATGGTATTGGGCTAATGTCTGATACTGATTTGTGCGCACAAGCGTGTGTGAGTGACTCCGTTTACGTGTGCTTATTCACATGCTCTGGTTTGAGAGCACTTAAGATGGTTGAGAGAGAACATACACACACTCAAAGTTTATGCTCTGGGTTTGAGATTTACAATGGTGTGGCAGAGCTGAGGTTGTTTGAGAAATCAGTTCTGAGCTGGTGCTCTTGCCAACTTTTCTTTAGTTGATAGTGACAGATGATGTAGGCAGTTCTGTCTTTTCTGTTCTTAGTTTTGACTACATACCCAGTTTCACTGGACTAGATCCGAGGATGCTACCCTCAGATTTTTTTTTTTCAGAAATAGAAAACCTCAGAGTTTTATTTCCCAAGTCTTCCACGGGAAGAGTTCTCGATCCCCGAAGGTCCCAAAAATGGTGATGTGTTCAATTCTCTTCATCCAAATGGGAGATTTCGAGGTCCTTCCAATAGCTGAATACGTTTGTTATGGGTAAATTTTCGTTTACTCTTGGAGAAATCCTTGGTGGTGCTGGGATTTTACTTGGATTATTGGCTCCCCGGAAGGGTCATTGTAATTCAAAAGAAAATGAGTGATGTTGGGTTAGTAGAGAGAACGGTTGCAGAAGAAGATTTGACCCAAAAGACTCTGAATTCACGTGATGTTCTGTGAGAGCAACTGATCACACAGAGAGAAGTCAGAAAGCCCTCCCAGGAATCAGGAACAACCATTTGGGGATTAGGGAAGGAACCCCACTCAGCCTTAGTATATGGAGCCCCAAGGGAGAACTTTAGCCTTTTAAGAGACACTCAGAATAATACAGTCAGAGTGTGTTCCCTCAGCGACTGAGCATTTGGTGGAGAACTGGGCACTAGACAGCAAGCAAGACTGAGGCGATCCCCTTCGTCAGGTTGGCTGCTGAAAGGACAGTATTTCTGATTCAAATCTGTGTAAAGTGGTAGGAACCCCGACAACGAAGTGGCTCAGCAATATAGGCACGTGCAGAGATTGACAACCTGAGCTTGATCCCCAGAATTCACTGTGGAAGGAGAGAATGGGCTCCCCAAAGATGTCCTCTAACTTCCACAGTGTGCCGGAACATGAGTGAGTATAGTCTCCCGTCAATGCATGCACAGATGTTAAAAAAAAAAAAAAGATGGAAACCAATTTTGTCCAATACCTTTAGATAGCGGAGGAGAGCGCTAAGCGTCTTTATGATTTGGTAGTGTTAAAGGAAATGCGGAGAGAGTCAATGAGGGGATGTCAGGAGGGTGAGGGAGTGAACCTGAGGGGGTGTTCTGAGCGAAGGAATGGCAGTCCAGTGAAGGACGTCAGTCCCTTGCCCCACGCATTGCCTGTACCTGCTTTTCGGCATTTCGGTTCTTCGGATGTATTCGTCATAATAATCTGGGAGGGTTAGTGGTTTCTTTCTCCTTTGCGCTCATGTCACAGGCATGGGGAAGATCCTCCTTTGCAGTCCCTCCTCCCCTAGGCTTAGGTGAATGGTCCTCCAGCCAGCGGGACCTCAGCAGTGTGAGAACAGATGTGAACTGTCATGCCTGAGACACCAGAGTGGTTCTCCCGGTAGGACTTGCTGATGCTGATAATGGACAAAAAAATGACCTTATAATTATTCAGAAACAAATAGTAACTTACTCTGAAAGTGCCTTGGCAAGTGTAAACTGCTTTGGTGTGTAAGGTACATCCATACTGGCTCTTTATTTTTTTTTTTACATTTTTATTTATTATTTGTATGTACATGTGGCTGCCTGAGTTTATGTGCGCCATTGGGCCACCACTACCCAGCTGGCATCTTCTTAAAAGGTGCCTTAAATGGAATCTTCTCACTGGGCGGTGGTGGCACAACCTTTAATCTCGGCACTCAGGAGGATCTCTGTGAGTTCGAGGCCAGCCTGGTCTACAGAGCGAGTTCCAGGACAGCCAGAGTTACCACAGAGAAACCCTGTCTTCAAATTTTTTTTTCCTCATTCCCTAGTCTCATTTTTTTTTGTTATTGTTGATGATGTGATACTCTTTTGTTCATATTCCAAAATTTCTCAAAAAACCTACCCCAAACAAACAAGCAAAGCAAGTTGATCCTACAACAAACCAACAAACCAACGGAAAAAAACCAAAACAACAGAACAACCCAGGAAGCGTAGATTTGTGACAGCCTTCAACGGCATTTCCCGAATCCATTTTTGACTTTCTGTAGTGACTGTTTAAATGTTCGTTTGTTTCGTTTTTTAGCAAGAAAAGGTTCATATGTTTTCCATGTAAAATAAATTAGTACATTTTGTAGGCTTGGAAGCTTGGGACTTAGTCTTAGTGTGCAGATTTTGGAGGAGTATATGAAACACATGTCTTTTATGGGCTGTCTCAGGAGCATTTGTCACCGGTTTATTTCTACATATATGTTTGATATTCTCTGCCCAGGGAACGCAGAATTGGAGGGCTGCGGAATTATTCTAAGAAGGCCGGACCTATTTAAAAATTGGTGCTGCCTGTGCTGATGTTCTGTTTCTTACTTCAAATGCTTGGATCTGACCAGATATAACCAGCAGGGAATTGTGTGGTCTCTTGGTTACATGTTCTACAGCGGGTCTGTTTTGTCTGTCAGAGTAAAGATGTGCACCTGCTTGAGACACTTGAGAACCGGATTTACAGATGCACAGCTTGTTGTGGGAGATTTTTTCAAGTTGCTGTAATTAACATTTATTTGACCCCCCCCCCGTGTGTTCATGCGTGCTTACATGCATGTGGCACCGTGTTTGTGTGGAAGTTAGAAGACAACATGTGGGGCTCTCCTCCTACCGGGTGGATTTTAACGACTGAGCTCAGCATGGAAGCTCCCTTATCTACTGAGCCCAGAATTTGGTTTTTGTTTTATTCGTTTGCTTTCACTACTGGGAATCGAGACCAGGATCTCCACAAGCTAGGCAAGACAGCTGAGCTACATGGAATCTGTATTTGATATGCACGCGGAACTGGGACACTGAGTCGTGGGGCACACTATAAAAGTTCAAGGGCAGTACGATTTTAAAGCTCTTTTTGTTATCAAAACACGTTGCAAATAGGAAGCATAAAAGCTGTCCTTGAATGGGTACATCGAAACTGCATACATCCTTTTCTATAGTTGCCGTGAATCATTTGGAAGCCGCACAGAGTTTTGCAGGGAAGGAAACTGTCCTTAAGGCCGCTGAGTGAGCTTAAAGACGGCCACAGACAAAATACTACAGCCTTTTGGGAGAATTCAGATTCCTGCGTGGCTAGAGAGGGACACACGTGCCATCTTCCAGGACTTAAAGCACATGCCGCAAGGAAACAAAGCTGAGGAGTTTCCCCGGTGTACGTGAAAACCGTTCGAATATCCGATTTTGAGGGAAATGCTGTGTATAAATAGTGCATTTTATTAGTCAGTGCCAAAATGAGGCTGACAAATTAAGATAGAATGTTGGCGTTATTAAACATGGTAATGCAATTGTAACTCTTCTGTATTTTGCTACAATTCATTTTAATTCCAAAGATACTGAGCAAAATGCTTCTTTTCATTTGGTTCTTGTCAAATCATATAATGCTTGGTGCTTCTGTGTATTATATAGGAACCAAATAGGAACGTGCGGTCTGTAATTTAAGTATACACTTACACACACACACACTCACACCACGCACGCAAGCACGCACGCACGCACACAGGTTTCTAGATGACTCATGCTCAGAAGAGGGAACAGAAGAGAACAATCTTTAGCCCTAAGGTCAGAGTGGGGCAAGGAGGTCTGCCGAGCCTGTGAGCCGCAGTTCACGACATTCTTGCCTCCCACAGAGGCTCAGAGATGGGGAGGCAGCGGCTTCCGTCTCACGGATAGCATCAGCGACCTTCGAGAGCTACATGTGTATCATTTCGAGCCTACTTTAGTAAATCTCCCACAAGGAGGCATCAGGGCCTCCATCAGCTGTATTGGTTAGCACAAACAGGAAACTTCCCTGCTGGCATGAAGCTTTCTCAGGTTTCTAAGTGGTCTTGGGGGAATCCTAGTGACATCGTAGTCTTCTCCAGGGCAGCGCCCTGCCTCTCGTGTTCCCGTTGGGAGGCCTTTGCAGTGTGCTTTGCCCAGTCTTCCTGTCTGGCAGCCTTGTGCTGTCACACTTGCCAGTCTTTTCTGGAGATTTCTGCGGCACGTGCAGGTGTGACACCGTGAAGAGCTTGGGCAGACGTGCCAGGATTGTACGGTGCACTGGGGCATCCGGCTTTGCTCTTTGAAGCACTCTGTACTGCAGCGGCGGGGGCACTCCGCTCCCAGCTGATACCCAGTCGAAGCTGGGAAAGTAGAACACAGTACCGGAAACTAGCATCTTCACGCTGTCGTGTCCCTTCAGGTAGTGGCGGCTCTGTGTGGGGCTGGAGCAGACACAGGCTTATGGGCTCGCTCTGGCTGCAGCTGCGCTGCACGGTGCCCTTATTGCGCAGACACAGCGGTTGTCAGCCTGCAGGTCTTGGCCCCTCTGGAGGTCAGATGTCCTTTTCACAGGGGTCGCCTAAGACTCTCTGCATATCAGACATTTACATTACGATTTATAAGATTCATAGCAGTTGCAGAATTGCAGTTATGAAATAGCAGCAACAATTAATTTTGTGGTTGAGGATCGCCACAACACGAGGGACTGTAAGCTAACAGAGGGACTTAAACTGTGGGCAAGAGACTTTTTTGGAACGAATAGGCGTTTCAGGTTAACAGGCAAACACATACAAGGGACTGGCTGGTTTGAACAGCTTCGTAGCCTCTGGGCTATAGTGAGGATCCTGAGCTGTCTTACCTGGATCATCGTAGTCCTTAGGCCAGAGGAGAGAACTGATTGAAAGAGGTGTTTGGAAGCTGTGACTAGGAGGAGTTGTTTTACATAGCAAAGGCAGGCGTGCTGGGAGTTAAATCATGGAAATAGTTCACTCAGGTGGGCGCCTCCTTTAGGATTTAGGAACCGCAGCTCAGCTCGGGGTGAAAGTGCTCGGGAGTCTGGTCCTCTGGGCGCGGTGGAAGGAGAAGATGGACTGACAAACTGTCCTCTGATCTCTACCCTCGTGCCATGGCGCTCTCCCACTGTGTCTCACACACACACCACAGCGCACACATGCCGTGGCACACACATGCTGCGGCACGCTCAAACTGGGCACGCACACCGCGGCTCGGCGGCATGAACACACCGCGGCACGCTCACACCACGGCACGAACACACTGTGGCACGCTCACACCACGGCACAAACACACCGCGGCACGAACACACCGCGGCACGAACACACTGTGGCACGCTCACACCGCGGCAGGCTCACACCGCGGCACACATCACGGCATACAACACCATGGCATACAACAGCACGGCATACAACAGCACTGCATGCACACACCGCGGCACACATCACGGCATACAACACCATGGCATACAACAGCACGGCATACAACAGCACTGCATGCACACACTGCAGCACACACCATGGCGTACAACAGCATGGCATACAACACCACGGCATGCACACACCGCAGCACACACCACGGCATACACCACAGCACACACCACAGCACACACCACGGCATACAACACCACGGCATGCACACACCGCAGCACACACCACGGCATACACCACAGCACACACCACAGCACACACCACGGCATACAACACCACGGCATGCACATACCGCAGCACACACCACTGCATACACCACAGCACACACCACAGCACACACCACGGCACACACCACAGCACACACCACAGCACACACCACGGCATACAACACCACGGCATGCACACACCACAGCACACACCACTGCATACACCACAGCACACACCACAGCACACACCACGGCATACAACACCACGGCATACACCACAGCACACACCACGGCATGCTCACACCGCGGCACACACCACAGCATACAACACCACGGCATGCACACACCGCAGCACACACCACGGCATGCTCACACCATGACATGCACACACCGCGGCATACATACACCGCGCGCGGCACACACACCACGACAACACCCACCGTGGACTCCTGCCCCGCAGCACGCAGTCAACACAGCACTGGCGGCATGCTTACACTGCAGCAGGCACACAATCCAGCACTCATACACCGCAGACACCTACACTGCAGCACGCACACAGCACAGCACTCACACACCGTGACGCGCTCACACCGTGGTACACACAGCGCAGCACGTACACACCACGACATGTACACACCACGACACGTATGCACTGCAGTACACGCTGGCACACTCGCTTCATGGCACTCACACCGTGACGTTTTCATACCATGGCACATTCTGAGTGTGGCACACATGCTGTGGCATGCACGCACAGTGGCACATTCATACTGCGGGACATGCATGTCATGGCACACTTGTGCCGCGGCTGGTGTGCCTCCAGACACACGCACACACATGAGTAAATACAGTAGGGAAGAAATAAAGTCAAGAATGTAGGATCTAGGAACTGAGGCTGAGCTCAATGGGAAAGCGCAGTGCGGCATTCCCAAGGCAGGGGTTCAGCCGTCTCAGCACTGAACTAAAGATCACTTCTGGGTTTGACGGGATGGATTTTCTGAGGCTCTTTGTGTACTCGAATACCACTGATAAAGGTTTCAAGAACATATACGGTCCGTAGAAAAACAAAATTAGCCTCCGTGTTTTCCTTCTAGCAGCGTATATCCGCACGGAACAATTAGCTAGCTGTCTTTCCTAGTGCCTGGGCGGCAATCTGCTTCCAGTAGCTTCTTCCCAGCCACCTGCTGCCAGAAACGTTGGCGGAGCGTGACAGCAAGCTTCGTACTCTTTGAGTGGTGTTTAACTACAGTTATTGCCGCTGCCGCTCTGAGGGAAGAATGGAAGCACAGTGAGTCAGTGATAGGAATAGCAAACACTGTTTGCACTAGCAGGGTGTCCTACTGGAGTCTGCTGGCTGCTGAGTAAGGGTAATTTCCACTAGAGAGACAGCAGAACTATAGAAGGGGAAGATCTATTTGAGGCTGAGTTTTGAATGCTAATCTGATTTTTAAAATTATTTTATTTTATTTTATTTTTTTGCATGACAGGGTCTTACTATGTAGCTCTGGCTGTCCTAGATCTCACCACGATGGCACACACACAGTACGGCAGGCTGGCCTCCAACTAAGAGATCCACCTTCCTTTGCCCCCAGAAATGTTCTTGGTAATCATAAAAGGAAGAAAGGGAGGGAGGGGAAGTAAAAAGCAAAGAGAATCTGTGAGTTGATTGAGATTCTCGTTGTAGCATCTCACGACCCCAGAGCCCACAGAGATAGAATCTGCAAGTGCCTTAGCCAGTGAAAAAGAGAATGCCCTCCAGTATGTTCTAAGAAAGACCCAGAGGTGAGAGACCTGGGATGCGACTGAGGCAGAGCCTCAGCGAACGCGAGCCTTCAGGAAGCTCTGGTCCCTCAGCTGCAGGAGAATCTGCTGGTGCCTGTGTAGGACGCAGCGTGTTAGCACGGAAACCGCACCAGCGTGCCGGCCTCAGGTCCCTTGTGTAACGGTGATGTGGAAAAGAACACTGCTGGGCACCCAGCCTGAGCCTGGACGCGGTAGCTCCAAGTGTGTTAGTGTGCCAGACTACCCACCTCGCTCTGACGCACGATCCTAGCAGTGCTTTTGAAACAGACACGCACAACAGGAAGGAAAGCAAAGCTCTCATCTGAAAGCATCTCAAAGAAAAGCCCCATATTGCTTTTATAATTGTTCAAGTAGACCAGGAAATATTGCCCCCCTGAGTTCCTTTTTTAAAGTTCCATTTAATTAATTTATATAATTTATTATTGTGCACACTCTAACTCAGATTATTGGGCTTTCGCTGAAGGCGATTTTACCCATCTCACAGGCCCCAGGAGTTCATTTTTAAACACCCAATGTACACTGCTCCTTTCAGCCTGAAAGACATAAGTGTTAGGCAGAAAGGGGGCATTTTCTCCGCTGCATTTCTGAGGGTTTTTCTCCTGTCTCTGTCGATCTCCTTTCCTTTGGCTGTGGATTGAGGATTTATACTGGAAGGCATATGACAGCTTCCACCAGCACAGTACCTTTGATGAAGAATTGGATCCAACTTGTTCACATAGCAAGGATTTATATCTGAGCTCTGACAGCTAACCGAAGAGCCATTATGATCCTAGGGTGCCTGCACCACTTGTGTTTACCCGTTCCGTAAATACAGTGTTCCTAATTTAGTAAGAAGAAAGAACAGACACTAAAATCATGACCTATAATTAAATCTAGGGGATCAATCAGTAAGCATGTTAGATGAATGGCGACTGAGTATTTGGCAGTAAATTTTCTTTGGATATTAGATATAAATATTATAAATAATTCTAATATACTAGTCATGATGTTTGTAGTATTTAAAATTATCTGTAACCTTAATTAGGTTAAAATAATTTATATTTGTAAAGAATGAGTAACACTGATATTAAATCACTACCTTCAGGGATTTATCCAAAGGGAATATTGTGGTCTTATAATTGCATTGTATTGTAGAAAATAAAATGCACTTAGTAAGCGGATGGTGTTTGTGTGTAAAGACCACTTAACTCTTTGGATTGTTATTAAGTTATGAATATTAAGGTGCATCCACAAACCGCACAGTGCAGTTCCTCTGATGTGCAGCTCTTGCTTTGCAGAACAAGGACTCTGATCTCTGTCAGGTCATCACCCCAGGCAGTCAATTTTCTTGTGTCTTGTGCTGCTCATCATTCTTGATTGCTAGATTTAATCTCATTGTTTTTGTTTAATTTTTATGTGTTCTTGAAATCAGCTTTATTATTATAAGCAAGTCTGTGCCTACTTTAAAAGACTGGAAACAAAAAAGATAAATCTTTGCCAAGTCAAAACAAAACAAAACACACACAAACACGCGCGCTCACCCACACCCACACAACCAAACCCAGGACCAGAGCACCCGAGATTCAGCATCTTGTTTCTTTTCTGTCGTGCAAGAAGAGGACTGGCCTGTTGTTCCGTAGAAACCACTTATTTAAAAACAGATAAGGAACCTGTGAGATGGCTCAGCGGGCAAAACAGCTTATTGCACAAGCCTGCTCCCAGAGATCAGAGCATCAGAGCCCGCGGCACGCCTGCACCTGCACGCACGCGCTCACGCACACAGAATCGCCGCTCTCATTGTCATTTCATTCTAAAAACACAATCTGTCTGGGTTTGAGTTCTAGCACCATGGAAGTCTTCTATGCTATATGACAAGTCTGAACATTTTAATGTCAGTTTGGGCTACATGAGACCTTGTCTCTCAAAAAAAAAATATAAAAAGGAGGAAAAAGATCTTCCCATGATCTTGTGTATATAGCCCCCTTGCCTTGCTATGCCTTTGCTCACATCTGACATTCAGAAGAAATCATTTTAAGAGTTAGTTTTTCCTTCTGGAGGAGCATCTTTATGTTTCAGTAAAACTAGGTTTGTAACGCTGTTTGAGGATTTCCTAATTTTGTAGACACTAGCTATTGTATCTGTTTATACGATACGGATTTAACTCCTTTACAGGCTGCCCCTCTGCACTCTGGTTCTTACACTTACTTACCCCGCCAGCCCATCGTATGGCTCTCATACAGCTCTGCAAAACGTCATCCATCTACCTTAACGTGCATGCTCTTCATCAACTTTTCTTGTTTGAAGAGGCGGTGAAGCAAGGACATTATCATCTTTAAATTTTCCAAAAAAAAAAAATTGTTTGACAGTTTCCTGCATTTATATAAAGAATTTTAGTCGTTTTCACCTTAGTCACTTCTCTCCAGTTGAAACCCTCATCAACAAGCCCCCCCCCCCCCCATTTTCACGGCTTCTTCTCTGTGTGACCCACTGAGCTTAATTAGAGTTTCTTGCTGGAGCATGGGTAGGAGGTAATTTACTGGTGCACTGGCCACTCATCAGTGACTACATCACTGAAGAAAATGACACCCTCCTCCCCCATCAACCATTAGCTGTGGATAGTCCCTCAGGGAAGGGTCTGGCCTCTTGGACCCCTCTCGGATCCATGATTAAGTGTAGACAGGCCCGATCTCGCGCAGGTTTTGTGTGGATTGATTGTTACAGCTTCAGCGAGTTTGTGATTGCAACAGCTACGTCAAGTACAGAAGACATTTATTTTTTCTCTGCACATCTCCCACCCTGTGGCTCTTACATCTCCCTGTCCGCCTCCCCAGTGTTCCCTGAGTCTCGGAGCCGGTGATATAGCTGGTCCATTTAGGGCTGCGCACGGCACTCCACCATCACTTACTCTCAGTTCTGGGACTGCATTAGCGGCTGTCGGCTGCAGTATGCAGCTTCTCTGGCAGCATTACCATGCTCTCCTATTCAAATGGTGGTGCTCTCTACTATCCAAATGGAAGTTTTTATGTTTCTCAGAGAGGAGACAGCAGGACAAAAATGCATATATTTTGTGACCAAACTCATTGGTTTTAAAATTATGATTTGGACGCGAAATATGAGTGAATCATTAACCCTTAAAGATGACATGTACTTTTAGTGGTGCCCATGATTAAACACGTTGGTAAGTGCTCTATCACTAAGCTACATGTACCCCCAACTCCAACATATTCCGTCCCCATCCCCCAACAAGAGAGGGTTTCTCTGTTCTGTTGTAACTCTGACTGTCCTGGAACTCACTCAGTAGACTAGACTTGCCTCGAGCTCACAGAGATCCGCATGCCTCTGCCTCATGAGTACTGGGACTAACTAACGGCGTGTACCACCGCTGTCCGGCTAAATAAATTTTTTTTTATCTTTCTTATTGTATGTGCATTGGTGTTTTGCCTGCATGTATGTGAGGGTATTGGATCTGCTGGAACAGGAGTTACAGACAGTTGTGAGCTGCCATGTGGGTGCTGGGAATTGAACCCAGGTCCTCTGGAAGAACAGCCAGTGCTCTTAACTGCTATGCCATCTCTCCAGCCAGGGAACAACTTAACAGTAGTTAGTTCTCTTCACCCACCATTTGTGGGTTTTGGAGATAGGATGCAAGTTGTCAGACTTGGTGGGAAGTGTCCTCACGAAACCTCCTCATCCTCTTGTGTGTTGAGATTAGAGGTATGTGTCACTATACCTGCTTTCCACTGTATACTCTTTAAAGTGGTAAAATGCCAGGCTATTGTGTAAAAGCTTCATAATGACCTCACTGGACTATGAATAGGTACGACAAAGTACACAATAATAGATTTGGGGGGATAACCAAACCCCTGGTGGTCTAAATTGTTTTATGGCTCAGCAGCGAGTTCCAGGTTTCCTGCACAGCTTTCCCCTTAAGACATCAGCGTAATGGTAGCTGAAATGACAGTCAGAAAATAGACACTGTAGAAATGATTTCTGGACATAGCTGAGCATTCTTTTTATTTAAGGGAAGAAAATCTGAGAGAATATATATCCAGGAACCCGTTCTCCCAAGAACAGGTATATTGGGTGCAAGCAGCCCTGTTGACTAAGGTCATTTTGAATGAGCTCTTGCTGTGTGTTCAGCTCTATAATGTGTTGAAAAGGATACGGGCAATCACAAGTTTTTGATCTTCATCTTTCCAATAATGAACTCTCCCATCACTCATTATCAGTAGACAGAATTTGATCTGAATGGTTTGCAAATCTGATGCAGAATGACACCTCCCCTAATATTGTTGGATAGTATCATATTGGAAGAAACATTCTATGCATCAACTCATAACACAAGGATAGTTTGGTATTTTTCCTACATGTAGAAAACCCTTTCAGACTTCCTACAGATTGTGCATACCATACGTCATATATACATGAATGCATATAAGGAGAAATAGAAGTAAAATTGGTTAAGATGTTAAAAAAAACTTTCTCACATTAAGGCCTTAATTTTTGTGAATCCCATTTTGAGTCAGTTGTTGATTGCTGTGATTTTCCCATATTGTACAGTTTTCTGTGACACAAAACGCAGGTGATGGGTGAGATGACTCAGCTTGCCCTGTAAAACTGACAACCTGAGTTCAAGCCCCAAAACTCCTGATGAAGAGATCTGACTCTCCAGCCTGGCTTCTTCTCTGGGCTCCTTGGTACAAGAGCTCCTCGCCTCGTGCGCATACTGACGCCAACCCCATTCAATACAGTAAAGTTTAAAAGGGATTATAAGTGATCAGCTTGGCTATCAGTAATAAAATGACATCCTCAAGTTTCTTTTTGTACTGGAGTAGATTTATAGCTGTGTGTGTTGATTTTTAAGACAAAGTCTAGCTATGTAGCCCAGACTGGCCTCAAATGTGAGATCCTCTTGCCTCCCGGGTCCTGGGGAGTGCAGAAATATGCTGCCTTGCCCAGCTGGGCTTGTTGCTCAGCTACAGGCCCACCAAAACACTGAGAACTAAAATTTTTGGTGAGTAACTGGAGACTACCATCAAGGAAACAGACTTTAGCCCATCCCGTCACCCTCATTTCAAAGGACTGGGGAAACGGGGGGGGGGGGGGGCGGGGGGGATCATCTGTTTCCCAAGAAAATCTATTTTCAAGTTTATTATTTATTTGTGTGTCTGTGTGTACATGTGTGTGCGCATGCTTGTGTGTGTAAGCTCGCACAAGCTTGCGTGCTATTTCCAAGTTTGAACGATGCCGATGTCTGATAATTCCTTCCTTATAAGGTTGTGGGTTTCATTAAACAATGTATTTTACTCATTTGAAACGAGAACAATTTGAACAGCTGCATATATCTTTTGTATGCGGAAGCAATACTGCCACCTGGCCAGCAAAATCAAGAGGCCCTGAGTTTTTTAAGATACATTCTGATTTCAGAGATGTTTAAGTGGAAAGATTTTTAAAAAAGGAAAGGAAAAAAAGCGTGCCTTAGCTGAAATATAGTTATGTCCGGAGGGCTGGGTTAGTGTATGACCAGATCCCTTCGATAATTACAGGGCTGACATGCATAAAACATTTCCCCTAAAGAAATTTGTATTTTTGGTATTTTACAAAAAAAAAAAAAAAATCTAGGGACTGGGAGTATAGCTCCGGGTTTTGTCTTGCGTGTGTTGTGTGTTGAGTGGCTGGGATGAGCCTCCAGAAAGTCGGTACCAACAGCTCCTTCTAACCTGAAGCCGACAAGATTATGTTTACACAAAGCATAGCTCCCTAGCCTTGAGCGGAGCTTGTGCGCTCAGCGCTGAGGAGGCCACTGCAAGAGAATTAGGAGTTTGAGGCCAACTTGGGCTACTTAGTGGACACTCTGTCTGCAAAAGAAAAGAAAAGAAAAGAGAGAGAGAGAAATATAAAGATAGCTTCCAGTGGCCGTCCCTGTTTTAGGTAATGATTATTTTTCTTTATCACAGATTACTTGTGTATATTAAGTAGTGTGTCTGATTTAGTTTTGTGTCTCCCGCGACACTTACATTGCTTGTTTTTGCCTAGCACTGTAGGGGACAGGGCAGCGAGTGTAACTGAGGGCAAATGGATATTTGCTAATATTCATAATCTTTTCTTGTGCAATGGAAGGCTTTGAATACCTTGCCGCTTTAAAGGAGCCCTTTGTTAGAGGGGGCTCATAGGATTTGTTTTGTGGCTACTCTTCAGCAGTGGGACGCAGGACGAGATAGCAACCTTAAAACAGTGTCCAGCCCTGAGTAAACGGGTCTTTGAAAAGCAGCTTTTGGTGAGACACTTCACTGCAGACTCTGGGCAACCGAGCGCTCCATTAACCCCTTGACCGCCGTTCTCCTCGACTGCATTCACGTGTTGCTTTGCGAGCCATTTTTCATCTGGTCGTTTGGGTCTTCTCTCTCCAAAAGCTGAAGCTTGGCCCGGGGTCCGGTCCCCAAGCCCCGATTCCGGTGGGGGCCGCGTGGGGCGGCGCCCGCAGGAAGTGTGCGCTTTAAGAGCGGGAGGAAGGGGCTCGCGGCGGCGGGGGCCGGCGGGGGCCGGGGGCGGCGCCGGGCCGTGCGTCAGAAGGGGCCCAGTGTTCGCACCTTCGCTGACGTCAGAGCTGCAGTGGGGCTGCGGTGCCTTGGTCAGCCCGTGCCAGCCCGAGCCCAGTCGCGACTCGGAGCCCGCGTCGAGCGACACGCGCTCCGCTCAGCTCCGATCCTCCGCTCCGGCGGGCGTGGCCGGGGGCCCGGCGGCTTCCAGACGGTTCGGGGGTCCTCGCGGCGCGGCGGAACCGAAGCGGCGGGCGGTGCGCCCAGGCCGGCCGCGGGCCGCTGCGGCCCGGAAGGAGGGCAGGCGGCCTCCGCGGAGGTGAGTGCCCTGGCAGGGCGGTCCGGGGTGGCGCGCGGCCGGGGGCGCTGCGTGGACGGCTCGCTCGGGCTCCCGCGCTCTCCGCGACGGACTCGGGCGGCCCCTGGGCGCGCGGCTCCCGGGCAGATGCCGGCGCGGCGGAGGGAGGAGGTGGGCCCCGGGGGCGGCGGGGCCGCGGGCTAGGCCGGGGCCGCGGCGGGCCGGCCGGGCCGCGCGGCTTTTGGCTCCACCTGTCCACACACCCCCTTTCCCCGCGTCGCTCGCGCGCTCGGTTCCCGGCCCTCCTGGCCGCGGAGTTCTGCTGGAGACCGTCGATGCTGGGGCGTGCGAGTGTGTGCGTGTTAACGATCGCTTTGCTGCCGTCGTGCAACAGTTGTGTAGAGCTGGTCAAAGGCGCCATCGTCCTTACTTGCGCCCCAGAAGGCCCTTTCCAGGTCCTCCGGTTTTCTGACGACAGTTCTGAGTAGCTTGTGAAAGAAGAGCAAAGGATGCGGGGTCGCAGGGCACTAAAACGGTTTTCGGCCCCAAAAGACAGTATTTTTTATGTGTATTTGTCTTTACTGCAGTTGTGTGCTCAGAGGGGCTGCGAGGGGCATGAAGAAAAGAAGCCCGTAGCAAATCTCATCCACTGGAGAGTTCATTAACAATTTCAGATTATCGGTCCTTTTTTTTTTTTTGGAGAATATATAAGTTCATGTACTTGCTTTATATGCGTGCTTTACATAGACGGGTTGTGTATTTTTGGCTTTTTTCACAATACATTGAGGACTTTTTCTGTGTAGTCTGAAACCAAAGCGTAAAAGGCTAGCAAGAAACTCGTTGAAAATTTGATTACGTATCACTGCAGTAGCCAGCCGATTGGCTGGAAGAAAGCTGAAATCAGGGTAGCAACCAGTTTCTATAAAACATTGTTTACTCTGCCTAATAATTTGGGGCACTGTTTTTTACACTGCAGTTTTCCCCGGGTTAGTAAATTGTGAAATTTAGTTATTCATGACTACCGTTTAAAAAAAATGAATTAAGATAACATACAAAATACGGATTGTATATTGCTTGGGTATTGTTTTGTGAAACCTTTTTTTAAAAAGCTGCGTGTGTGTGTGTGTGTGTGTGTGTGTGTGTGTGCGTGCGCGCGCGCGCGCGCGCGCGCTCGAGCACTGGGTTGTAATATAAAAATTGTATTGCTTCCAATGGTCTCATGCTAAGTAAACTTAAAGTCACAAAATATGTTTTCAACACTCAGAATGGGATAAATGATGGAATTAAACTAAATGTTAATTTTATCTTTTTTTATTTTTTGGAGTAGTGACATTGGGTAGTGCACCAAATTTGGTTCCTAATTATTTAGTTTCATCTGATAGTAAAACAATTATTTCTAAAAATTATTCTAAATTATTTCTTAAAAAAAAAAAGAAACGTTTAAAAGACATTAAGGAGGTGAAGCACCATTTACTCAGATTCATCAGCCACCCTGGTTTTTGGTGTGAGACCTGGAACAATATTTTTCCTCTTTCTAAACCTCAGTTTGCCTCCTGTCTTTTGATAAGATAATGCATATGAAGCTCTTGACAGCATGCCTGGCTCAGATTAAGTGCTCATGGTTAGCTATTATTATTTTATTAGGACCCAATGGAAGTGTCCAGGATGCTTGTCGCCACCGGGAAGCCAGCATAGCATGGATAATCCAAAAGGAAAAAAAAGCAAAGGTGAAAATTAGTTGATAGTGCTATATGAAGGAACTGACACTGAATTAAAATGGTCGTTTTTACATATGGCTTGGCCATTGTTACGATTATGATTGCTTCTCATATTTCCTACTGCTAGACAGGTAATTTAGATTGTGGGTTTTGTTTGTTTGAAGTTTAACTTTTTAATTCATTTTTTATTTTTGAGACAAGATCTCCCTGTGTACAGCTCAGGCAGCCTTTGAATTCATGATCCTTCCGTGTCAGTATCCCAAATGCAGGGACTATAGGTGCGTGCCACCACAGCCAGCTCAGATTGTTTTATTTAAAAACATATACTTCTATTGTCTTATTTATTTTTTATTAAGTTGATGTGTTTTTGTCAGGGAGTTGAGAAATGTTTCCTATGAGGTTCTGAATTTTGCTAGCTCTCATTCTAGTGACACAGTCGCTATAGACAGACAATATAGTTCCAAACCATTTCAACAATTTTATTGGTTTATTTCTTCACCCAGGACACATCTCAGATGTGCAAGAAATATTTTTTACAAACAAAACAAAACAAAACAAGAAGCAGCAGCATCTCAGGCAATTCAGATATCTCTATTCACTGTCCTAGATTGGTTTACACAATTTTAAATGTTATAAAACCCAAATGAAATGAAGAGAGTGAACACTATCATAAAAATAGTATCAGTATTAGAATTGTTATGAAAAATAAACTTGACTGTTTTGGAATAAAAATAAAAAGACTTTCTTTCAAAAGCTATAACTGGGTGTGACTTCCATAAGAGGTTGGGAAAAATGGAAAACAATCATAATTCTGCTCTTGGATTTGAAAGTGTATTTAGGTGCTTGTTCAGTTTTACAATGGTAAAAGGGGGACTTACTTGAGAGTAAATCATACGGTCTGTGAAAAAATATAGCTTAAAATATAGGCTAATTTGTTATCACGTTAACACGCACACACACAAAGACAAAAACTCTCCAGACATTGAAGCAGAAAAGCCTAACCTGATTTTAAACATATATGTTTTATGTATGTATGTGTCTTAAAAATTATTAGCTCACCAACTACTGGTTCTTGTCTTGTTGGATAAGAGGGATTTTGACTTGCACAAATAAAATGAAAGTCTAAGCAGCTGTTAAACATTTGGAATCATATGTAATGGTGTGGAAAGGTACTTATCACGTGTGTAAACGAAAGCGGGGGATGATAGAATGGAATGTCCATTATTTTTCCCTTTCTGTACTATATTACAAATGGTAAGATAGGATTGCAGCTTTTATTTATATTTTTTATTTGCTTGTTTTTATTACTGTGCAACAGAAATGTCTTCTGTATCAAAAGGTCATTTTTACAGTGAAAAATAATGTATTTTCCTTTTTACAAATTTTCTTTAAGGCACTAATGTACTTGTAAAAAAAAACCCTACTCTGTCTAAATTCCTTTTTGGTTGACTTTTTAATATTGCCATGTCAAAACTCAACCTATTTTTCCTGTTTTGCTGCCCCTTAAATTCTCAATCATACCTTTGATTCAGCAGAACTTACTTACTATCTCCAAATGTACTTGACACCTTTTTGTTTTTTGTACCTATGTTTGTTTGCTACTTGGACTATTTTATTATTATTGCAAGTAAATTTTATTTGTTTCCAAAATTTGGTTAAAAACTATAACCACTTTTATATTTTTGACCTCTAGATTTCTAAGTTGGTCTTCATAATTAAAGCCATTTTCACATTTTTATTATTGGCAGAGAAGGTGGGTCCAGTCCAAGCTTCTTGCCCGCTCTTGCTTGCCAGGCAAGTGCTCTGCCACACAGCTTCACCCTCTGCCTCATGCTTACTATTTTTACTTCGGCAGTTCTCAGATACCACTTCACACTTTTGCATTGGTTTTCCAGTTCCATTTCACACTCCTCGGTGGCAGGGGAGCTTTGTTTATCCCCTAAAGCTCCTAGGCAGAGTTCTGCACCAGGCAAGTGCCTGATAACATACATACTGAGTAAGAGATGGTCTTACTGGTTCTTTTGAATCTACATGTTGGAATTTTTCTTTACAAGCGGTCTTGGGTACAGCTCAATGCTTGATCCATAATGACAAGGAGTGAAAAAACCTGATTATTCTGCTTAGTTGTTCACTGATACGGACAGATGACAAGAAGTGACAGTAATTTTTATTAAAACTAATATGGTAGCTGAGAATTGGGTCCTGGACCCAAATTTAGTTTTACAGGTGTATTTTCCTTTCAAAATTTCTCCAGAAGCTTATCTTGGATTTGGGCAGTTTTTGTCCCCTTAACTTGCTGGAGGCGCGGGTGTGCGTCACCTTCTTGTGCGTCACCTTCTTTCACAGCTGTTGTTCCTGGAGCCCAGAGAGCCAAGCGCGTGGGGGTTCGGTGGGCGGCAGTCACTGCTCCAGAACACCTTTGGGGAGGTCATGTTGTGAGATTCAGTGAGTGGTAGTATGTAAAGTGCTATGTCTTCAAAATTTAATTTTTCTTCTGTTACTAGAAATAATTGTGGTACATTTTAAATGCCAGTATGACTAGGGGGTGCTTGTTCGGTCAGCTATAGAGGTGAGATTTACTGTCTAAAAAGTTGTTTTATTTTAATTTTACAGCTGCTTGTCCAGACTAATTAATTCAGCCGATGAGATACTGGCTCTTTTCTGCTCAAGGTAATCTACTTGTTACTTTTTTTTTTTTTTTAAACAAGCAATCAATCAGATTCTAAAAAAATCAAAATCTATATAAAAAAAAAACCCGTTGATTCATGCAAAGCAATATAATTCAAGACTCTGGATAAATGATCTTTCAAATAAAATTTTATTAGTTCATAAAAATGAGCTGATGTTATTGGGTGAACTTAGAGTTAGCTTGAATATTTTGATTGTGTAATATGTGTGTTTTCTTTCTACTCCAGACGGATTGGATTTGGTAAGTTTTAGGTGAGGTCCTAGAATGTGAAATCTAAAAAACGTCAGCACATGCTTCTGATTTGTTGTAACTCATTGTGGCATGAGAGATGATAGAAATAACAGGTGATAATGCCTTAAGAGTTAAAAGCCCGTAAGCTTTAATATTTTTGGTGTGTGATGTTAGACTCATTTTGTCTTTTATTCAATGAATGTGTTAATTAAATATTCAAGAAGTGGTTAAATGTTATGTTTTAATTTTCAAAATCAATTTTATGTTTTTGGATTCTCTTAGCCTAATAATTGTCTTATATACAAATATAGTTTTATGAGCTTTGTCTTATTCTCTGGTTTTCAATTAATAAATGAGGTAAATTAGTGGGAGGAAAAATCCAGTTTTAAATTTCACATATATTATTTCAGATGCTGGTTTAATTGATTTATTTTCCCTATAAGTGTGGACAGTCAGAAAATCAAAGGTTCTCCGTATAGAGTAATAGGTAAGTGAATATTATGAAATGCTGACTTGGTAAAGCTTTTGAATTACCATTTTATTTGTTTTGAGACTGTACTCTCATTCTCAGCTATTAGCTTTAGTAGTTAAACCTTTTACCCTGAAGAACAGTCTTACTCAAAAGTACTTCTGTCGCAGAGCCAAGCATGGTGGCGCAAGCCTGTAATCTCAGTGCTTGAGAAGCTGAGGATTAGGAATTGAAAGGTAGCCTGGGCAATGCATTAAGACTGTTTCCACCTTCTCCCTCTAAATACTCATAACACATCTAATGATTCCGTCAGAATCAGAATGTTTAAATAATTAGAATTCAGACTTGAGAAATTTATTTGGAATTCTGTCTTCGGTTTTAACAAAGCAGCAAGTACACTCCATTGAATTTATTAAAATAGCTGCAACTGTGTATATGGCTACAGATGTGTGTGTATGTGCATTGCCAACAGATTAATTGGCTGTGTATCAAGATCATCTAGGGAATCAATCTCTCTTTTAGCAGAGTAAATGTAGATTTATTTAGAAAAGTAAGAAAGAACCCCTGAGAGTGGAAAGCGCTTCAGGAGAGGAATACCTTTTTATTTTATTTTTTTTGCAAAGCAGCAAAGGGTTTTATTTAGAAGCAGAGCATAAGTAAGAAGAGAAGAGACACTGCACAAGAGTAGTGTAAGACTTACTGAGGAGCCCCTGTTTGAAAAAGTGTGGAGCATCTTTAACAACTCTGGATTCTAGGCTCTGTCTGACTCAGTTCCCCTAATTCAGAATTTGGGCAATTATTTTAGCATTCAGCTTGATTTTGAATTTGAATATATTATGGAAGGCTAATAGTTTTAGGTAGGTAAAAACTAGTAAACCATTTATTGGTCAAGAAATCTCAAAAGGACTAGTAGGAAAAATTCCCCATATGGATGTGGTTTATACAGTTGTTAGAACAGTTTTGTGATTCAGAGGCCAGTTTAGTTGCTCTTTATATTTTTAGCAACTCTGGAAAATTATAATAGAATCCCGCGAGCTGAGCAGAAACATGGCATCTTCACTCTCATGATAGAGAATTAGATACTCTCTGTGATACCATAAGTTCGGATAATCTGGAGTTTTTGTTATAAGAACATGGGAAAATGATTGTGTTTCAGAAGAGTTTAGTAAGTATACTATACTACTATGGTCTTTAGGAATATAGTGCTATATTATTTCATCCTGAATCATTTCCTAGTAACTCGGAGCTATCAGAAAATTAAGAGCCTTAATCATTTTCAGATAGCTGGCAGCAAACTGACCTCTCCAGCGATAAGTACATTGACTCAGTAGCTCATGTCTGCTTTGCATTATTTTCCTTACCAATAGGTGTGGGACTGGTGGAAGTTTGGCATGGTAGTGCACGAATGTTCCCATAGTCAGGAAGTCGAGGCAAAAGGATTGCGATTTCCAGGCTAGTGTTTGACTACATAAATGAATTCTAGGTCAGCTTAAGATATATAGTGAAATTCTGTCTTGAAAACAAACAAGAATGATTTTGAGCTATTTCCCTAATAGTAATATGGAATTACTGTTGTTGTTGTTGTCATTATTATTATTAATGTTTCTTCTTTGTTCTTTTCAGTTTGACTATTCGAAGCCAGTAGCCTCCTGACTGACTGTCAGGATGCAGAAAAGACAAGGATATTGCAGCTATTGCCGTGTGCAGTATTCTAACCTGGAACAGGTGAGCGGTTACCACTCATACGATAGTAACACATAGCACTTTAGTTCTGGGTTTCTCTTTTACATTTTATTAGATTCATTTATTCATTCACTGAATGGATTCTGTTGGGAATCTGTGGGTTTTCAGATATTACTTAAGAGAATGAGAATATGATCATGAACAAATCAAATTTCTTTCTTTTTTCATGGAATTTACAGTATAGTAAGACAGAAAATAAGTAACCATATAATTTTAAAATATAATATGTCAAATTATGGTTAGTTTTTTGAGAAAACAAAATAGATGAGAGAGTGCAACTTAAGTAGAATCTAGGTTTTTTGTTTGTTTGTTTTTTGGTGACATTTGAGTGACATTTGAAAGAAGTTCAGTGCCAGCCTTGTATATATATGGAGGAGGGGTTCTAGGCAGAGAAAAAGACCCTGAGGGAGAAAGAGTATCATGCTAACTAGAAGCCAAGAGGCCAGTGTGACTCCAGTGGAAGTTGGCTGATAGATGCAGAGTAATAGGTGAAAAGGGAAGAGTAATGTATTCTGTAAAACCATGTAGGTTAGCTGCATATCAGGACACATGCCTTTAATCCCAGCACAGAAAGTCAGGGGCAGGCTGATCTCTGTGATCTGCAGAGTTCCAGGCCAGGGCCGTACAATGAGACCCTGTCTCAGCAAACAAACATGCAAACATCCTTGTAGGTTAAGATGAGAACATTGACTTTTATGCCAGTGAGGTGGGCTGCCATTTCAGGACTGAGAAACGGGTGATCATATCACCATACTTGTACTTTAGAAGTATCATTCTGGCTGCTTTTGGGTGGAATAGTTGGAGTTGGGGTTCATTTATTTATTTTTTGTTGCAATGTAATTCTTACATTATAAACTTCCCCCCTTTAAAGTAAAATTCAGAGATCTCTAGTGTATGTGCAAAGTGATATTTTGTCTAATTTTCTTCTTTAAAAGGAAACCAAATACCCACTTACAGTCACTCTGTACTCTCTCGGATCTCTAACCTCTGGCAACAACTAATCTACTTTCTGTTTCAAAAGATTTGACTGTCCTGGTTATTTCCCCCAAATAGAAGCATATGCTTTGTGCCCTTTTGTGCCTGACTTTCCATTTAGCATAATATATTCAAGATCCATTCACTTCATAGCATGTATTACTACTTCGTTATGGCTGAATACTATCCCATTATAAAAATAATACCATGTTTTATTTATTCATTCAACAATTGATGGATGCTTAGGTTGTTTTTACTTTTTTTTGGCTACCATGAATATTGCTGCTATGGATATTTGTGTATAATTTTTTGTGTGAACATACATTTTCAGTTCTCTTGGGATATATGTATATATATATTCTATGTATATATATATGTGGAATTGTTGGGTCGTATGGTAACTTTTTTGGAGGAACTGCCTCACTGTTTTCCAAAGTGACTCTACTATTTTATGTTACCTCCAACAAGGCATAAAGGTTCCTATTTCTCCTCATCCTTGCCAGCACTTACTTTTTTTTTAATAACCATTCTGTGGATGTGAAGTGGTAACTTACTGTGACTTTGATTTGCATTCGCCAGTGTCATTGCGCATGTTTTCATGTGCTTATTGGCTGTTTGTATACATTCTTTGGACAAATGCCTATTCAGGTCCGATGTCCATGTTTTAGCTGGTTTGTCTTTTGTTGCTGAGTTGTAACTTGCTATTAGACCTTCATGAAATAAGATGGTAATATTTTGTCCTATTCTGTGGCTTGTCTTTCTACTTCATCGATAGTATACTTTGATGTATAAGCTTTGTAAATTTTGCTAGGTGTGGGAATGCTAGCTTGTAATCCTTCAATTTAGGAGGTGAAAGCAGGAACATTGCAAGTTCTAGACCAGCTTGGATTACATAGTGAGACCTGTCTCCAAAAAAAGTTTTAAACTTTGCCATCATTGAATTTATTTGTTTATTTATTTTAAATGAAAGACAGTTCTTACTGGGCAGTCCAGGCTGGCCTCAGGCTTGAGGGATCTTCCTTCTTTACCTCCTGAGTGCTGAGATTGCAGGTATGTACCGTTTTGCCTAGCTGCATTTATTTTTTCTTTGTGTTGCTTTTGATGAAGGATTGTCTAACCAAACACCATGGAGATATATATCTTCCTCTAAGAGTTTTGTAGCTGCTCTTCTATTTAGGTCTTCTGCTTTGTTCGAGTTAACTTTCGTGTAGGATGACGGATGGGATCCACTTTCATTCTTTGACTTTTGATATTCAGTGTCCACTACACTATTTGTTGAAAAGACTAGGCTTTCCTTTTCAATCATCATGTCTGTTGAAAAATCAACTGCTTATATTTGTAAGAGTTTATTCCTTGTTCGCAGTTCTGCTCTATTGTTCTATATATGCATCGTAATGCTAGTACCACAGTATACCAAACTGGCATACAGCAATTGTATGTATTTATCAGATAATGGTGTGCTATTTCAGCACATGTATACAACATGTAATGATCAGATCATGATAATATCAGCAATACCCATTGTAAAGATTTGATAAAATTTATTGGGTCCTGAAATGTTATTTCTTGTGACATATTTTACTGATTTAGTCTTTTACTTATTACCAGTTTGTTCAGATTTTGTGTATTGTCATAGCTCAATTTTGGCAGGCTGTGTGTATATAGAATCTTTTTGCAGATTTTCCAGTCTGGTTTATTGTTTATTATAGACCCTAATGATCATTTGTATTCCTGAAATACCGGTTTTAATGTTTCCCTTTCCATCCCTGATTTTATTTGGGTCAGTGTCTTCCCCTCTTCTCCCTCCACCTTTTTCATGGCTGCTTTTGTGCACGCATGCTGGACCACTGAGCTGCACGTATACAGCCCTCTTTCTACACGTGTGCATGTGGATAACTTAGTCTATTTCTACTGTGCTTGTTATTTATTTCCTTTTACTACTATGATTTTGGTGTTTTCTTGACTTTTTAGGTTGACTGTGGTGGTATTTATCTTAGAAACATAGGCTGTAATATACCAACCTCCATCGGTTTTGTTTTTACTTTATTCCATAGGTTGTGCTGTGATGTTTCTATTTCAGTTTAAGACATTGAAAATTTTCTTTTGACTTCCTCTTTGACTGGTTATTTAAGAATGTTTAATTTCCATGTGCTTGTACAGTTTCTAAAGATGCCCTTGACTGATAATTTTATCGATTCTGATCAAAGATACATGTGCTGACTTTTATTTTTTAATTTGCTGGACATGGTGCACATGCTGGTGAGACTGACTCTGCAGCTGTTGGAGGAAATACCCTGTAATTCCCGCCTGACCCTTCTGGTGTATGCTACATCAGTAGTTAACCATGACATCTGCTTCCTTCTAGGTTTTGTGTAGATACTAGAACCTCCTGTTAGCGCTAATGTTTGCTTTATACAATTGGGTACTATGCAATTGTGTGCATACATCTATCTATACAAATATGTACATGCATATATATATTTTTATATGTATATAAATTTTATATATTTTGTATATAAATATATAAATACTTATATATGCATATATTTGCATGTGTGTATATATACACATATATACACATATATATTTGTATTTCCTTTTGTTGAATTGATCCTTTTGTTATTATGTCTTGTCTCTCCTCAATTTTTGACTTCAAGTCTATTTATTCTGATACAAATATGGGTAACTCCTGCTTGGGTTTTGTTTACATGGTATGTCTTTTCCTATTCCTCACCTCTAGGCAGTATGATACTTTACTGGTGAAATAAGCTTTTTACATTAGCATATCATTGACTCTTTCTTTTTTAATCCCTTTTGAGCCAATCAACATCCTTTATTCTAATAATTTAATGGTTATATTCAGGCTTATTATTGATAAGTAGTGATATAGTCTTGTTATGTTTTTAGTGTTTTTCCCCCTATTTTTTTGTATATATATTCTCTTACTTCTCTTACTCACCTTTGTGGTCTGATGATCTTCTGTACATGATTTTTCCCCTGTATATCTGAACAACTATTGAATTTTATATATACACATATTTTATGATGGTAATTGTCTTTGCTTCTGGTATAGAACTCCAACAGGCATTTCTTTTAGTGATGGATAGTCTGATAGAGGGGAATTGCTGCAGTTTTTGTGTTTTGGAAAGACTATATTTCTCCTACATTTCTGAAGGATAGTTTTGCTAGGCATAGTATTAGTTGGTTTTTTTTTTTTGTTTCTTTTCTTTTTTCAGGACTCTGAATATTTCTCATCCTATAAGGTTTCTGCTCATAAGTTTTTTGTTAGTCTAGTGGGAATATATAATTTGATGATTTTCTGTTGCTATCTTTAGAGTTCTCTTATTTTTAGCAATGATTTTAACAATGATGACTGGGAGATGTTTATCATCTTTCTGTACTAAAACAAAATACTTGAGATAATCAACTTATAGAGAGAAAGGATTTGTTTTGGCTCTCAGTATGGAGACACTTCAGTCTATAATTGAGAGGTTCTGTTACTTGTGGGTTTGTGGTGAGACAACACAGCATGGCAGGGAGTATAGTGAATATGGAAAAATAGACAAAACATTCCACTGGAGCCATATTCTCAATGACCTAAAATCTTTGGTTTTAGACACCCACCTTTAAAAGGTTCTAGTAGTACCAAACTGAAGACCATCCTTTCAATACATCAGCCTTGAAGGACATTCCAGATCTCATCTTGTAGTATATATGACCTCTTTTGGTCAAGTCTCTAAGATCCTTTGAACAGCCATTTTTTTAAAGATGGAAAGTTTTAAGTTGTTTGGTTGATTAGGTTTTTTTTTTTGTTTTTTGTTTTTAATAAGAACACCAGTAATACCAATATGTCTTCATTTCACCATCTCCACTAAAAGTCATAAGCTTTCTTTGTTCTTAATTTTCTCTAAGACTGGGTTACTTCTGAAAGACATGCAGATTCTGATAGGGATTGTGTTGATCTGCAGATAAATTTGTGGAGGATCCATCTTCCATTAAGTCTTCCAATTTGTGAGCAGGGAGTGTATATTTCCATCATATGAAGCTTCTTTAAAACCTTTCAACCTAGTTTTGTACTGTTATATTAAATTTATTTGTTAATTTTTTGATGCTATTTTGTTAAATTCATTTTTGATCATTTATCTCTAGTATATAAAACTAAAATAGCATTTTAATATAATTTAATAGCAATATTGATCTTATGTCATGTAACCTTGTGGAACTTACACTATCTCTACATTTTTTTGGTAAATCCTTAAGACTTTCTGTATGTAAGATTCTTCCATGTACAAGATAATCACACTAGTTTTCTAATCTTGGATATCCTCTTTCCCCCTTGAACCTCTCTGTAGTTCAAATATCAAGTAGAAGTGGTGAGAATAGATATTCCCGTTTCTCTTGATCTTAGGAAGAAAGCTTTTATTCTGTCAATATTAAATATATGATACATAAGTATGGTTTCATATAAAAGACCTTACTAGGTTTAGAAAATAATCTTCTGTTCCTAGTTTGTTGAGTGTTTCATTATGAAAGAGTGCAGGCCTTTTCTGTATTACGTGTTTTTTTCATGAGTATATTAGCTCAGGCTGCCATAATAAAACATGGCAGTACTAGATGGCTTAAGCAGCTGACTTGTTTCCTTACTGTTCTGAAGGCTAGAAAGCCCAAGAACAGGGTACCAGCTGAGTTATTTAATTTGCTAACTTGTACTTGGCTGCCTTTTCAATGGGTCTTCACTAGTAGAGGAAGGATGTTCTCTCTTCCCTTTTTAAGGCCAACAACCATGTGTTAGGACTTCATCCTTTGGTGTCATTTAATCCTAATTACTGCCTAAAACTATACTAAATTTAGTCATATTAGGGTAGAAATTCAGCACGAGTTTTGGTTGGATACAGGTCCGTCTGTAGTATAGACTGATTTTTGGATATTACCTCTAATCTTACATTCTTAGGATAGATCTTACTTGGTTATGGCATACAGTTCTCTTTAGATATTGCTGCATTTTTTAAAAATTTTTTGAGAATTTCTACATAATATTTGTAAGGAGTGTTGGCCTGTGATTTTCTTGTTTTTGTGTCATTCTGGTTTTAAGGTGATATTTCATTGACTGACGTGAGTAGTGTTTCCTTCTATTTTTATTGGAAGAGTTTTATGAATCACTGTTATATAGAGATTTTGACACAAGTATTCATGGTGACAGTAGCTACTGTTTTCTGACCAAGTTTTTCTTTAGGGTCTAAGGTATAATTGTGTCATAGGTAAAGTGGTTTATGATGGCGTTCTGTTTTTGTAAACTTTGAACTGTTTTTTATCTTAGATGGCATCTAAGATAACTGTGTAGTGTGTGAAAATTCTGTGTGGTGGCATCTGTCCTGTCTATCCAATAGAATCACTTAATTTCATAGTAATAAAAATGTTTTTCTTTGTGATTTTTTTTTTTATCCCTCTACCCTTTTTCAAAGAAAAAAATTTAATGCTGGTCATAAACACGAGGAGGTAGAAAATAAATGAAGTCTCTTTATCTTTCTCTTATGATTGATAAATTGTTTCATTACTTGACTGGCAAACTTGTTGAATCTTTGGCAACAGTAAAACATTAATTCTTTAACTACAGGTTCTATTCAATAGAGATTTGATGTTTTTTTTTTTGTTGTTTTTTTTTTGCCTAACATTTAAAATAATAATTTTTATTCATTTGGACACTCTTCCGCTAAATTGGCATTGAAAGATTCTGTTGATGACAGCCAGTATAATTTATATTAACTCTGAAAGCTTGGAAAATGTATGTGTGTGTGTGTGTGTGTGTGTGTGTGTGTGTGTATCTGTATGTGTATATATATATATATATATATATATATATATACACATATATATATATGTGTATATATATATATATACACACACACACACATACATATATATATTTATATTTATATTTCAAGGCTTTGGAAAACTACTAAGGCAGTGAAGAAATATGGGGCCTAGGTCTAGTGGAGTATTCAATAGAAAACAATGGGAGCCAAAAGAAAGAAAACAACTGCAAACCTAGAATTCTCTACTCCATAAGTATAACTTTTAAAACGTAAGGTAAAATAAGAATATTTTCAGGAAACAAAAATTAAGGGAATTTGTCACCAGCAGACTCTCACTAAAGGAAAAACTAAAAGGAGTTCTTCAGGCAGAAGGAAAATGATTCCAGATGGAAACTCAGAGCTATCAGGAAGTAATGAAGAACAATGGACAGGTAAATATGTAGGCAATCATGTTTGTGGGAATTACAGTGATACAGGTTGGGAGGGTAGTAAGTGGAGTTAATGTCTAAAGATCTTACATTGTTTAAGGGGAGAATAAAACAGGAGTAACTTCAGATTTGATAGTTCAGACTTGGCTTATTGTCATTTGTTCCTACTAGTAGACTGAGATTCTGTAACTACTAAGTTAACAAAATGGGGAAATTAGAATAATAAAGCAGAGGAAAAAAGAAGAGAGAAAATACCTACAAGAATCATAAATAACAGATTTCCAAGTATATCCAAGACTTACTACTTGAATTAAAATATGTTCAATGACTATGTGTGTGTGCATGTTTACTTCCGTGTTAGAGTACTTGCCTGCCACATGTGAAACTGGGAGACCCCCCCAGCAACTCAAAAAGGAAAAATAAAACTATATTTAATATTTTATGAGAGGTCTTAGTCACAGAAATAAAAAAGAGATTACAAGATGGCTAAAATAATAGTGATCATTGGTTAAGAAGAGAAAAAGCAATTATTTATCATAATATGATGATGGACTAGAAAGCCAAAAATAGATAAAATGTTAGAATTAATGAGTTGGTTTAGAAGCTTGTTGGAGCCAGGTGTGATGGTGCACGCCTGTGGTCCTAACTGCTGCAGAGGCTGAAGTAGGAGGACCGTGTGATTCTGTCTGTACATTTGAGAGCAGCCTGGGAACCATGGGGAGCCTTTGGCTAACAAACAAACAAAATAAGGTGGTTGGACCAACAGAAAAAGTCATATTTGTATATGCATACTCTGCAGACATTTAAAGATACCATTTACAGTAACATCAAAGAAAATAGAATTCTGAGGAATAATAACCAAATCTGTAAAAAACTGAAAGGTTGAGAATTTAACTCAGTGACATCATGCCTGCCTAGCATGCTTTAGGTCCTGGGTTCAATCCCCAGCACTGGGTGGGAGAGGAACTAATATTTTCATGGATTAAAAAGTAAATATTTAAAATGTCCAATTACCCCAAATTATTGTACTTATCTAAAAAATTCTAGTGAAAATCACATAAATTCCAATGAAAATTAAGCCAATATAAAATATAAATATGGAAATGAAAAAGATGAGAAGAACCAGATAATGTTAAAGATCTGAGCGAGAGGTGTGTCCACTAGATACTTGTTGACTCTTCAGACAAGGCGGCCTTGGCGCAAAGTCAGATAGCATGGAGATGAACTCCAGAGACAGATGAGTGTGAATATTTGATCTGTGGCAAAAGTAACACTGCAGAGCAGCAAGGAACAAGACTTTCTCTAGTAGATGCTGTTCTGTCAGTTGAATAGTTATTTGGGGTGAAAAGTAACTTTATTGTTGAACCATTCTGTGTATAAAAACCATTCCAAATGAATTATAGATAGGAATGTTGTAGGTAATATAGTAAAAGTACTAACAACAGGAGAAACTCTGTATGACTTGTGAGCAAGAGCTTTCTGCCAACAAAAAGCACTGAAAAAAATCATCTGGGCTGTATTAGAATTAAGAAAGTGGTAAATGATTAAGAAAGTGAAAGACAAGCCACAGAAAAGAAGATATGCTTGAAATGTACATAACTGAATGAAGAGATTGTGTCCAGAATAAATAAATTCCACAGGTTAATAAAGAAGAAAGCATTTATTTGAAGAACAGGAAGAAGAGCTGGGCCTGGTGGCACATGCTTGTAACCCAACATTCTGGAGACAGAGGTAGAAGGATCCCGAGTTCAAGGCTAGCGCCTGGGCTCATAATGAGACCCTGTCTTGGAAAAAAAAAAAAAAAGACCCTCAAGAAGAGATTTGAATAGACCCATCATTAAAGAGACAGGCTGGATTGCCAGTAAAAATGGAAAGCTATCATCAGATTGTGGATTAAGACCACAATGTATGGTATTGAATACCACAATAGCTAAAATGTGAAAAGCAGAATGCCAGGTGTTGTTGAAGTGAAGTATTGTAAAGATAATACTGTTGGTTGAGGCATAGATAGTTCCAACCACTTTGGAAGACTATGTACTGAAGCTGAACATACTATGATGCAGAAGTTCTACTCCTAGTAATCCACCACCCCACCCAAAATGTGCCTTGTAACACAAGACAAATCACAAAGTTCTTTGCAACATTGTTTGTAAGGTGCAAATGCTGGAAATAACCCAAAATCCATCAAGAGCAGAATGTGTAAAATATGATACATTTATACAGCAGAGTACAGATGTGCATGAATATGGACAGAAAATAGCTAATGTTGAATAGTATCGTAAATGCAGTGTTGAATGAAGAAGCTCAGTGCAAAAGAATACATGTTATATGGTATCATTTATATAAATCTCAAAACCTTCCAGAAATCAGGATATTAGTTACATTTGGGGGGGGGGAGGGAAGAAATATTAGATTGATATGAGACATTAGAGGGCTTTCTAGGTGCTCATATTCATGGCTAGCTGGTTATAGATGTGTTTGCTCTGTAGTTTAGTGGGCTGCACATGTTTTGTATGTTTTATGTGATGCATGTGTTGAAAATTTCTTGAGAAACCCATGTGGGGCATGTATAATGTGCCTCCTGCAGCCTGCATGGATGCTCATACTGCTCTTTTTTTGCCTTAGCAGAGAGAGGACAAGGTTGGATTTTAGTTGAATCTTTATTTGTTCCCTTGTACATTTGTCCTTTTTATTACCAGCAGTCTAGCTCTGGTGATAGGCACTGGGTAGTGGGGCAGTTTTATAGCAAGAGGATTTTGAGACTGTCATACTTGATTGTTCCTGGGGCTAAGTTAACATTGCAGAAAAATTCTCACGTCAACATGACAGAAGAAATAATTCCTAGAGTCGTAACAGTGATCAGGAACTAGCAACTTGTTTGTTTTTATAGTACCTTAACTATGATATATTAAAACATGATTTTTCTTAAGTATTGTTAAAACATGTTATTGTATTATAAAGGATATGTAATCAATATGCAATTTATACTAGCTGTGTGACAATGAGAAACATATAAACTACAGTTTGACTCACATTCAAATCCTGGCTTTGGTGTTTGCTGGGTAAAGAACTTAAGGCAGTTTGCTTTTATTTTTTCACTTTTTGTGCCCCACTCTCTTCATGTCAAAAGAGGGCACTGTTCTTGCTGAGCGAAAACGCACTGAGCATTTTAGATGGATTGAATAGCCCTGTGATCCCTTCTTATCACATTACTAATCACTAATACTAGTGTCTGGTAAAGCTGACGACTTTAATGTGCTTAATGCTAATATTCTGCAAAGGCAGAATCCTAAAGCACTGAAGAAAAAGAAATGAAGGGTTTTTGGTTTTTTTTTTGTGTGTGTGTATGTGTGTAAGTTAATCTTTGTTCTTTTTGAATATAATAATCCAACCCTGTTCTCTCTTTTCAGTTTTTTATTGTAAAAATACTCATTGGAAAATACAAAAATTTGAAGGAAAATTAAAAATTATCCATAACCATATCACTTAAAAGTATACTTTTAAGATTTTAGCATATTTTCTTCCATTTGCTTGTCTGTATATTTTTAAACTATAGTTTGAAATAGAGCTATACTATTTGATTTCCCAGTTTTTTATATAATACATAGTATTTCTTTATGTTATTAATGATTTCTTTCATTATTTTAGGTAGCTGCATGGTATTACATCTAAGTGTACATTATAATTTAAGGATATTAAGGCGTATTCAGTTTTTTTTTTTACTATGGTGTGTTAAGTGTCTTTTTTGATATAAATCATCCTTAGGATGATGTATTTAGAGGAATGTTTAAGGGAAACATACTTTTATGGTTTTAGGTGCACATATTAGAAATGCTATATGGAAAGAATATTAACTTATATTTCTGTCAGGAATACATACATGAGTCCATTTTGTGTTACCTCGAATAACAGTAACTTATTTAAAATACCCACTGTTTCTCTTTATAGCACTTGTTTAGTGCTCAGCACAGAAGCCTGACCAGACAGAGCAGACGACGGACAACTACCAATAACAGTTTGATGGAACGCTTCTTGCAGGATGTACTGCGACACCACCCATACAATTACCAAGACAGCAGGTAAGGGAGTTAATGCACTAGTAATATTTATGTCTGTGCTATATTCCACCCACCTCCACCATCTTGCTTTGCAGCCCAGAACTAGTGTTGTCTGGAAATGCTGTGTAGCCCAGGCTGGCCTTAAACTGTCAGTTTCTCAAGTGATGAGGGTATATGAATGTGCCACCATACCTAGATTTTAAAGTCTGCATTTGAATTTAAAAATATGAAGTACAGCTGTTTTATGTTTATGGAACTAGGGATTGAAGCTAAGGGCTTAGCCGTAACAGACAACTACTTTGCCATGGTTGCCTTGCCTTCTCTGTAGTTAATTGTCTGATAAATGATTAGACATGAAAGTTACTGGACAAAATTTTGAATTTAGGGCTAGGAAAAAGAGTTAGTATTTACCTAGCCTTAAAGTGAAATTTTATCTAGTAACCTCCATTTCTAATTATTTATTCTATTAATTTCTTTAAAGATTTATTTGTGTTTGGGGGGACTAGGGTGGGGGCCCAGTGGTTATGTGCACTTGCTCTTGCAGAGGACCTGAGTTTAGTACCCAGTACCCACATAGTGGCCCACATCCAAATCCAGAGGATCTGACACCCTTTTCATGATGCACATACATGCAGGCAAAACATTCATGCACATGAGAATAAATATTTTTAAATTTGTTTTTTATTTTTAAAGATTGATGTGTGTGTGTGTGTGTGTGTGTGTGTTTTGTATGTGCACACACGTGAATGCTGAGGTTAGTGTTTTCTGGGCTAGACTGGAAACCAGCAAGCCTCAGCAATCCTCCTGTTTATACCTGTAGTAACGCTTTTACAAGTGTGCACAGAATGTCTAGCTTGTTATATGACTGTCGGGATCCAAACTTTGGTCCTCATGAGTATGCAGCAAGTACTCTTAACTACTGAGCCATTTCTCTTCCTCAGTTTGTACAACACTTTAGGTCTGGAAGTATAGCTACGTTGTAGAGTGCTTACCTAGTATTGGTGAATCTCTGACTTCAATCCTCAACCCTACTAATAAAACTATTCACTACAGAAAGTGTGGACATCACTATGTTTTTTCCTAAGTAAATGTCTTAGGCCGATAAGTAATTAAGCACCATTGTGATTTTGAGATGTATCATAGGGTTAAATGTTGGGTGGGGTAGAGCAAACTGTTTTGAAAAATTAGTAACAGAAAAGCTAGGTGATAATAGGAGAAGATAGTCTAAGTAAAAACCTAAGTCAATTCTATATTAATGGAATTGTGTGCTGACTGAATGGAAGAAGTATCAACGTGGATGGTCTCTTAATACTGTTGGGATCTTGATGTCTTTTAAAAGGTTTTTAATGAGATTTTTAAATTACATTTATTTATGTGTATGTCATGTGTGTATGTATGTATGGTTAGAGGACAACTTTCAGGAGCTGGTTTTCTCTTTCAAGTACCATATATGTTTTGGGAATCACACACAGGCTTGGTGACAAAGCACCTTAACCCTTTAAGCCATCTTTCTGGCCCTTGATAGCTCCCCTTACCAATCAGCTTATGGTTGTTTTAATAAAAACAAACATTTGATAATGTTTAAGACTTAATGGTTAATGTTCTGGGTTAAGAAAAAACCCAAAAATCAGATCATAACAAATATACAAGATAAGCAAAACAAAATAGGAGTATATCTATGCAGAATGAGGTGAGATGCACACCAGTGATAGACAAAGAAACTTCTACTTTGCAAGATCCTAACCTAGAATTTAGAAATGATGAAAATGTTTTAATGGGAAAACGTTTTTTAAAATGTTGTTTCTTAAGAAGAGCGATGATAGAAAGATGAGATTAAACTAATCATGGGATCATACAAGACTTCCTGATTTTCATAAACCTCATAAGCATTTCTTCAACAAATGTTTGTACAACTGTTTTAGTTACTTTTCGTTTTTGTGATACGACACCATGACCAAGGCAACTTAGAAAAGAAAGCGTTTATTTGCAACAGTAAATTCCTGAGGGTTCCAGTCCAGACTGTCATGGCATCATGGCTGGGAACATGACAGATCCACAAGCAAGAGGCAGAGAGAGAGAGAGAGAGAGAGAGAGGAGAGAGAGAGAGAGAGAGGAGAGAGAAGAGAGAGGAGGGAGGGTGCTAACTGGGAATGGTGTGGGCTTCCGAAGCCTCAAAACTCACCCCCAGTGACACACCTCCTCCCACAAGGCCACACCTCTTAATCCTTCCCAAACAGTTCCACCAGCTGGGGAACAAGTATTCAAACATATGAGCCTTTGGGAGCCATTCTCATTCAAACTACCACAATAGCTGTTTCTGTAGTTTAATTTCATAATATTTGAACTTCTGGGCCATAGTGTATAGATAATTACAATTTTTTTTTATTTTTTATATTTTAATTTTCAGATAATACATCAAGCTTATCAAAGACATTGTATATGATAGAAGAAACTTACGCCCTGACTATGCAATCTCAAATCAGCACAGTACAGGTCTCTAAACTAGGAACCACTTTTATGGGTGCTGCTAGCTTGTCTACAGATGCCACTGCCACTTTACCCTTTGTCACGCCGCTGCCCTAAGCTAAGACCACCCAAGCTCTCACACTATGTTGAGTGTCCAGTCTGCTCAGTCTCCCTTCAGCGTCATCACTTCATCATTACTTACTTATTGAGACTGTGACACTTTTTAAGAGCATTGGCCATTTATTTTATGGACAATGCCCCAATTTTGGCTTGTCTGATGTTTCCTTATGACTAAACTAAGATTATACATTTTGAGCAGTAATACCTCAGAACTGAGGTTGTATCCTTTGGGGCACATGATATTGACATATTTAATTTCTGGTGATTTTTTTTTAAAATACTAAGTTCATTTAGGATACAAAATGATGGCTTTCATTGTGACATTTTGATATGTATGTATTTTGCTTGCAGTTACCCTCTACTGCCTTTTGTGTTCCCATTCCTGCTAGTCCATTCTTCAGCACAGATGATGGTGTATTGACTGACTTGCTTGATTAAAGCAGTGCCTGCCAGTTTATCTACTGAGCGTCTCACTTGTGTTTAAAGTTCCCTTTTAGCTCGAGTTATGTGCGTGTGTAGTTGTTTTTTATTTAAATTTTAATAGTTGTATTCTTGTAGGACTTTTTTGTGGCAATGTGACAAATGGCTAGAAACTGAATTATAGATTGTTAGTATTAAATACAGGTTGGAACACAGGTAGAAATAGAAGCATCTGGGTACCATGCTGTTCTGTCTTCTCTCCCTCTCCTTTCATTTTTGATTTCTCCATTTTCTTTCCTTTTTTTTCCCCTTTCCTTTCTTTCTCTCATAATTTTTTTCAAGACAGGGTTTGTCTGTGTAGTCTTGGCTGTCTTGGAACTCACTCTGCAGACCAGGCTGGCCTCAAACTCACAGAGATCCACCTGCCTCTGCCTCCCAAGTGCTGGGATTCAAGTTGTGTGCCACCACTGCCCAGCTTCCTTCCATTTTCTGTATTGTCTCATTTAATATTTAGTTATAAGTGTGTGTGACAGGTAACGAAGGTAAATACAGAGTTTTGAAAAGCTTAAGAGGTGAAAGTGGTTCTTGCATTACCATTTAATTGATTAGAAGTCAAAATTATGTTTTTTGCCATAGTGTAATGCTGTTTTGATGACAGTTATCTTTTTTATTTCCCATATTGCATATTAGTATTAAATGAAATGACTTATGGAGGGGATGGAGTGATTGCTTAGTGATTGCTGTCCTCCTGCAGAGGACCCAGATTCAGTTCTGAGCACGCACATGATCACCCACAACCATCTTTTATTCCAGTTCCAATTCATCACCCTCTTTTGACCACAGCAGGCACAACACACACAGTGCATTAGATACACATAGGTAAAACACCCATACCCATACAATAAATCTAAAATTTTTTTAAAAAGATGACTTATGGAATGAAAGCGGTATTACTTCTCATAGGTTAATAAAAGCAACTTAGGGGCTAGAGGGATGGCTGTGCAGATGGAAGCAGTGCTGCACTTGCGGAGGACCCTAGTTCAGCTCCCAGTACCTACATCAAGTAGCTTACAACTCCCTGTAACTCTGGTAACAAGGGCTCCACTCCCTCCTCTGACCTCTACATGTGGTGCATATGTACACATATATGTACACACATATGCATATGTACACATATAGGCAAAACCTGTGCATAAAGTAAGTCTTTAGAAAAAAATCAAAGCAGTTACTGACAGGTGCATACATGCTTTTGGACAAATGTGGCATTTCTCAAGTTTAAAAAATGCTTAGTTTTAAATGTTTTTACCCTTTCCCCCCCTCCTTCCCTTCCTTTCTTCCTTCCTTTTTTTCTTTTTTTGAGACAGGGTTTCACTCTGTAGTCCTGGCTGGCCCAGGACTCACTATCTAGACCAGGATGACCTCTGACTCACAGAGCTCCACCTGCCACTGCCTCCCAAGTGTTAGGACTGAAAGAATGTGCCCCCACACCTAGCTATATTTTCTAATTTTTATGGACATTTATTTGGTTATTACAATGCTTAGGGATTTGTGTATCATTTTTTATGGTAACAGGTTATTTTATTACATACTTTATACAAATATCGAAAGCACAAACATAAAAATACAGAATGTTTCACAAATGAGCATATCATCCTTGATCTCCGATCATGCCAATTTTAGTGTATGTGTTGTTGAAGTAAGCTCCTGTTGTTGTTTTTGAGACAGTATGTCAGAATACATCCCACCTTGGCCTTGAACTTGATATTCTCCTGCCTTAGTTTCTTGAGTTCTGAGATTACACGTATTGCTAAGCTATAGATTTATGTGTGTGTGTGCAAGAGGCCAGAGTTTGATATTGAGTGCCTTCTTTGGCTTACTATTATTTTTTGAGATAGTCTCACACTGAACCAGGAACTACCTGTTTTGACTGGACTGTCCAGTGAGCCCCTGGGATCCTTCCACCATGAACTGTGCGGTGTTACAGATGTGCACTGCCTTTGACCAGTTCTGGTTCCAATGTGGATGCTGAGGATCCCAATTCAGGTCTTAGGTAGCATGCACCCTACCATTGTAGCCATCTCCTCCAGATGTAGGCTATAAACTTTTAAAGACAATTTTCGCAGAAAAATAAAAAGTGCTAATAAAGAGGTTTTTTATAAAGTCAGGCATAGTGACACAGGCCTTTAATTCCATCACTCAGGAGGCAGAGACAGGCGAATCTCTGTGAGTTTGAGGCCAGCCTGGTCTTCATTGAGTTCCACCACATCAGGGCTACATAGTAAGACCCTGTTCTCCCCAAAAAGAGGGTCTTTATACGATGACCTCACTGAGTTTACTTATTATTAATTCTGCAACATTAGTCTGATATATTTGTTATAACTAATGAACTGATAATATATTAAAGTCTGTAACATGTTCAAACCTTTTCAGTTATTTTTTAAGTTGAATTTTCAAATGGAGATTTCTGACTTTGACTTCTTTGTTTCTATAAGGAGGATATATCACCTTATATTAGTTTATGATACCTTGGGCTTCTCTTGACTGGGATACCTCTTTTGTGTGTGACTCTAAATAAGATAATATTGACATTTTTTTACTGGATGTTGCTTCTAATTGAATGCTTCTGAGAGCCAGTTTATCGTTCTTTGAATTTGCTCAGTGTCTACCATAGAGTGTACCTGCATCTTCTATACCAGTTAACTTCCTAAAGTGCAAATCTGATGTGATAACTTGCATTATAATACCATGAATTTTAAGCAAAAACTAGGATATTTTAAAGGGTTTTTCCTTATTCTTTTTAGATCTGCACCAAATGAGGCAGCAGCAGATCCTGAGGCACCTGAAGTGGTTGTTTTGGATGACTCTGATGAAAAGGAAGATGACCCTGCAGAGAGCGCTGGAGGGATGTACTCCGAGGATTCGGAATCTGTTGAAGAGATAGATTGTAGACCTGGTACTTCTCGGGAACGTGCAGAGGTTGCAGTTCGACCGTCAGTTATTCAGAAGCTGGAGCGGGGACAGCAGCAGTCCTTGGAGTTGGCTCATAAAGTTGAAAGTGGTGTGAAAAAAGTTAATTCAGTCGGTGTTGTTCAGGCTACAACTAGTGGAAAAAAGTTAGTGCGTCCCCCAGTGATTTGTAATGCTCCTGCCAGCTCTTTGCCTAGAGGCTCTTTCGAGAGACCAGTTGCGGCTACCAGTGTTCCTCGGTTAGTACTGGCGGTTGCTTCAGATTCCTTTCCAGCTTGTGACACAGAGAGCCTTGAGACATACTTTGACCCCCCAGAGCAGGGCTCTAGCAGTCAGTCGCCTCAGCCCAAAAGTAAAGACCCAAAAAAGAAACCTTTAACCATAAATCTAGACAAATTGCTTGCACAGAAAAATCTCAGAGCTAAGGGTGCGTCTTTTTCCCCTGTTGTACGAGTCCGTGAACTTACAGGTCCTGAGCTTTGTTCTGTAAGAGTTGAATCTTCTTCTGAGTTAGGGGCAGGTGCAGCAGTAAGCCCGAGTGAGACCAACACACCACCAGAAGAAAACCGTGAGGGTGCCATTCCAAAGCGTCGTGAGGCATCTCGTTCAAATGCAGTTCGCCCCCAAGAAGAAACACATTTGATTCTTAACAAGCCAACAGTTCTGAGACAGAGGTGCTCAGTGAGTTCTGAAGTGAAGTGTGATCATGGTTCTCTTCAGTCAGTACCTGGTCATTCCCAAGCTGCTGATGACTTAAGTCTTTTGGAAGAAGAGAAGGAGGAGCAGGAGGAAGAAGAAGAGAAAGAAGAGGAGGAGGTGGAGGGAAATGACCAAGAAGATGAGACCTATGAATCTAGAGGTTCTGAAATGAGTTTTGATTGTGGGTCCTCTTGTCAGTCACTGAGTGCCCTATCTGAACTGACAGCCAGAGAAATAAATGTCTCAGAAGAAGCACAGGCTGATACACAGCCTGGGAACGGAACACCTACTGTTTCTGGAGCAACTTCAGATAACTCCAGCAGTTCTCATCAGGTGACTGCCAACCATTCTCAAGTGATTACACAGAACATACAGCTCATTAGTCTGGTTGATGAAAGCTATGAGTCTAGTGGCTCTGAAGTAAATTTTGAAGGCGATGACTCACTTCCGTCAACTAGTCACCGCCCCCCACAGCCTGTGAAAGCAGCAAGCCTTCCTACACAGATGCCCGTTCGCTTGGTTGACAAGAGCTACGGAAGTGGCAGCTCTGAACCATGTGAGGATTCCGGGTCCTCAGTTGATGAGACTCCAGCAGCAGCAGGACAGCAAAGACCTCTGAAGAATGCCCATGCTCACCTTGTTGATGACAACTATGGATCAAGTAGTTTCAGTTCTGACAGTGATGCGGCTCAGGACCGTCCCCAAATGCCTGTTCAAGAAAGAAGCCCAGAAGACAGAGCTGTCGAACAGGAAAGTGAAAACCAACCCACTAGTGCTGAAGTTCATCCTGAACGTGATGGTTCTCTTGAGACAGTGGCTGATGAACCCCAGAGAGAAGCAGAAGAAATAAATCTTCCGAACCAGAAGAATACCGGCCTTGGGGATATGAACTGTGAGTCTCATGGTCCTGAAATGGGTTTTCATGCTGATGCTCAATTAGAGGCTGATCAATCTCCAGTAAATCCCGAGGAAGTAGATGTTGACCTAGAGAATCAGAGTGTTCACTCTGGCATTTCTAATCTAAGTTTTGATTCCCATGCTTCTTATCAGTCAGCTAATGATCAACCTCAAGGGGCTTGGGGTGAAGTAAATCTTGATGAGTTAAATGTCGACATGGAAGTTAAGAGCAGTGGGTGCTCCAGTTCTGAGTTGACATTTGATTCCGATTCCCCTCTTCTGTCAGTTACTGAGCGGTCTCTGCTGGATATTGAAGGAATAAACGAAGATGACTTTAACCTGGAAGATGAAAGCTGTGTGTCAAGTAGTTCTGACATAACTTTTGATTCTGATATTCCCGATGACTCAGTAGCTGACCAACCTCAAGTAGCTGTTTATGAGGAGGAACCTGTTGATCTGGAAAATAAGAGTAATGAATCTTGTGTTTCTGAAATAACATTTGATTCTGGTATTCCTCTTCATTCAGGAAATGATCACCCTGAAGTAGCTGTTAAAGAAGTTATCATTCAGAAAGAAGAAAACGTTCACTTAGAAGGGAAGAATGACAATCCCAGTGGTTCTGAAATATGTTTGGATTCTAATGCCCCTCTTCATTCAGTGACTAATTCTGAAGTAGCTGTTAAAAAGATAAATCCCCCTAAAGAAGAGCAGGTACACATAAAACAAAAGGAGAATGAACCTACTGATTCTGAACTAAGTTTGGATTGTGACACTTCTAACTCAAAGCCTGGACGGCTTCAAGATCCCATTGTATTACCTGATTCTGAAACAAAATTGGGTTCTCATACCCGCTTTCAGTCCGTTATTCGCAAATGTGAAGTAATTGTCAAAAATGTATGCCTTCAAAAAGAAAAGCATGTTGAATTACCAAATAAAAGTTTGGAATCTCATTCTGAAATCAGTTCAGCTTCTACTGCTTCTCAACCAGTGACAGAGCCTTATGTAGGTAAGAAAGCAAAAAGAAAGACGAAGCATCTTGAGGAAGTCAAGAGTGATGATGAATATGGCGGCTCTCAGCCAGCTTTCAAGTCTGGTGTTTGCCCACAGTCAGTGACTGGAACACCTCAGCCAGCTGCTTTGACAGAGGGCCATGCTGACCCAAAAGACAAAAGTCCTGAGCTTAGAGGGGTTGAAGTAACTCCGAATACTGCTGGTTGTCTTGATTCAGTCATTAGCCAACCTCAGCTAGCTTCGAAGGAAAACCATGTTGAACTGAAAGACACAAATGGTAAACCCAGTGATTCTAAAGCAAGTGGTGATTCTGTTGGCCATTTTCACTCACTGCCTAAACCAGAGAGTGACGTGATCACAAAAATGAACCAGTGGAAAAAAGAGGCAAAGGTCCTTGAAAAGAAGATCAGTGAACTTATTTATTCCAAATTAATGTATGATTCTAATGTTTCTTTTCGTTCTGCAATGGATCAACTTGAACTAGCTCTTAAACAAATAAGTCTTGATAGTAATGATCAAATGCCCTTGGAAGATAACTGCCAGGATACCTGTTCTGAAACAAATTTGAATTCTGATCTCTCTGTCCAGTCAGTGGTTGAACAACTTGAGGTGACTGTTTTGGAGCCTGAGCATGTTGAACTAGAAGGTAGGAATAGTGAGTCTTGTGATTCTAAAGTAAACTTTGATTCTAATGACTCTCTCCAATCAGAGGCCAATCAGCATGGTGAAAGTGGTGAAAACACATGTCAGAAGGATAAAGATGACCTGGAAGGTAAGAGGGATGAAGCTCAGGGCTTTGGAATTACAGGTGATTCCAGTGTTCCTCAGTCATTGGCTGGCCAAACTGAAGTAGTTCAGGAGATCAACCATTGGAAAGATCATGTTGATTTGGAAGATAAGATTGTTGAATCTAGTGGCTCAAAAATAAATGTTCATTCTGATGAACTACTTCAGTGTGTGAGTAATACAACCCAAGAGCCTGTTCAAGAAACAGATTTACTGAGGGGACCTGTTAGTCCAAATGATAATGGCTGTGAGCCCTGTGGCTCTGGAATAGTTTCTGTGTCAAATGTCATTTTTTGCTCAGTGATTCAGAAACCACAACGTTTGCAAAAAGGGTATACCAGTTTGAAAGTAAAGAACAGTTCTTGTGGTCCTGAACTGAGTGTTGATTCCCATGCTGGTCCTGAAATTAGTGTCAATTCCAGTGATCCTTGTCAGTCAGTAGCAGGCCATCTTCAAAAAAGTGCCAAGAAAATCAATCTGAAGGAAGACCATATTTACCTGGAAGATAAGAGCTACAAGCTAGTTGATTTTGAACCAACTTATGATTCTGATGATACTGTTCAGTTTGTGACAGATCCGTCTGTGGCTGATGTGTCTATCAAAGAAGTAAACTTGGCAAAGGAGAATCAGGATGGCCTAGAAAATGAGAACTTTCAGCCATGTTGTTCTAAGGTAACATGCAGTTCTGGTGTTCATCTGCAGTCTGACATTGACCCACCTCAAGGGGCTTGCAAAGAAGCAGGCATTGAGAAGAAAGAGCGTGACATAGAAGAAAAGTGCAATGTATCTTGTGAGTCTGAAATAGTATATGATTCTGACGTCTCTTTTCAGATAGTAGTTAACCAACTTCAAACATCAGATGGAGAAACAGATTCACCACAGGTGGTGTTTGTGGATGTTGTGTCCAGTGATAGTGACTGTGACCGGGAAGTAATTTCCGATTCAACTATCCCTCTTCAGGTAGAAGCCGAGCCACCTCAGATGACTGTCAAAGAAACCAATGATGTAAACACAGATTCTGTTGGTTCTGTAGCACTAGAAAAGTACTACTGTAAATTCTGTGGTTGTGAGTATGAGGCCTCTCAGTCAGTGACAAATCAGTCCAAGGAAAGTTTCAAAATAATAAATCGGAAGAACGACTATATTATTCTGGGAGATTCTACTTGCCCATCTTGTGGTCATGAGCTCCATTTCAATGTTGATGCCTCTGTTCAGCCCACAACCTGCCATTTACGAGGGCCCAGTTGTAATCGTGTTGGTCCAAAAGATAAGAAGAATGAATCTCATTGTACTAAGAGAAAATATAATTTGGTAGCTACTATTCAGCCAGTGACTCACCAACTACAGAGAACTGGTGAAGACAGTCTTTGGAAAGATCCAACAAGTGTTGGCTTCCAAGCTAGGAGCTGGGAATCTGTTAGTTGTGCAGCAGACCGTAGGGCCAATGCTGTGTCAGTGATCCGCCAAACAGTTGTGAAGGACAACCCTTGGAGGTTAGCAGGTACAGTTCTAGAAACTGTGAGTTCTCAGACATATGGATCTATTCTGAATTTTCAGTATAATGCCCCGGTTGACTCTGACTTTGACCAACCTCAACCTGCTAAGAAATTACGGCAGCGTAAGAAAGTAACTTTTGACCTGAGAGTAACTAAGTATGAGTATGTACCAAGTGTGTACTCGGATGATGGGGAAGAGTACTCTGAACTTGAAACAGTTTCTGAAGTTTTACTTAAGCTCCCTCCATTAGAAACGGAAGAGATCTCAGAAAGTGATTCTGATGAACCAGTTTCTGAAGCTTCACTTCAGGTCCCTCCATCAGAAGCAGAAGAGATCTCAGAAAGTGATTCTGATGAACCAGTTTCTGAAGCTTCACTTCACATCCCTCCATCAGAAGTGGAAGAGATCTCAGAAAGTGATCCTGATGAACCATTTCCTGAAGCTTCACCTCAGATCCCTCTTCCATCAGAAGTGGAAGAGATCTCAGAAAGTGATCCTGATGAACCAGTTCCTGAAGCTTCACCTCAGATCCCTCTTCCATCAGAAGCGGAAGAGATCTCAGAAAGTGATCCTGATGAACCATTTCCTGAAGCTTCACCTCAGATCCCTCTTCCATCAGAAGTGGAAGAGATCTCAGAAAGTGATCTTGATGAACCAGTTCCTGAAGCTTCACCTCAGGTCCCTCCATCAGAAGCGGAAGAGATCTCAGAAAGTGATCCTGATGAACCAGTTCCTGAAGCTTCACCTCAGATCCCTCCTCCATCAGAAGCGGAAGAGATCTCAGAAAGTGATCCTGATGAACCAGTTCCTGAAGCTTCACCTCAGGTCCCTCCATCAGAAGCGGAAGAGATCTCAGAAAGTGATCCTGATGAACCAGTTCCTGAAGCTTCACCTCAGATCCCTCCATCAGAAACGGAAGAGATCTCAGAAAGTGATCCTGATGAACCAGTTCCTGAAGCTTCACCTCAGGTCCCTCCATCAGAAGCGGAAGAGATCTCAGAAAGTGATCCTGATGAACCAGTTCCTGAAGCTTCACCTCAGATCCCTTCTTCATCAGAAGCAGAAGAGTTCTCAGAAAGTGATCCTGATGAACCATTTCCTGAAGCTTCACCTCAGGTCCCTCCATCTTCTGTTAGAAAAATGTCATCTCAGATGAGAGAAGATGATGTGAGAACGAACACACAGGAATACCAAAGTCATATCTACAGGTGCTATGATGGTGACACTGAGACCAAGAAGATTTTTTTGCGTGAAGAAGTAAAGACTACCTGGTCTGACTTTAAACGGAACACACCACCAAGTCAGTCTCTGTCACGTCTCAAACGTGGAGGTAAAGTTAGAGACACTAGTGACTTTTCAGTTCCCTTAGGTAAAGCATCTTGTTCTGTAGCAGAGGGGCTTCATCAACAACGTGTGCATGTGGCTTCTCAGAACCAGGTAGAAGGAGTCAGAGGTGGAACTCAGACAAGTTCTGTGAAGAAAAGGAAATTCACAGTACAACAAGAAGAATCACGAAAAAGGAAGCATTTACCATATGACAGCCAGAAGAAAAAAAAAGGCCAAACCGCGACAACTGTACCTGTAACACAAACTAATGTTTCAGAGCCCGAACAGCCTGATTCTTTAGTCTATATTTTTTCTTCTCTAAGTATGAAGGAAGATCAGTCTTTGAACCCACCTATAGTGAAGCCTGTCAGTGGCAGCAGTTTACGGTTTATATACAGTTTTAAAGAGCGTAACATTCCTGGCCCACCACGTAAGCAAACCGTAATTAATCCTCCAGCGAGTCTAACGGTACCAGAAGTTGACACACATAAGACAGTTGGCGTTGATCTTAGGAGTGATCCAGAGTCCAGTGCAGGAGAGAATGGTGCCAACAGACAAAGCATGGCTTCAACATCTTCTACGACAGTGCCAAAAAGATCTGTGTTAAGGTTCCATGGGACCAGTCAATCTTCCTCATTTCCAGAGAATTCAAAAGATGCGGGTGCTACTGAAGTTTCAAAGGACAATTTCCAGCAGACTCTTTTAAATTGTGATGGTGCCAAAAATCTTCCTGAAACCTCCCAAAAGGAGGATTTGGAAAATAAAAGTCCAAGGAAATACTGGAAAAAGAAGATAACAGCTGCGTATAAATCAAGCATTATCAAAAATGCTTATAAAACAGTGGTTCTACGGAAAAGATCAAAACTAGCTTCCGAAAAGCTGGCTATTTGGATTCAGATGAAAGCGACCGACGTCGTTAGGAAGTACGTCTCTAGATGTCATGGCGTGCGCCGGAAACATCAATCAAAGACTGTTCTCATTAGAATGCGACTGAGGAAGAAGAGAATCGTTGCCAGGAAGATAAAGGAGGCCAAGAGGGCAGCTGAAGCGCGTTCGAGCGCCCCAGTTCTCCCAGCTGCTGCTGAAGAGCAGTCAAGCACCCCTGCAGAGCCTGCAGAGCCGCCCGCTCATCTTCCCGATGCCGCCGGAATAAAGAAGTACCGGAAGACTTACTACCGCAGAAAGAAGAGGCTTTTTCCCGTGAGAGAGTACGACCTGAGAAGCTCCGCAGCAAACACTGACAGGATGGTGACACGGCTTGCAAGCAAATCGAAAAGTAATGAGGCAAAATAAAAGTGCGTGTCACGGCTGCTGGAGAGCTCTGTTCTTCGCTTGGGTGAGACACGTTTGAGACTTTAGTACACATACTTTTCCCGGTTTTGCTGGGGAAACTGACCTTACACTATTTTGCTACAGATATTATTTTTCAGAGACTTTTATATTCATTTAAACTTAGTGTTTAGGGTCTTTTTTTTTTTTTCTTTTAAGGATTTAAGAGCAACTTTTGTCCTGTTTCTGTAGAGGAGCCTCACCTTAATTTGTCCTACACTTTAGCATAGTATATAGACTTTTAGCCCTTAAGTCATGTCCATATTCATTTCCTCTGAAAATCTTTCGTGCCAAAAAGTTATAACACTGGGAGAATGAACACAGCAAAATTATTAATGTCATCTTTTAAACAATTGGGACCTACCTATTTACTTAATTAACATGCTTCTGAGTTGAATTGTCAATAACTGGATAAATAAAAGGAGCAACATTGTGCTATCTCAAGTTTTGGAATATGATTGACTTAAAAGACCACAAAAATATAATTTCTTTTTCTTTTCAAGACATTCCATGAAATAATTCTTGAATCCAGTTTTTAAAAAGTGCCTGGTGATTTTTATAGACAACACAAATTCTCCTCATTTAAATTGGATCTGCAAGTCTGTAGCTTTCCTCATTTGGACACATATACCTACAAATCTTTTTGTTAGCATTATTAAATCTTACACGGAAAAGTATTTTTCGAACGTGATTGGGTTTTTAAGCTACTGTTTCTCCCTTTATGAGTAATCTAAAGTGAAAATTCAGGTAATTTTACCATTTATTTATTAATTAATATTTCAGATATTTTAAAATGTTGAACTGAAGTTACTGGTTTGATAATAGAATGTGAGTTGGCCATTAATTGTCATTAGTGAAAAGCTAAAATTTCCAAAAAATTAAGTTAAAGTAGTAACCTAACTAGAGACCCACTTTACAAGTGAAGAACAATTTATACATGAGTTTATCTTATCTAAATTATCTCAAACTAGTTAGATAATTCAAGGTTAAACTAATTTGACATTTTATCTTAAACTACCTAATTGATTTTAACAGTTCAGATAAAAGATGCTTGGATATACAGTGTGAGCCTCTGGTACTTGAGTATATTCCTTTAAAAGTGACATTGACTGAGCTGGTACAGATGTATCCCATTGTCTTGTTCAGTCAAGAACCTGAATTTTTTTCTGTCATTGATGTTACAAGGAAACACAAAGTTTCCCTTGATTGTGTAAGTACTATATTTGATTGAAACTAGAGTCAGTGTTAAGGTGTGTCTTGATTTCAGAGATAAAACTGTTACCTTAGAATTAATGAAATATAAATGTGGTTTTCTTTCAGGGGCCATTATTTAACCTGTGGGTCGTTAATGGTGATACTGTTGTCATTTCTTTACTTCTAAATATAAACAGTAATTATATTTCAAAGAGTGGACAAATGTGCTTTTTTAGTTGCCAAGTAGCATGTTTAATTTCTTCAACCTTGCCTCCTTAAAAACTGTTTCAGTGGTCCACTAGTTTTTTTTAAATCCTCAAATTTTAAGTAAGGAAGAAAACTGTTTCACTGATTATGAAGTAAACAGGCAATATGGGAAAGTACTCTGTTTTCAGAAGAGTTCATATCCAAATAACCTACCATGTAATTATGCCCAGATTATATCTGCTGTGATTATGTTCTGCAATGAGGATCTTCCTTATAATTCAAATAATCAAAATTTAAAGTTCAAAAATGTTAGGTTGATTTTACAAATTGGAAACCCTTCTAAGTACCATTTTAAAGGAGAGCAAGGAAAAGATTCATATGTAAAATTCACATCGCCAAAAAATGTAAAATATCTGATACAAAAATGATTTTGCTTAGCATTTTGCAAGTGTTTACTAAGTCCTTGTAAGGATTATTATTTTAGGCAAGCTTGAAAGCTTGAAATTGTAAAACTTAAATTAGAAGTGAATTATTTCAGAATTTGATAGGATACAAGATGTGCCCCTTTGTCTACGTAATGTTGGCTTAATTTTCAGGCTAGGTGGAAGCAATTGGTTATTTTGTGTAGTCAAGAGTGCATTATATTCATTTAAGAGTAATACATCAAGTTGCAACCATAATGAATATTTTGTTAATCTTGTCCTTTTCAGTATCTTGAATAGGTTTTTATTGTAATTGTCCTGGTGTATACAGTGTGTGGACAATATTGTGTAAAAAGTGGTTTTTGCATTTGTGCATTTAAATTATTTATGTAACTAGGGCTCTGAGTAACACTTTTTTTTTTGCTTAAAGAAAAGGTATATTTAAATATTCAAATAATTATATATTTCCATGTAAAACTAATGTGAAGACCGATGTATTTTTTATAATACAATTTAAAGTGTAAACTTGTTTTGATGTTATCAAGATAAATTTATTAAATATTGAAATTTGTGTGTACTCTCTCCTCATGTTAGAACGTTTCCCTGGAAATACTTAAAAAGAATCAGAGAGTAATCAAGTCTGAAGTATCTCTGTAAAAGGCCTGAGAGATGATAAATAAGAGAACGCAAATGTTGATGCTGGCGAGAAAATATTTTAACCAAAGATGCACAGGTTGTACTCAAATGAGTAGTTATTTCAAAAGATTAAACAATCATTAACTTGCCTGGTGGAGTGAGGGGGCAGCTGTGTTTTACTTGTGTACCTGCCCTGAAAGGATTGAGTTCAGGAGGCAGGATCCATACCACCATCTGACCCATTTGGGGAAAGGAAAATGCCCAAACCTTCCATCTACCTCCCTGTCTTCTAGTGCCATAGCACATGGTAGTGACAGGATGACATGGGAGAATATGTGAAGACTGAAATGGTTTTTGATCCTAGAATTACCGACTTACAGAATTGTTGGTCTGAGATGTTATTAGAAGAAGAATTATCTTACTCTTTATAATGAGAAGTTACTACTTTTTAGTAAAGGATTTTTATGTTTAAAATCATGGAATTAGAGAATTATATACCAAAATGCCAACTTGAGGAAATAGAAGGTAAGAAGAGTTAGCATTTCCTCATCTCTTATTCAAATGAACTCAGATATTAAGGAAATGAAAGGATAATTTAAAACATTTTCCTTTGTCCTTATACTTTATATGTGTAAAGTTCTAACTATTTTAAGCCATGGGCGTCATTTAAAAAAATTGTTTAGAAGAAGAATTAGGTTCAGGATGAAGTACAGTTTGTTGCTGGATCTTTACATTATTTCTAGGTTTTTTTATTTTAATAACTTTTAAACTTAGGAAGCAATTTACTTCCCAGATTTATTATTTCCAAATTTAATGTATATATATCTATACTGAGCCCTTCTGGAGTATAGTGCTTTAACTGTATTGTGTCCTTTGATCTTTGAGCTTGGGAGCCTTGTTGGATACGAAAATGGTCACTATGGAGTGAGAAAATTGAGGTAAGGTAGTTAACTTCCTTTCTGCCCCTACTTACAGACTGTCTCTCTAGTTTTTATCTTTCAGTCCTTCCTGTTTAGTTTGTATTTAGTTTGTGTAAATGGTACCTTTATGTTGGTCTTTATGTAGGGTTTTTTTTAACTGCCTTGTTTTAATTTGCCATAATTAGGTTTGGTTTTTTTTGTTTGTTTGTTTTTTGTTTTTTATTTTTCGGTTGGTTTTGTTTTTTTTTTTGTTTTTTTTTTTAACGAGTCTCCTATGTTATAGCATGCTGAATATTTTGGTCTTTTTAATTTTTAGCAATTAGTTTTGAATTTACTTAAGTATTTTTTTTTTTTATATTTATGCCTCTGAGAGTTGAATCTAGGGCCTTGTGCATGTGAATCAAGTGCTCTGCTGCCGATTTGTACCCCCAGCTCTCAGTTTTTAATGACACAGCTACCAGAATCTTTGTCTCCTGACAACAAATGATAAAGCCAGCAGATGTAAGGCTAGCTTTGTTTCCTTCATGGCTCTCATTTATTATCTGATTACTCCTCAGATCCAAGACTGGACAGTAGTTGCCTTTGGAGTGTTCTTGTGGCTCACTTGAGTGTTGTGTGCTCTCGAGGTCTTATATTCTCCTTTTCCTGCCCATCCTGACATTCTTTTCCCTGTGCTCAGTTCTCATTTTCAGCATCAAACACACCACCTCATGCTCTCAATCCTTTCATGATGGATTGCTTGCAGGTAACTGAAATCTGAGAATGATAACCACCAATTGCTGGATTTAATCCAGATGTGCCATAGAGCCAGGAAGTTTGTTGGTGGCAGCCTCTTGCTTAAATTGCTTTCCTGCATATTTAGATACTTACTGTTAAAACCAGGAAGTCAACATTGATCTCATCTATCTACTCTGCAGACCTTATCAAATTTTTCAAATTATCCCAAAATGTCCTTTGAAGGTCCTGGATTTGATCCACAATTATGGACTTTATGGATACTTTGTTGGTTTCCTTGGTGTGGAGCAGTTTCTCGCCTGTCTGTACTTGGTAGCACGGTATTGTGAAGGTGCTGGTTTATTTGTGGAATATCCTTGAATTTGAGCTTGTCTGGTGTTTCTTTGTAATCTATGCATTTTTGGAATTATGTGTTCTCAGTGTGTATTAACAGAAGCCATGTGATGTCAGTTTGAATAAACGTGGTGATAGAATATATTCTGTTTGTCTTTATTTTATGGAAAAAGCCTTTCGAAAACCACAGAAATGGGGGATATCTCATAGAAGTTTTCAAAAATAAATTTACACTTACAGTTTCCTTAGATTTCTTTATTGTATATGCTTGCTCATGTGTGGAGGTCAGGGGACAGTTTGCAGGTCAGCTTTCTCCCACCCGTGTAGGAGGCCACGAGTGATCAAACTCATGTCATTAGACTTGTAGGAGAGTGCACTTGCACACCCATCTCACAGACACTTTTTTTTTTACAACTGTTTTGGTAATTGTGACTGAAAATTTGGTGGTACACACCTATAATCCTATCCATTTTGGGTTCAGGTTCAAGGGCAAGTGGCTGTATATTGAGACACACTGCAAACTGAGGCTGGGCATGGTAATGGTGACATTCAGGAGACAAAGAAGGATTATTGAGAGTTCAAGGCCGGTCTGGGCTAATATAGCAAGATATCAAAAAACAAAACTTCGCAAAGAAAAATCCATAGTTATATAAGACCAATGGCAAGCTTATGTACATATTTAACAAATATTCTATTCCTGCTACCCTAGTATCCCTATATGCCTGGCCCAACTGTGGGTGTCAGGAATCCAGACATAAGAGGCAGTGGTCTATTGAGCTGTACGTGTGTTGAGATAGGTACATTCTTTTCCTACATGCTTTTTTTATCCATAAAACAGCAAATTTCACTCACCATAGGTGAAATGTGCAAAAGTTCATTTTAACTACTCAGAGAAACACATTTTTATAGAAGAGCATAAGGACTTTGTAGTACAGTTCCTATGTGTTTGAAATACTCTGGAATAGTCATGAGATCCAATTTCTTTTCTTAACCCCCTCCAGTATGTATGCCTAACATTCAATATGTAAGTTTTCTCAGATTTGTATTATATAGTACTTAGAACTTGGCATTCCAGGCCCTAGTAATTTCCTTCTGAGAAATAATAGTTATATGGGGATTAATTCAAGAAATACTTGCGGGAGATACCAGTGCACAGTGATGGTGGTATTGGAAAGCAAGATTGCAGACCCAAAGCTGGGCCCGTTCTGCTAGTGAATTTCCTCAGTCTTGAACATGTGTGATCAGGAGAATAACATACTAAGCTCAAACAACCTACAAGTTTTCTCACATCCAATCAGCACATGAATGAATTTGAAGCCAAGTTACGTTCACAATGAAATACTACAAAAATAAAAAGCAACTTCGCTCGTGACAATTTGGATCAACATGGGGAACATTATTCTACATGAAGTGAGCCAAATGCATATAAACTAGTCTCAGTTGTATGTGGAATATAAAAATGTCAAACTCGAACGTGGAGAGGAGAACGTGGTGGAGAGGGACAGGGAAAAGGAGAGATACTGGCTTGTTACCACTCTAGAGGCCATGGAATCTGAGGGGATGGAGCTGATAAATCAGACTAAAGTCTGATGTAATAGCCAGTGTAGTGAGTAATCTGCGTAAACACTGCTGTCCACTACACCTGGGAGGAGCAAGAAACACATTTCAAGAATAATTTCATGTTCTGAAGAAACCGAGATCACAAGACTTAATTTCTTGGCGTTTTCTCCCAAACACTCAGAATTCTCCCAGGACTCCAGTCTTGGATCATGTTCTGACGCTGGTCTACAGGTACAAAGGTGCAACCAGGAGGAATACAAGTTACATATGATTAGTAATATATTTCAAAACTAAATGATTTGTTTTAAATGTTTTCCCTACAAAGGATATTTGAGGTCATGGGTATTGTTGATTTGATCTTTCTATGACATAGATTTGAAGCTTTTTTTTTTTTTTTTCTTTTTGAGACAGTTTCTCTGTTGTAACTCTGGCTGTCCTGGAACTCACTCTGTAGACCAGGCTGGCCTCAAACTCACAGAGATCTGCCTGCCTCTGCCTCCTGAGTGCTGGGATTAAAGGCATGCACCACCATTGCCTGGCTCAAAACTATCATTTTTTACACCAAAAGTTTTTAGTTAAAAACTAACCCACCAAGCTATACTTAAAATGGTTAAAATTTGTATATAACCTACACCTCAATGAGGTTGATAATGATGTTTGTCTCTGTGGGACTGTCATAGAGTTAAGAGTGGGTCACAGCTGGCTTGGAACCCCACGTCATCCCAGAAGATGAGAATGACAGGCGTTTAGCTGCTCCCCACTTTAGCCCTGGCCAGAACCCAGCTAAATATTAAATATTGCCTGCTTCACAGAAGCAAAGGAATGTGGCTTGCTTGGTGCTTACCTGCGCTGTAACTGGAAGCCTAGGGATGCATCCATTTACTGATAAGGTGTCTTCTTTATCCCAGTGAGACCACACCTCATGCAGAAGGTGCCCTTGTAAGACCTTGACACTTAGACTTGAGACCCACATGCAAATGAGGCTATTCCAGAATCCTTGTCTAAACTAATGGATCCCAACCTTGGGTACCAAAGACCCTCCCCTGCCTGTACCCTATAAATGTATCCACCCTCACTTTAATAAATGAGAGAGATGCTCCTCTGATAGCCTCGCCCGAGAGTCTAATTCACTCTCGTTGACTCTTAGTCCTCTACTCTGGGACCTGCCAGGATGCGTTGGCTCATGCCCTGTGCTTTCCTTCCTGGGGGCTGAGCTGGAGGTCAGTAGCTCCGGGGAGGTAAATAAGAGAAAAAAAAAACATATCTCCACTCTTGTGGTCACAAAATTAGTTTTGAACCTCATTTCAGAAATTTTCATTCCAGAGTGAAATGATAGAATGAAGACCTCTAAATCTGTCCCTTGCTCAAGGACAATGAGGAAACAATGAAAGGTCAAGTCTTTTCAGTTGCTAAAAATTGAAGGCTTGCAATGCTATCATGAACATTAAGGAAAACCCTTCAAGTCTCAGGATTGTGTGCCTTGTAGAATTTTGAGTTGCTTTTGTTGCATACTGTCCAGCTCCACTGTGGCTCTGAACTAGCAAATCTTGCATTCAGTGGAGGAGATATTACTGTGGTGCTACTCCAAAACCCAATCCACAGAACTGGTACTATTTGACCTGCCTTAGCTAAGCTCCGTTTGCAGGGAGTTACATTAGTTTGTCCTGACATGGAGTTAATTCTGTGGAAAAACTCTCCTCCGGAATTCTTTTGTTGAACACTCACTGGAAATTGTGTAGCATCTTAGCTACCTAGGACAATGTTAGCAAGCAAAAGCCTGGTCAAATCTGGACAGGTTTGGAAAGCAAAGTGTCAATGGGAGTTTGAAAGAGCTCTGATAGTTCCTGGTGGTCCTAAAGGTTACACAAAGGTTGAATGCATGCCCTGGAAAATCCAGAAAAGACCTCATTAATCTCTGGCTGACTAGAGACCCTACATAAGCTGGGAGTTAGAGCGAAGGCAGAGTTGTAAACTGCCTGAATGCTGAGGGCAAATCTTGGTAAAACAAATGCAGATCATTTTCATCATAATGAGCTGACCACTAAGCTCAGTGAACAGAGAAGTCAGTGGCTGCACAGAACAGGGAGTGCAGGCATCACAGAAGCGAAAAATCACTAAGCTATCAAATAGTGATGACAAAACAATAGCTTCCAGAGCCGCCATGTTATAGAAGATGCTAGTTTGGGGACCAGGAATGAGAACAGTTCTTTCCTGGCGTGCACAAAGCCCTGGACTTTATCTCCAGCAGCACAGCCTTTAATATCTATTGTGTGTATGTGTGCATGTGGTGGGTGTACATGTTCCCATGTGTGGAGGCAAGAGGCTAGATCATCCAGGAAGACCCCAAGGATCCTCCTGTTTCCGCTTCCCAGCATCGTTATGCCCAGTTTTTTACTGGGTATTGGGGATTGAAACTCAAGTCCTTATGCTTGTGTAGCAAGCACTTTGCCTACATATTCATCTCCCCAACCCTAAAATACCTATTTTTTAATTTAAAAATAGAAATATTTGAAGAAATAAAAAATATGGCCACACACAGAAGAACAGATGCAGTTAATAGAAAATGTCCTTGAGTGGACTTACTAGATGAAGACATTAAGCCAGCCTCTATGGATATATAATATATATGACTGATAGAAATCATGTGTGAGGAAGTGAATTAGGGTTCTTTAGAGTAATAGATCTTATAGAATGGAGAATATATGTATTTTATTAGAATGACCAGACTGTGGTCCAGCTAATTAACAATGGCTGGCTATGAAGGGGAAGTTCAAGAATCCAGGAGTTGCTCAGTCCACAAGGCTGAATGTCTCAGCTGGTCCTCAGTATCTGCTGGATCCTGAAGAAGCAGACTCTAATGCCAGAGAAGTAATGGACTTGCTAGAGAGAGTGAAAACAAGCAGGAAAAGTGCAAAGAGTTTCTTTCTTCCGTGTCCTTAATGAATTAGGCCTCTACTTTATTCACCAACATTTTCCCAGCCTCCAACTTAATACCTGCTTGGCAACGGCTTTGCAAAAATTGTGTTAGATAAATAAATTACAAGCGAATCAATGAATGAGAAGAAATAGCACCTCACAACCACTCTAAGATATTATTTCTAAGTATCAGTGATCCACACATTAATATCCTTATCTTGGAGGTAGGAAAAGCCACTAGTTGAGTTGATTTGGGTAATGTATTATTTCCAGATTGACAGGGGTGATTTCTATCTGGGCCTGGAATTCTTCGACTTTCTGCTTGCCCCTACTGAGTGTGGTTGGTTGATTGAGTGTAGTCTCTTACCCTTTGCAGTGTGTACACAGAAATTTTAAAGTTTGGGTATTCTTTTGGGTTTTGTTCCCATTGACTTAGTTTTTGTACACACAAAAATTTTCTACTCATATCCATCATGAAGTTAAAAACTCTTAAAGGCAGAGCTAGAAGACACGTCATTTGTTAAAGCAAAAATGAGCTGGTAGCTTCAAACATTTTAATTTGCAAAATGTCTTCATTTTCTGATGTTTCCTTCAATATTTTCTTGTCACCAGGAATCATAAATTGTGGTTTCATTTAGCATCTCTGCCCACTGTGTTGGGTTACTTGTTGTACCATATACAGTTTGATTAGGAAGAGGTATTAGAAATATCTTATCCATAGGAAGGCTAAGCACCAAATTCACTCACGAGAATAACAGGAGGTGCTTGATCTTTGCAAGATCCTCTGTCTGTCCACATGTCCTAGAAGGGGATATTTTCCACCTTTAACCATATATTGTCAGTATTGTTTTGAGTTTTCACGTACTGACCTCACTGACTGTGGGACTCATATTAAGACCTGGCTATTTATCACTCTCTGAGCTCATTGGGGATGGTGACACCTCATGAACGTTTTTAGTTATGGTAAGAGTTACTTTAGCCCAGTAGCATCTAACCACATAACCACATACCACCAAAACAGTGGCAAGCCTTGTACTTCCATGAGCTGACAAATGAATAATACTTTTCAGGAAAAACTCATTTTGATAATGACAAGAATGTCTGTCTCATCAGCTAATCTTTAGGCCATCATCCATTTCCCCAAAGCTCATCTTGGTAATTGGCTGATTTACTTCATTTTCAAATCTCAACTGCTTGGTGTATTCTTATGTGCCTTCAAGCCTCAGTTTCTTACAGGAAGTTCACTGGTCTGACTCGTCTACTTCCCAGTTACTGACTTCTCATAAACTCAAATGTATTTGTTGATTCCACTGAATGAGATAAAAACCATTATTACCCGAATTTTTCAGTCAAATTAAGCAAGATGTATATTCTGCCAGACAGGGCTATCTCCCTAAAGTGGGGTTTAAGAAAATGGCAGTGAACGTACGAAACAATGGAGTTTATATAGGGGGTTTTCAAGGGTTGGGGGATTTTCAGAGGAATTTCGGTTACGTAGGAACTTGGCTGAACATCTCAAAAAATTATTTGGCAGAACATCTTTTCAGTGTCTGTCTAAGGTGTGCATCAAACTCCACGGGGGGGGGGGGATATGTCAAATTCTAGAAACAGGCTAAAGCAGAGCCAAGCTTGAATTTGGCAGCAAACAGAAAGGTACTTACTTTGACCTTATAACAAAATGGCTTCTAATCTTAAGATGGAGTCAGGCTGATCCATCATATTTTCTACACCCGACTCGTTGTTCAAGATCCAAAACCATACCCTTTACCAGGTAGCCAAAATTTTCTTAAAAGGTAAAAATACTGATTTGATAACTTTTGGACTCGAGTCCCCCTTGATGGCACGGAGTTGCCGCGTTATTTTTTAAAGCTAGTTGGCTGTACTGCCCAGGTTACCTTGGCTACCTCTTCTAAAATCCTCTCCCATTCACAGCAGATGATGCAGGAGTTGCATTGCATTCTGAAGAGTCCACAAAGCAAAGCAGATCATCAGTTGTTTGGTACAGAGTCTGCAGTTCCCGGCTGTCCCCCGAGGCAGGTGTGAGAGACAAAGGCAGGAGGAACGCTGGAGGTGAACCAGCTGGAAAGAAAGGAAAGGCCTCACTTGAGACTTCACATGACATTCACAAGGCCAGAATCTACCTGGGGCTGCGGGGGAACTCTGGCACACTGGCAGCTTTCAGATATCTACTTAGGCCATGCAGGCAAAGGTGTGACTCACAGGGAATCACAGCTGTGGCAGAGTTTCTTATTCCATCAAAATACAAGGAAGAGGATGACCGGCTCTTCTGGCTGTCAACCATGAGTTTCTTCTTCTTTCAGTAATAAAGTGTTTTTACTTATTCTTCGAGAATTTTACGTAATGAATGTTGATTGTATTTTTCCACTCAAGCCCCAGATCCTCCCTAACAACCCTGCACATCTAACTCCTCCTCCTCCTTTTTGAGACAGGGTTTCTCTGTTGTAACTCTGGCTGTCCTAGAACTCACTCTGTAGACCAGGCTGGCTTTGAACTCACAGAGATCTGCCTGCCTCTGCCTCCCAAGTGACGAGATTAAAGGTGTGCCCCACCACCACTCAGGTCATATTTTTTTTTTTCTTAAAAAACAAAACAAAAACAAAAACTTGGAGTCTATTTTGTGTAGGCCAACTACTTCTGAGCATGGAGCCTGCCCTAGAGATCCACGAATTTTTTTGTGGCCACCTATATGCTGATGAAATGTGAAGCTTTCTGTCTCGTGTGTTTGTAATATATAGACTTTAAAAGCGGTGGCAGTCTAGAATAGCTTCCTAGGAATGAGGTGTCCCACTGTAATCAGCTGACCCTTTTGATTTTGAATCATCCTTTTTGTTGTACTGGAAAATGACCCTATGGAACTGGAGTTTATTGCAATCCTTCATCTATGTGAGTAATAGACTGTCCAAATCTCAAAAGGCCTGTGTGTTTCTCCTGGTTGAACCTGTCAACTGAGCCTTAGTTGTGCCTCATTTGCTACTGTGTACTGGACTCTGTAACCAGAATGGGAGTCATGTCAATCCAGACTGGTTGGGTAGCTCTCTTACATCTGGCTGAGGATCCCCTTAAAGCCACAGAGTTTGAAGTCCAGATCTTATTTCTTTTTCATTGTTTGACTTGAAAGCAATTTATATAGAACTATGTATTCAATTTTTATATGCTAAAATTTAAACATCATCATACACTGGAATTCTGGGAAGGTTAATCTCTTGTTAATTCCCATATAGCTTTTGGCTTCTTAATATCTAGAAGAGGGTTTTCTTTCATTGGGTTTCAGGGGATTAGTTCATGACCATCCTGGCAGGGGTCATGGTAGCAGGCAGGCAGACATGGTGCTGGAGCAGTGGCTGACAGCTTACATCCTGATTTGCATGTGCGAGGCAGAGAAAGAGCAAGACTGGGCCTGGTGTGGGTTTTCCAAACCTCTAAGCCCTCTCCAATGACACACTTCCTCCAAGGCCACTTCCTAAACGGTTCCACCAACTAGGAAACAAACATTTAAATATATGAGCCTATGGGGACTATCCTCATTCAAACCACCACAGAGAATATCTTCAGATCAGTGTGGATTGTCGCCTGTGAAAGGAGAAGGTAAGGAGAGACTCACAGAATGTGGTCTGAGAAAACTTCAACTAGCCCCTAAGGAGTTCCAGTATAATAATTTTCGAAGAATGAATTCCAAATTATCAGCACTGGCTCAGTTAACTGGACAGGCCAGGAGGATCATGGGTCTAGCCGCTAAATGTTTAGCGGCTCCTGAAGGTGCTATAGCTGGATATTGTCAGATACCTGTACTTCTGGCTTCTGAACAGCAAGTTGTTCATAAAACCGGATCTAAGAGACTTACCCTATGGCTACAATAGTCTTCTCCAAGTGCCATGAAGATCCAAGGCTCATTACAGATGCTTTCCTTAGTCAGACAGAGAATGCTGGTTGCTTTTCAGGTGGTATATCTGATGTGATCTGCAGATCCCTGGCCACGAGCCTGTTACTGTACTTTCTTGGCTATTAAGTAGGTTGGGGGTTTTGTTTTTTTGCTTGTTTTGGTTTTAGTTTAGTTCTTTGAGACAAGGTTTTTCTGTGTAGCCCTGGTTGTCCAAGAACTGGCTCTATAGACCAGGCTGGCCTTGAACTCAGAGATCCACCTGCCTCTGGCTCTCAGCTGCTACGTTGCAGTGGCATTTGCCACCACACCAAGATCTTGGGTGTGGTTTTGTGCCTGCAGGCAGCCACTATAAGCTCTAAAACCATAATAGTGACAAGAAAGATATAAGAAGGAGAGATGAGACCAAACTGGAAATAAGTGTCTGTTCCTGAGAGAATACATCATTGGCCATTCCATGACACAAAGTATCCACTGTAGTCAACTTGCTACTAAGTGACTAGTTTTGGTCTCTGTTGGTGGCAGGCTTGAGTAAAAGCCCATACCATAAACCCACATGCTGCCTCCGTCTCTGCCGTAGCGAGTACTCCATCGGTGTGGCTTTTTTTTTTTTTTTTGGTCTTTAAATCAAGATTATTGGCATTTACTGACTGAGCCCTCTCATTTGCTTAGGTGTTTATTGCATCTTCTGTGGTTGTTGCTTTCTGGTGGACATCCATGTGTGATACAATAATGCATACTTCCCATTCCCAAAAATGACTACTCCCATTGTCCGTCCATTTGCCTCTGCTCCAGGACTCCTTATGCAGTATTCCTTCCAAGCCCTTGACCAGCCTTCCAGGCCATTCACTGATGGCCATGATTCTATGTAATATATATTTTCTCTTTATTACTTTTCTTTATTTTGGCTCACAGTTAACAGGTGTCGCTCATCAGAGCGAGGGAAGCATGCTAGAATCTAGCTCTGGTTGCACCGTGTGTGCAGTAAAAACACAGAGCAACGAATGCTGGTGTGCAGCTTGCTCTTTGCTTCTTATCCAGTCCAGGAATCTAGATCTTAAGACGGTGATGCCCACATTCAGCGTGCACCTTTCCCATTTACCCTCTCTCTGGAAATGCCCACACTAACGTACCAAGTTGTGTGCCTGCCAGGCGAGTCTTAACAATAAAGTTGACAAGGATGATCAAACATCACAACTTCGTCCCTTATCAATCGGATACACAAACACATAATTTTTAAATTATAATCTTATACCCTCGGACCTCAAAGATTCACATTTATATCATCATGTATAATACATTCTGTTCAAATTCAAAAGTCCTATAGACTTTAATATTCCCAATACTATTAAAACATCTAAAGTCTCTTTTTGAGACTCAACAAAAATTAATTTAAAAAAGATTTAAAGGTTTCAAATGCATATGATCATGTGCCTGCATGTGTGTATATCACGTGCCTGCCTAGTGCCTACCGAGGCTGGAAGAGGGGGTTGGATCATCTGAAATTGGAGTTAACAGACTGTTGTGAGCTGCCACTTGGGTGCTGGGAATCGAACTCAGGTCCTTTGCAAGAAAAGCAATTGCATTTAACTGCAGAGATATCTCTCTAGCCTCATCTGGACAAATTCATAACTGTGGGTCTTTGTAAAAATTAAAAATGTCATATGTCTCTACTATATAATGGTATAGAGTAAGCACCCCCATTCCAAGAGAAAGGAGTAGGGGCATAACAAGGAAAGATGGAACCAAAATAAGACCTAAACCTAGCATAGAGAACCAAACCCTGCAGGTCCACGTCCAATATCTGGGGCTTATAGAACCATCATCTGAGTTCCTACAAAGTTAGGTCACCATACCCTACAACTCTGCCGCCTGCAGCAACTGTGACCTGTACTTTGGGCCAGCTCCATTCTTTGTCTTAGGCTTTCCTTGGCAGATATCTCATGATCTGGTATCTCCAATATTCTGGGGGTCTCAGTTACAACTTATTTTCACCTTCACAACTCTACATATTGGTGTCGTAGGTTCGCCTGGCTGGGGACCCCAACCCTACCACATCTATCTAGCCGCAGAGGCTTTCTTGCTGTTAGTGGATGTCTTCATGACCCTGTAACTCTTGCATTTTTCATGCCTACAAAACCAGCGTCATGTGGGCGACACTGTCAAGTTCTGCTGTCAGCTTAAAATATAGGCTTGACCGCCTTCCACCACAGCCGCAGTGGCCTTTGTGTGGCTTGGCGGCTGAACCTGGGAAAATTTCCCTGTGCGGCTGTTTTTGAGAAGAAAAACCAAAGTGACTGCATTTTTATGAGGGGCAGCCTTTGATGAGTGGGGTCTCCACTTTAGGGAGCCTTTCCTATTGTCCCAGTGCTATTGTACTGGAAGTGCCCAGGTACTGTTGTGGTTTGAATGGGAAATGTCCCTCAGAGGCTCACGCATTTGAACACCCGGTCTCCACTGCCTGGTGATAATGTTTCAGAGCATTGCAGAACCTTTAGGAGATGGAGACTCGCTGGAGGAGGTCTGTCATTAGGGGTGGCTTTGAAGTCTGATGGTCCAGTTCACTTTCTGTCTTCCTGAGCACAGATGCAATGTGGCCAGCACCTTATGCTCCTACTACCATGCTTTTCCTGGCACAATAGGTTGCATCCTTTCTTAAATTTGACGTCCAAACCCCTCCTCTCTTGAGATGTTTGCTTTTAGATATTTGGAGACACCAATGAAAAAAATAATCCAGGTGTTGATCTCACTCTCAGTTACAACTGCTCTCTCCGTGCTTGCCTTGTGTGTAACCTGGAGACTCCCTCACATATATTTCTGCTCTCTCTCATCACAGATCTGACCAAGAGCAGGAGGCAGTCACCATGCCACATCCTGGAAGTTACGCTGTTGGGAAGTAGCCCCACCAAACAAATTAGTCCATTTACTTTTGAATTCAACCTCACTAAATCTTCAGAACCCAGACAGGAAGCAGCCAGATTTATTTATTTTTAATTTTTAGTTTTTGGTCAGAAGGTAACACGACTGGGCTTTGGGCTAGTGTATGATATAGTAGTACCTGTCGCCCTCTGAAAGCTCTGCCTTTCTATTGGCATTCTGATCCATCAGAATAGACTACTGTAGCAGTACATTACAATCTTTTACCCTCAATTTAGGGAAAGAGAAAGGAAAAAATAGAAATCTTTACTGTTTTTATAAGTGGCCTTAATACAAAAAGACAGAAAGGTAGAAATCTTCACAGCCTCTTTTTAGGCTGTCCTAAGCTCCAATCTCTCCAACCTTTGTTCTCACACTAACTAACAACAGCAACCCAAACAATGCCCATGCCAACTCTGGGGGCTTCAGACCTTTTATGCCCTAAGCCAAAAGTTCCCATAAACTCATCCAGCACGCAATCCCAAAGACAAGCTACAGGTGCCAGAACGACTGCACCCAACCAATTATAGCTAGCTGCGTCAAGCATTCCAAATCCAATTCTTAAACAACTCTACCACAGCTGGGGCGGGAACACAAACCCCTAGTGACTAGTCCGTTAAACTGAAAAGCTTTTCTTAACATAAAAATTCCAAGTGTTCCTCTGAAGACTACTGATTTCTACCTTCAGCATTTTAGGTCTTCTCTAGCCTGAAGTTTCAAACTATTCCACATTCTTCCCACAGAACAGTGCCACAGACCAACAGAACACACAGCCATGCTAACCACAGCAACAAACCCACTTCTTGGTACCGATTTTTTTGTATTCATTACTTTTCTCTTGCTGAAAAAATTTATGTGGCAAAAGCAGGTTAAGAAGGGAAGGGAAGGGAAGGGAAGGGAAGGGAAGGGAAGGGAAGGGAAGGGAAGGGAAGGGAAGAGAAGGGAAGAGAAGGGAAGAGAAGGGAAGAGAAGGGAAAGTTTCTTTGGGTTCAGAGTCTGAGTGGGAAGTCCATTACAGTGATAAAGGCATCGTTCGAGTGGTTGTAGCTGTGGAGGCAGGAGTGTGAAGCACGGGGTCACACTGCACCCATGGCAGGAAGCAGAGAGATGAATGCTGGTGTTCAGTTTGCTCTCTCCTTGTTCTGCAGCCTAGGCCTCCAGCCTACATTCAGGGTGTATCTTCCCTCCTCAATTCAACTCCGGAAATGCCCCCACTCACATACCCAAATGTGTGTTTCCTAGGTGATTAACCATCACAGTCACCTTGATCATTTTTCCCCTACAAAGCCAATGAGCAAGTGTACTGGTTGGCCAAAGTTCCTGGTGTCTCTAATGTTCAAGGTCACCTTGACTGGAGCTGTGATGCAGTCTCCATTTATTTCTTGATTTGACGAACATAACTAATTCATTTATAAGTGGAGTCCAGGTTTTTCTCCTCTTGCTTCAGCTCAGCTGGTCATGTGGGAATCTTTAGGTGGACAGTTAAGGGTAAACTAAAGGAGAAGTATTAAAATAAGAGTCTTCACTTTCCCCTTATGCAGCTTACATATGCTGGTTGATTCTGCAAGAGCTTAAGTTTTTGAGGGATATCTGCTGGACAGTTATCGATTACAGTCAGGCTTCTACTACTTTAGAGGTTCAATGTAGCAGAATGCTTGAAAGAAGTTTTGTTATTTTGGTTTCTTTAAAAAACACAAAATGGCATTTAGACTTTGTCTCTGTTCCCGTCCCAGGTGTGGTGGATGATTATAAGTTGATTTGGAATACTCGTTGCTGGTGCCTATAATTTGGTTGCGTGCAGCTGTTTGCCATTTGCAGCTTGTCCTTAGGAGTGCATGCTGCTTGGACTTCTGGGTATGTTTTGCTTAGAGTATATAAGGGATGGAGTCCCAAGACCTGGGTTGGTTGGGGGTTGTTTGGTTTGTTATTGGTTGGTCATTGGTACATTGGTTGGCTATTGCTTAGAAGAAGATTGGTTGGAGAAATTGGGTTTGAGGATAGCTGAGTTGCTAGTTTAGCTCACTATCAGCTCTTGCTCTCCAAACTTCGGACAGCCTAGAAAGGCTGTGAATATTTCTTCCTTTGTCTCTTTCTCTCTATCAAGGCCTCCTAAAAGGGCAGAGAATCATTCTTTCCCCCTTCCTTTCTCTTTTGTTTTCTTTTTTTTTTTCCTTTTCTTTCTCTTTCCCTAAATTGAAGGCAAAAGCATGGTAGCTAACTGCTGCAACTCAGCAACACTGCTATTTAAAAAATTATTTATTATTTTTATTCATGTGAATTAGTGTTTTGCTTACATGTATGTCTGTATGAGGGTTTCAGATCCTCTAGAACTGGAGTTACAGACAGTTGTGAGATGCCATGTGGGTTCTGAGAATTGAACCTTGGTCCTCTGGAAGAGCAGCCAGTGATTTTAACCAATGAGCCATCTCTCCAGCCCCACAATATTGCTCTTAATGAGTCACCGTGTGATTGCCTCTCCCACTGTCAGCCCTAGCTTGCAGAAGAGGATCATCTTGAATTCCTTATTGATACTGGTGTCCTTCTTACTGCTTTTCCAATGTTCTCCATGAGTAGAGTGTGATTTGTATAGTATAATCCTCTGATTAGTCTGCTGGTCTAAACAATATATCAAGCCCAGAATGCCCCATTCCCCAAATCTAATTATTTTCTTCACTGCCTCCCAAGACAACTTATGCATTTCAAGCTCACCCAGTGAAGGCTATGTTTCCTCTAAAGTTTTAAAGCCACTTTACCAGAGCGTTTACCCTGTCTGTTTGTGTCTTTGCCAGGGTGTTAAATTCTGTTCGGAGAAAGTGTCTCTACATCAGTAAACTCGTGCTCGGACAGGACTTGATCAAGCATACTTGAAATCTAATCTTCTGTGCCTTCTGCTAGAACATCCTATCTAATCTCCCCTTATCATTTTCAGCATGCACACACACAGTTGTGCCGGGTTGGGTTTTAGTAACTGATTTGGCAGGAGAGAAGTGGGGCAAGCCACCAAGCAGGGCCAGTTGCCTTTCAAGGAAGTGGTCTCCGTAGCATCTCACTGCTCGGGGGAGCTGTCAAATCAACTGTTCACTTGGAGGGGTAGGCGGCCCAAGGCTGTTCTCTGCCTCTGAAAGCCTAAGCCTCTGTGGATCCATCCTGTCTCATGTTTCAGAGTCCCGTACTTTTTATCCAGAGCATGGGTCTTCATATAACAGACTATCATATGAGTATTCAATCATTCGGGAAGTTTGGCGATCCGGGATTTGCTCCACAGCTGTGTTTGTTCTCTCACTGCAAATGATAAGCTTCTCTGGAAGCTGTCAGAGAGGCGCTTTGACTCTTACACTTAGGTTTTAAGTGTTTACTCACTGCCTTCATCTTCCCATTATCCCTTGTCTGGCATCAATGCCTTTCAGCAAGTCCAGCCCATTCTATTGCCTGTGGGTGTGGCATCCATCTCACACACCTGGATGGTTACACTGACCAGAAGAGTGGCCTTTACCAGAGTCCCCTCTTAGCTTACAACAAGCAAGCTTAGCATCAAGGTCTCTGCTTTATGCCTACTTGCCTGGAGGTCGTGGGGGGCAGAGGCAGGATGCTATCATTGCCTGCTGGTGAGTGCGTGACCTAATCCTAGTCTATCCCGCTGCGTTCTGCCTTGAATCTTTCTCCATATCAACAGGCAGAATCACAGTCCCCTGGGAGGAAGAAGCCAAGCTGAAGTTGGCAAGACACAGGAGTAATCCTGTGAAATGAGAATGAACAACAGTAGATACAACAACTGAAGTGGGTGGGAAGCACTACTGCTCAGCTCATTCAGTGGGAGCTATGGCATAAAGGCTCCTAGCAGACTGGTCCCAGGTGGAGCAAATGTCTAATCCTCTGTGTACCTTCTACACTCTGATTGGCTTGAGGCTACCCAGGAAACACGTGGCTTCAGTTTAAATAGAATGGCGTAGTGCTGTGCTAAGGGCTGTCAACCAACCACACATCTTAATGCTGAACCACGAGCTCTTGACAGGAAGCCCAGGTGCACACATCTATGGCCAGGGTAGCACATTAGTTACTTGTTGATAACTTGCCAGTGATGAGTCAGGAGACGATCTGGTGGAAGCCACTCCTCTGGCAGTATAACAACCTAGTTATCTGAGAGAACAGTGCATGCAAAGGCATTGGCTGGATCTTGATGAGTAGAACTGAAGCCAATCAAACGGATCACAGGAAAATGAAGGCAGCCAGTAAGCTGTAAATCCAGCTGTGCTAGGATGATGATTTTCAAGGATATGACCACTCCTCCTCTCCATAGTCTGTGAATACTGCCTTATCTGTAAAATGGGCCTTCAAGGGCATTAAGATGATCTGGTGACTTCTATGTGTCACCATAAATGTCCTTATGAGGGGTGGGGGAGGGACAAGAAGTGGTAGTGATGGTTCTGGCAGAAATGTAGATGTTCTAAGAGGACACCTGTGTCTCTCAATCTGACCACTAGACTGTTGAAACACTGGCTTCCAAGGAAAGGCACGCCTCTGGGAATCTCGTGCTGGGAGAAGGAAAACGCAGCAGTCAGAGGGGGAACTTGCAGTTGGAACAACTTCTCAGACCAGCTGGGTTTGGTTTCAGGCCTAGAGGCAAGACTGTGGCGACAGAGGCTGAAGTACTGTGGCTAGGGGTGCAGCCTCTGTGTCACAGTGTCTCCAGAAGGAGACACCGCCGGTGCGGTGACGTCCTTCGCCTACAGAACTGCAAGAAAATAAATATCCAGTGTCTGTTTTTGAGGGGGAGTTAGTATATTTCTTTTTTTTTATTTTAATCTTTTCCTTTTATCAAAAATATTTGTTTTCTCACATAATGTATCCTGATTACCGTTTTCCCTCCCTCTACTCCTCCCGGTTTCTACCCGCTTCCCCTCCCATCTGGATCCACTCCCTTTCTGTCTCTCACTAGAAAATAAATGGGCTTCTGGTGGGTGATAATAAAATAAAATATGATATAATAAGAAAAACAAAAGCTAACCTATCAGAATAAGACAATACAAACAAAGAGAAGGAAAAGAGCCCAAGAGAAGGCGCAAGACACAGAGACTCACTTGTTCACACGCTCAGGAATCCCATAAAAACACTTGAGTAGAAGCCATAATATATACTCAAGGGACCTGAAGGGCAAAATGGGAAAAGAAAAAATATAAATAATAAAATGAGTTAAAAAAAACAAACTGGAAAGTGCCTGACAGGACATTCTGAGACAAGGAGACTCCAGTGAAGCTGTTGAGCTCATTTTCATGGCCATCTACTGCTGGGCACTTAAGTATACTTTCAGTGCATTTAAAATATTTGTTTCTCCAGTGAGACTCCCTTGGAGAAAACTAAATATTTATTTGCACATAGCTATCACTTGGCACTACCTTCTGGGTTAGCGATCGGGGCATGTGTCCACTTCTTTCGGCTCTAGGACTCCATCTGGTGCAGGCCTGTGTGTCCCTGTGCATGCTGCCGCAGTCTCTGTGAGTTCACATGAGCTTTACTCACACTGACTTAGGGGGTCTTGTTTTCTTGGTGTCTTCCATTTTCTCTGGTTCTTATGCTCTTTCTGCCTTCTCTTCTCAGGGTTCCCTGAACTCTGAGGGGAGGGATTTGATAGAGACATCCTGTTTAGGGCTGAGTGTTCCAAAGTCTCTCATTCTCTACATAATGTCTGGCTGTGGGTCTCTGCATTTGTTCCCATCAGCTGCAGGAGGAAGCATTGCTGATGAGGGCTGAGCAAGGCACTGATCTATGAATTTAGCAAAATGTCATTATGAGCCATTTTATTGCTACTTATTTTATTTATTATAGGACGGTAGTATTTAGCTTTACCCTAGGTCCCTGGGCTAATTAGTCTCAGATTCTTGGTCACCCAAGCAGTTTCAGGTATGGGTTTCATCTTGTGGAGTGGGCCTTAAGTTAAATCAAACATTGGTTGGTGACTCCCACAGCTTTGTGCCACCATTGTACTGGCCTATTTTGCAGGCAGGATACCACTGTAGATCAAAGGGTTTGTGGCTGGGTTGGTGTTTACATTTCTTCTTTGGTAGGGTGCAGAGTACCTTTTTATATCAAAGACTCTAGCACGTAGGGGTGAAGGCTGTATGTAGGCACCAGCTTTGACATCTCCATGTTCAATAAATTGTATAGGTGTTGTCTTCAGCAATAGGGCCTTGCTGTCAGTTTATGGAGAGCAACCTATAGACTTGGTAACAGTCTGGGTTATTTCGGGGTTCCCATAGGACCCCTTTGGACAACAACTCACTTAGATGTAACCCAATCCCAATACTAGAAGCTTCACTTGGTGACAAGAGACAGCTACTGTGGTCTCCCCCATTTCATTTAGATTGCCTCCATGTATGTATTTATTTTATGAAGCTTCTACTTTATTAAGTTTTCATACTACCCCTCAAATGGCCCTTAATGTCAGCGGCCTCTCCTTATATTCTCTCCCTTATCCCTCTCTTCCCTCCCCCTCTCCACTTGATTCTCCAATTCCAGCCTGCTACATCCATCCATAGCTACCTTATTTCCTTTTCCTAGGGAGATCTTTGTGTCCCTGCTCTTCCCTTACTCTATACCCACTGTCTTAGGTTCTATGGATTCCAGCCTGGTGATCATTGACTAAACAACTAATAATCACATATAAGCAAATCATACCATGTTTATCTTTCTGGGTCTGGGTTACTTCACTCAGGATGATTTTTTTAAAGTTCCATCCACTTACCTGTGAATTTAATGATTTTATTTTTTTAATATCTGAGAAATATTCCATTGTTTAAATGTACCACATTTTCTTTATCTATTCCTCTTTTGAGTGACACCTAGACTGTTTTCAATTTTTGTCTATTATGAATAGAATAGCAATCAACATGGTTGAGCAAGGGTTTCTGGGATTGACACACATTTTGGGTATATGCCCGAGAATGGTATAGCTGAGTCTTAAGGTAGGTCAGTTCCCATCAGTCTGAGGAACAGCCACACTGATTTCCACGGTGACTGTACAAGCACTTCCACCAGCAATGGAAGAGTGTTCCCCTTACTCCACATCCTCGACAGCACGAACTGCTGCTTGTCTTATTGTTCTTAGCTAGTCTGGTATGTGTTTAAGATAAAATCTCAGAATAGTTTTGATTTGCATTTCCCTGATGAGGTTGAACATTTCTTTCAGTGTTTCTCAGTCATGTCAGTTTTCTCTTTTGGGAATTCTCTGTTTAGATCTGTACCCCATTTTTAATTGGGTTATTTGTTTTCTTGATACCTAGTTTTTGAGCTCTTTATATATCTTAGATCTTAGCCTTCTATCAGATGTGTAGTTGATAAGAATCTTTTCCCATTCTGTGTGCTGCTGCATTGTACAAACAATTTGCCCAAACAGTGATGTCCTCTGCCATACAGAAGCTTTTCAGTTTCACGAGGTACCATTTATTAGTTGTTAATCTTAGTGCCTGCGCTAACGGTGTTCTATTCAGAAAATCTTTTCCTGTGCCAGTGAGTTTAAGGCTTTTCCCCACTCCCTTTTCTGTCAGGTTCAGTGTACCTGGTTTTATGTTGAGGTATTTGATCCATCTGGAGCCGAGTTTTGTGCAGGATGATATAAGTATGGGTCTGTTTGGATTCTCTACATGCAGCTGTTCAGCTTGCCCAGCTCCATTTGTTGCAAATGCTGTCCTTTATTCAGTGTGTATTTATGCACTTAAAAAAAAATAAAAATAAGAGTTCATAGATGTGTAGATTTATGTCAGAGTGCTGGGATTAGAGGTGTGTATGCCTCCATTTCCAATAATTCAATATTTCATTACTTTTAATCATCTAATAATATTCCATTTATGGACTTGCCATAACATTTTGTTTATTTATTCACCAGAGGTTTACATTTGAGTATAATTTCTTTTTTTAAAAAAATCTACTAGGGTTGGGTAGATAGTTCAGTATAGTGCTTGCCACATAACCATGAGGATCTGAATTTGATTACTGGAACCCACTTGAAAAACTTAGGCATGGTGGTGCACTTATAATCCCCGAGACAGGGAAATCTTTGAAGCCTGCCAGCCAGCCAGCCTAACCTAATTGCAAGCCCCAGATCAGTGAGAAACCCTACAAAAACGTGGACAGCTCCTGAGGAATGACTCCCAAGGTTGACCTATGGCTTCCCCATGCATATGTACACACGTGCACATTAGCCTACACACGTGTATGTACTTGTACAATCCCACCACACACACACAAAAATAAAATTAAACCTTTTTTTTAGTAGAAACATAAAAACATGAATATGATACATATTAATGGAGTCTCGGTGATGTATTATTAGGTATACACCATGTATAATATTTAAGTAGAACTGGGGATATAGCCCAGGAGTTACATAGCTGGGTCATATTGTTGGTCTACTTTTAGTTTTTTGACTTCCATGGTGGCTACCCCAGTTTGCACTCACACGAGCAACGAGTAAGGGTTCCTCTTTCTCCACATCCTCATTCTTTATCATTTGTTTTCTTAACAAGAAGCATTCTTACTGGGACAGAATGGATCTAAAAGAAGTTTTAGTTTGCATTTCCCTAATGACTAAAGATATTGAACACTTAATAAAGAGTACATGTTTCCTTTTAAAGAACTGTCTGTTTGAGCTAGAGAGATGGCTCAGTGGTTAAGAAAGATCTCTTGCTGTTCTTGCAGAATATCTGAGCTTGAGTCCTAGCACCCACGTGGTGGCTCACAACCATCTGTAACTCTAGTTCCAGGGATCTGCTGTTTCCTCTGGCCTCTGTGGGCATCACGCACACGCGGCACACAAACATGAATGCAGCGAGACAACCATTGTTGATCAGAAGACTTCTCAGTGCTCCTTTCTTTCAGTTTTTTATATAGTCTGATATTGACTGGTGCCCTGTCTGAAATATAATTGAAAAAATTTCTCTCTCATTTAGTAGATTTTCTGTTTACTCTGTTTTTTAAATTTCATTTAATCCTACTTGTCAATTCTGGAAGTTTCTTTCTGTGCTTTAGGAGTTCTTCCATAAAGTTCTTATTTACGACTACAGTTTGAGATGTTTCCTTCTAGTTAGTTTCAGTGTTACAGAGAAATACGGATCCAGTTTCATTTATCTATGTGTGGATATCTGTTTTTTTCCATTTGTCGAGAACTTTTTTTTTAAAATCCAGTGCATTCTTTTGACATCTTGGTGAAGAATTAGATGTGTGGATTTCTCTCTTTGGTCCTATCTTCTGCTCTAGTGGCCCATGTGTCTGGTTTTTTTGTCAACCATGCTGCCTTTGTCAGTATGGCTCTCTAGTGTAATTTAAAATTAAGTCTTGCGATACCTCCAGCAATGTTCTTTCTGTTTAGAGTCACCACGCCTACCTGAGGTCCTTTGTGTTTTCATGTGAATTTTGGGGTTATTTTGTGAAAAATATAGCTGGAATTCTGATGGTGACTTATTGAATCTATAGGCTATTTTTGGTAACACGGCCGTTTTTACAATATTATTTCTTCCAAGAGCATAGGAAGTGTTTCTGTTGTCTAGTTCTTTCTTCAGTTTCCTTGTAAAGAGATCTTTTCCTCCTTGCTTGAGATTTTTTCCAAGTATTTTTAAAGCTATTGCAAATTAATATTTTTCCTATTTTTTTTCTCAGCAAGTTCATTATACAGGAAACTACTGGCTTTTGTATTCAAATTTTGTAGCCTGTGCCTTTGCTGAAAGTGTTTCCGATGGAATTCATAAGTATAAAATTCTATCATCTTTAAGGAGGGATAATTTGACTTCTTCCTTTCCTATTTGTATTCCCATCCCCCAGTCTTACTGTTATAGTTAAGACTGCATTACATTAAGTAAGTCCAGAGGGAATGAGCACCCTTTATAGTTCTAGATTTTAGAGATATTTAGCTCTGTTTTTCTCCACTTAGTACAATGTTTCTTATAGGTTCATCGTGTATTGTAGCGATGTAATATTATGAAAATACCTCTTATGTGAGTGATCTTGGAACATTCACAGGATGTGTCCATCAAATTCCACCCCTCAGGGCTCAGAGAATTGTACAGAAATGGAAGTGAAAAGGCTGTGAGAGCCAGAGGGGATGGATGATACCAAGGAGGCAGTGTCTTCAGACACAACAGGACTATTAACTCAGACTGTGACAGCAGGCCCAGGGCCTGCTCAGATCCAAATCAGATGGGCTTCCCAGTCCTGAGGTGGAGAAGGAGACATGAGTTCTTATTCCTATCCAAGAAGGTGCTCTAATTGACAACCATGAGCAAAGGAGAAGTTAGTTCTCTAAGGGAGTTCCATTGGGTACACAAATCACACAATGGCAGGCCCCACGCCCAGCGTAGATGGCCAACGCAAAACAAACTCAAAGGTATTTTTGGAGAAGAAAATATCTTTTACATTTTAAGAAGCTAGAACTTTTGCTGGATCTCCAGCCAGAGTTAATAATACTCCTTAAGGTCCCTTAGGACTTAAGACTTTGTAACCTACTGTGTACTCAGCCTGTTTGTTTAACCTGCTTTTAAGAGAACAATGTAACAAACAACCTTGGCTCTGGATTTTCGTGTATTCAGCTTTCACAACCTAAGTTAATGCATAGCCCTAATCTTGTTATTTATTCTTCCATGCCCCTGACCTAGGGTGGCGCTTGTGTGTTTGTGTGTGTATTATGATAATAATTTTCTGAAAACAGAAAGCTAAGCTTTAAAACAACCTTATAAAATGAATATCCACCATAAATGACGAGAGCAGCATACAGATATTGCCTGATAGTGTTTATTTGCTTGTTATTTTGGTCAGTTGGGGTAGTTGGAGTCACTGACTTAATCCTTGTAAAACTCTGTCAAAGATTTCTGTAAAGTATCCCCATCTCTCCCCCATGTGATGCTGTTCGTGCTGATCAATAAAAGAGGGAACAAAGTCCTTTAGGGAGATGCACACAGGGAAAGACATACACAAAGGGAAAGATTCACAAGATAGCCTTAAGGCTGGCATAGATTCAAACTCATACAACAGACAGACAAGGATAACAGAAGACAGGGAGAGCAAAGTAGCGAATTTAAATCTGGGCCTATTATTGGTTAAATAACACCAAAGGGAAGTGCTTTGATTTCTTTCTTTAATTTGACACCAACACAATTGGTGATTGAGTTTATTATTAATGCTTTCAAACTGACCACAATGTATAGCTTTTATTATACTGATAGGAATTTCTTCTGTTGCTAATTTCTTCAGAGCTTTTATTATAAAATGATGTTGAATTTTTAAGAATCTTTTTCTGCATCTACTAAGAGGGTCATTTACTCTCAGTCTTTAAGTCTATTTATATAGTGTGTTTACACTTATTGATTTGTGTATGTTGAAACAACCTTGCATTCCCTGGGTGACGCCAACTTGTTTGTGATGTATGATATTTTTAATCTGTTCTTGAATTAATTTTGTAGAGAATTTTTGCATCAATATTCATTAAGGAAGTTGGTCTGTAGTTTTCTCTCCCTCTTTTTGTTGTGTTTTATCCAGTTTTGGTATTGGGGTAATGCTGGTTTCAGAGAATAAGTCTGGTAGTATTCCTTCCTTTTATGTTTGATGGAACAGTTTGTGAAGTATTAGCATTGAGTTTTATTTAAACATTTGATAGAATTCATCAGTTAGCTGTCCAGTCCTAGACTTTTCTTTATGGGGAAACTTTTAATTTTTGTTTTAATCACAATGCTTGATAGCAGTCTGTTTTGGGAGTTTATATCTTCTGAATTAATTTTGGTGGGTTTTGTGAGTTTAGACATTTACCGATTTTTTTTTTTTTTAGGTTTTCTATGTCTTAGAACATAAATTTTCAAAGTATTCCATAATGATTCTCTAGATTTCACTGGACTCCATTGTCACATTTCCCTTTTTATGTGTAATCTTATTAGTTGGGTTTCTTTATCTTTCTTTAGGTTACTTCGGACAGGAATTTGCCAATCTTGTTAATCTTTTCAAGGAAACAATTCCTTGATTGATTGATTGAATCTATGTATTGTTCTTGTTATTTTAATGAAAATATATTTCATTAATTTCTTTCTAAATTTATTATTTCTTACATCTACTGTGTTTAGTCATTTACTTGATATCCTCCCTCCTCCACCTCCTCCTCCTCCTCACTCCCCTCTTCCTCCTTCTCCTCTTCCTCCTCCTTTTTCCTCTTGACAGGGTCTTAGGACCGGAGAGATGGCTCAGCAGTTAAGAGCACTCAATGTTATTCTAGACGAATCAGGTTCAGTTCTCAGCACCCACACAAAGGATCACGAACACCCGTCACTCCAGTTCCAGGGGATCTGATACTCTCTTCTGGCCTAGCAGGTGCTAGACACACACACAAAGTACACAGACATATGTGAAGGCAAACCGCCCATACATATAAAAATGAAATAATAATTTAAAAATACATTATAGAGACAGGTTCCCACTAGATAGCCCTGGCTGTCCTGAAACTTGCTTTGAAACCAGGCTGTCCTTGATCTCACAGAGATCCACTTGACACTGCCTCCTGAGTACTGTCAATAAAAGTCACCCTAGCTTTTTAATTTGAGTACTCATAGCTATACACTGCCTTATCACCTGGATGTGGTGGTGCACACCTTTAATTCCAGCACTTGGGAGACAGAGGCAGGTTGATATCTGTGAGTTCCAGGCCAGCCAGATCAATACAGTGAGTTCTATGACACCAGGACTACACAGAGAGACTCTGTCTCAAAACAGAAAAACAAAACAACAGCAAAGAAAAAAAGTGCCTCGTCTATATCCCAGAAAGCCTCAGAGATCGTGTACTGTTTTTATCTGATTCTGGAAGTTTAAAATTGCCCTCTCTGGTTTCTCATTATTCATTCAGAGGTACATTGTTTAGTCTTCAAATATTTGTGTGGTTTTTAAGGTTCCTCTTGCAGGTGATTTACAGCCCTATTCCACTGTAGTCTGATAAGACATAAAATATTATTTCAAGATCTTTTGTGTTTCCTAAGGTTTCCTTTGTGGCCTATAATGTGATTGATTTTAAGGCTTGTTATGCTGCTGAGAAGAGCGTGCATTTCTTATCTATTGGATGGGATGGTCTGCAGAAACTGGTTCATTCTGGTTGTTCTCTGGTAATAATTTAGGTAGAAAGTTTCTTTGGTAATTTTTATTTGGAAGGCCTATGCAGGTTACGGACGTGCGGTGCTTCGGCATCTAATGACTATTTTATCAGGATCCGTGTGATCGCTTAGTCCGCTGTGTGTTTGTTCTCTGAAATTAGGAACTGCAATGATCTGGGGCATAAATATTTACAATTGCTATATCTTTTTTTTCATAGAAAATTACTTATTTCTCTAATAAAAGTGAACAAGATCACTGCAAATTTTTCCTCTTGTAGAACAATTTAAATAACAATGCACACACATTTTGCTCAAAAAGAGCAAAAAGGCAATTATTTTTGCTGAGTAAGAAATGAGTAAATAAAAAACTTGAAGTTTGGTATTGACAAATCAGTAGCGAGAACCTCACCTGTAAGGACAGCAGAGTCTGATTTTGTTTTCCGAGGCAGGGCTTCTCTGTTGTAACTCTGGCTGTCCTGGAACTCACTCTGCAGACCAGGTTGGCATGAACTCACAGAGATCCGCCTGCCTCTGCCTCCCAAGTGCTGGGATTAAAGGCGTGTGCTATCACTGCCTGGGCGAGTCTGATATTTTTTTAAAAAATGCTCAACATGTCATGATATTTAGGCTAAAGATATTTAGAATATTATTTCCTTTTCGATTAAAGGAATATGATGCAATCACCAACAAGCTGCAATCATAACTCATTTTAATCTGGGGTAAAGTGACCTTTTGGTTCATGGCACAGCGCACGCGCGCACACACACACACACACACACACACACACACACACAGCATGTTTGTCAAACAAGCCTGGTGAGATTGCATGTTTATAGCCTACAGTGCACACTGACCAAGCTATCAGTTCTTCACTGTTTAGAAAACTATCTACCCCTGTCTCATGGATGTCAAAACGTTACACCGTCACATGTTCAAAAAAAGGCACAGATCATACTGTGAAGTTATTAGGAACACACTCTTGCAATTAAACTATATGGTGATACAATATACTTCAAAAATATGTGACTCAGGCCATGAGATGGCTAAGTAGGTCCATGCTTGTGAGGCAAGCTTGATGACTTGATTCCAATACCTGGGGCCCACATAGAGCTGGAAAGAGAGAACTGACTCTACCAAGTTGTCCTCCGACCTTGTGGGTTGTTGGTTTTACAATATTCTACAAAATAAAGAGGAATCCTAAGTAAAAGGAAAAACTACTTCCGATCACGAGTTTAATTACTGTGGCTTTTCACAGCAACACTCAGAGGAAGTTGAATACTTCAGTCTCCTCAGGAAGAGAAGGATGAGAGAGGAAATTCCAGTTCAGATTTCACATCCACATGCTGGTTTTACTTAGGAATGCTCGCCCTTGTCAGAGCTCCCTTAAGTCGATTTCTTGAACAGTGAAGGGTTCTATTTGCATCTTCCAGAGGATTATCATTATAAACGTCTGCATCTGAGAACATTCTTCAGCTTTTCGGAGAAAGTGAAGTGTCAACAACATTGATTCTGCGATCGAGCAGGTATCTTGCCTGAACTGCAAGAATCAGGGTGGTTGACTGAACACAGAAAGGTGATGAAGGTGATGAGGCAGTTGGAACATCCCAGGTTAAAGCCTGGCATTTGTCATCTTTAAGCATTCCTCAAGTGCGGTGAACACGTTGCAGCTGGCACTAAGCAGCCTTCACTCCTGTGCTTCACACTGGGAGATGAATGATTCTCACCACGGTGAGCAAATTCCCGGACAATATGAACACTAAACCTTAGGAGAGGACAGTAGAAGCAAAGTTCAGACATCATGGTGTTCAGAGATCAGTTGATTTCCTTTTCTCCTCTCTTTCAAACACGCTTTGGAGGTCCCCAGAGAAACCAGCCTCCTCTCTCTCTGTTGTATTTACCACCCGCATGTAGAAATACTGCTCTATGGGAGTGATTACTTCTGTTCTTGTGCTCTCTGTTACATGGACTTTAATTTTACAAACTTCTCTCTTCATACTTTTTAAATTTCAAACGAGCATAATTTAGTGAATTATAGTAGGAAAGGAACCCACGTTCTAAAATAAACCAGAGAGGCCGTCAACCTATGAGATAACTGATCTGCGCGTACAGAACCCCTCCATGCTTCAGTATCCAGTGACGTTCATCTTCGGGCACCAAGTGATGGCCACGCTGCTGCAGGTTGTCGAGGCTGAGCAGCCCCTTGCCAAGCCAAAGACACCCTCTACCTGCATGTGCCGCCAGATAGAGTGGCACTCGTAGGCCCAACTCATAGTCAACATGTGGAGCACCACTATATCGTTATGATCCATCATTCCCTTTATTAACAGCTAGCTGTCCTCTTCGTATGTTCTAATTTTGCTTTGAGGCATCAGATCTGTGAATCACACTGTATTAGCTTGTTTGCACCTACTGTTTGCTTGGTGAGTTGGTTCCCATCCTAGACTCTCAGTTTCCGGATGTATTTGACAGTGAGGTATGTTTCTTGGAAAAAACAGATAGTTGGATCTTGTTTTTGAGTCAGGTTAGTGTGTCTCTTAATTGGAGAGTCATAGCTGTTTACATCAAAAGTTACTACTGTTTACTATGGTTTCCCTGGCTGATTGGATTACTGCTCTTTCTTATTTTTTTCCTCCTTTGTTCACCCTAGTTTGATGGTTCACGGTATTAGACATGATTAATTTCTTTCTGTATCTCTGCTGTTTCTTTTGTGAAAAGTATTTTTCTCCTATGTTTTTAAGAATGAAGCTTTCTTGTTCCTCTGTGTATAGTGTCATCTTAATTGATGCTTGTCTTGAAATGGTATTGTTTCTTCTAAAAAGTGTTTTCTTTCTTTCTTTCTTTCTTTCTTTCTTTTTTCTTTCTTTCTTTCTTTCTTTCTTTCTTTTTTTTTTTTTGAGAGGCTTTCACTGTGTAGCCTTGCCTGACCTGGAGCTTGCTATGTATACCAGGCTGGACTTGAACTCATAGACATCTTCTTACTGTTTCTGCATTCAATGTGCTGGGATTAAAGGCAAGCCCTAATAGGCCTAGCTGGAATGTTCTTATTTCTCAATTATTTTTGAGAGGTAGCTTTCCTGGATATTAGTTATTTCTTTAGTTATTAGTTATTAGTTATAGTTATATTCTTTAGTTATTAGTTATAGATATTAGTTATTTCCTGGAAAGTTATTTCTTTCAGTCTTGAAGTGCCACAGGCCATGCTCTCCTGGTGTGTAGGGCTGCTGGTGAGACCCTGATGCCATTCTGAGTTGGTGTTTTCTCTTTACAGATATCAGCATTGATGTTTTTCCTTTGCGTTTTTGATATCTATGCTGTGCTATGGAGCTGTTCTCTGGCCACGTCCATTTGGGTTCTAAAATGCCTCCGTGGTTGGGTGTCCATTTCCTTTTCTAGGCTTGAGAATTTTCTGCTATAATTCCATCAAATAAACTGTCTACGCCTTCAGATTTTGTCTCACATCCTTCTCCCGTACTAGAGATTCTTAGGTTTGGTCTCTTGGATGTATCCCAGAGCTTTTGAAGTTTGGTTGTGTTCATTCTTTTTTGTTTCTTTATACATTCTGAATGTATTATTGTCTCAGCCTTGTCCTCCGTTCCTGACATTTGTTCTTCTGCTTGGTGGGTTGTTCATGATGTTTTCTATACTGATTCTCTCTCTCTCTCTCTCTCTCTCTCTCTCTCTCTCTCTCTGTATGTGTGTTTAAGTTCTAAGATTTTGGTTTGATTCTTTTTCAGAGTCTCAGTTTCCTTACTGAATTTTTCCTCCGTGTTCTGAAACCTCTCTAGTTTCCTGGTTATTTTTCCAGTTCGATGACTTTCTTGTCTGGGTCCTGATTGGTTTCCTTACCTTACTTCTCCTTCTTATTCGAATCATCTATATGGTCATCAATCTGGTTTTTCTTCTTCTTCTTTTTTAAAAGTAGAGCTCCTATTTCTTTTTCTAGCATTTAAGCTACCTCATTATTTTTGATCCCCATTATCTAGTACTTGTGAGCATGTGAAGATGTCATAATGGGTTGTATCATGTTTTTGGCATTTCTTTGTTGTGTTTTGCACATCTGTTGAGATAGACGTGTCTTCCAGTTTTTCTTTGCTTGCTTTATCTTACATGTACCCTTTAGTCAATTATTTTCACTTGGTACTGTGTTTCCTGCCGCTCTTTAGAGGGGAGCTGCTGCAATTTCTCTCGATGATTCTCCAGCATTCTTGCGTTTTAAAAAGATAGTTTTATACTTACTTGTGTCCTCAATAAGGTTTAGAGAATGGTATTTTAGTACAGGTTGGGGGAAATGTAGTTCATATATTTTAAGGGGTAAGAGTATTTTTAAGTAGTGGAATGAGGACTAGGAAAGTGGGGATAAGGGGAACAAATATAAATGATAACAGAAAGCATATGGGTTAGAGGTTGAGAGGTAGTAGGAAGACTATCTATCTTTGAGATAGAGACTATGTAGCCTTGGATGGCCTGGAATTCACTGTGTAGACCAGGATGACCTTCAACTCAGAGATCTGCCTACCTATAGTAGTACATTGCTGCTGTGGTAGCTCAGGATGGAAGACATGGAGGGATTCTCATATGTGGAAACTCTGCCAGGCCTCAGCAGAGGGAACCATCATCCTGGCCAGTGCCGTACTCACAGTGGAACCCCCCCATATCTGAGCTAAGGTGTTTTATTGATTCAGGACTCCTTAGGTGTTATACTGACACTACGTGCAGATCATAAGCAATCAAACATCCTCCACAGAAATCTAACACCTGAAGACAATACAAAATGCCAAGGCCTATGCATTACTTTTTTCAACAGTGCACAAAACAATTATTTTTACGAACAATTAAAATGAAGCTTCTACAACAATTTCCCCTTTCTGTGTAAAAAAATTGCTTTACCTTTACAACATAGTTTAACACTACGCCAGCAAAACTATTTACAAAAGGAACAATCACAAGGGTTATTAATGCACAGGACCAAATGAAACCAAACATCTATCAAGCTTTCATAATGTCTTTGGACAGGAGGAAAACATTATCAATATCCAATTGTCTGGAATTCACTCACGATCTTCTGGGCTCCTCCAAAGGGCTTGGATAACTTCTCTGGCTTTGCCCTCTGCAGCATACACAGCTTGTCCTCCAGACTCTGGCTGGCTCCACTCCACTGCTGCTGCTGCTGTTCTTGGTGTTCATCCCATGGCACTGGCATCTTCAGAACAATGGGGTCCCTTGCTGCAACTGGGCTGCACTTTCAGCAATAGCCTCTCCTGGGCTCTCTTCATGGTGCCAAGCCTCAGCAGCTCTCCAAAGACTCCTTCATGCCTTCAAAACAAGTCACTGGGGTGACTCTTACAGTATACCAAGATCAGCTACCAGCATGAGATGCCACCTTGGCCAGTTCTGGAAAACAGTTTCTGTGTGCTGACCCTGAGGAAACAGTTTCCAGGTTTTAAGGTAGAGTATGATTTGCTGGAAAAATAGCTGGTCACTTTGTCTGCAGTAAGCGTTCCCTCATGGGATGGAGTTCTCATCACCCTAGCAGATGTGTCTTATCAGGACCTCTTGTAGATAGGTTTGCGGGGAAACACACAAACAACAGCAATAAGAAAAAACAAAACAAAACAAAACAATTCAGTTAACAATTCAGAGCTTTTTGGCTCTCGGTCGAAGCTTCCGCACAGCAGGGGGTCCTGGCTGGTGGGAAGAATCTCCAGTTGAAACATTCGGGCAGTTTGACATTTTTTTCTCACCATATGTACATACCTATGTAACCCCTTCCATAGGGTTGTACAAGACTGCTTTGGCTTCACACACACACGCAACGCAGCTATAAGAAAATTCAGTTTGTGAAACAGTACACTACCACCAGCAGCAGGAGGGAACCTTGGCTCCATGATCAGGAAAAGTAGTAAGAACCTTGCTTTTTCCTGCTCCCAGCTGAATTCTTTATCTCTAAGGGCCTCCATTCTGTGGCTTTCATCTCAGAGATTTTTTTAAAAATCATTTATTAATTTCACAGCCTTTTCTCTTCATAGAGACTTATTTCCTTTCTCTCTCTCCTCCTCCTTCAGAAGCCTTTAATTAATATCTTAATCTCTAATTTCTGGTAGCTTCCCTGAGAGTACTTTACTGGACTCTGAAAGATCTATATTTCTTTCTCTTTTTCCTTGACTCCACATTGGATTAGCAGGCATGATGTCCTGCCCTACATTGGTATGCCATTTGTAGCAGTATGTTGCTGCTGGGGTGCCTTACAAGGAAGACAAGGAGTCATTTCATAGGTTCAAACTCTGCCAGACTTCAGCAGGGGGAACCACCGACCTAGCCAGTGCCATACTCATAGTGGAACCCCACGCGTCTGAGTTCAGGTATTTTATTGATTCAGAACTCCTTAGGTGTTCTACAGATACCACGTGCAGATCATAAGCAATCAAACATCTCCCACAGAAATATAACACCTGCAGACGATACAAAACACCAAGACCTATCATCCCCTTTCCTAACAGTGCACAAAACAATTATTTTATACATAAGTAAAAGGAAACTTCTACAACACCTATCTCTTCCTCCTGAGCACTGGGATTAAAGGCATGTGACACCATGCCTGGTTAGAAAGACTTTTGTAGATACAGAAATGTAGAAAAGAAGACATTTCTCATAGGTGAATAAAGAAGAATGGACAGTCATGCAAATCTTTCTTCAGTCATATAGATTCAAGCTAAAACATAATATCTTAACAAAGTACAAAATTATAAATAATAATCAAAAGCCTTAAACAACCATAAAGTTTTAAAAAGTAAAATAAACAATAACATGCAAAAGAATGTATTTTCTCCTACAGCAGTATTTTTTTTCCTCATTTGAGATAAGGTGGTTCCTCCCTGTCCTTGGATTGTCATCTCTGTTAGTCTTAGCAGTTAGGGATGAGGACTACTGGTCTCAGCAATGCAAGTTAATTCAGGGTTTCTTCCAGATGATAAGAATTTCTGCTACTGACACACACTTTCTGCTAGAACCTACCTCATTGCACCGAGCCACAATCTTACCTCTGGTGCATTAAGGATTGAGCTTTGCATTTTCAGGGCTATGTGTCGCTCAGGATCTGAGGGAATGTGGAAGACCCATCTAAGAGCCTGCGTGCCACCAGGACACTATGCTGAGTTCCACACACACTTCCAGTGGTCTCACATAGCTTGCCCCTGCAGTGGTGAGGGTCTGGGAATTGTTTTCTCTGACCTTCTGTCTCAGCTTCAGGCTGCTGGGCTACTTTCTTGTTACTCAGTCTCACGCTTACCCTGCTATTGCCCACACGCCATGCACACCTAGCCCACCTCGGCTTGCTTTTCAACAACCTGAACTTTCTCTCTTTGGCTCTTGTGGGAGCAATTTGAGGTGGTGACAGTTGATGGTGCTTGGTGGGTCAGGGAGAAGTAGGAGCCTCTTCCAGCTATTTAGAATATCAAGTCTACAGTTGCTATCTCTAATTATTCTATCATGCAATAGCATGCCAGAACTGATCACAATCTGACTCAGGACCTTAGTACTTAGTACGGACTTAATACCCTTTAAACAGCTCTTCCTTATCCTTGCTGCCCTCCTTCTTACTTTTCTCAGCCTCTGATAACCTCTATTCTACTCTCAACTTATGTGGTATCTGTCTTTCTATTACCAAGAAAACTCCTAAACAAATCCTCTAACTTCAGTTGCTCTGGCGGATTTAAAGCTCACTAGTTTTGGAGATCACATAGCTGAACAGCGTATGAACTTCCCACTAGCTTTGCCATGGGCAACACTTCCATGTGGGTTATGATAACACATACAGTTGCCTGGGTTACTCTTAAGAGACCTGATGGCTACATTAGCAGATAGCAATGACTCTTTCCTTGGGCTTACAGATGTCTGATATGGTGGCCGTAATATCTGGGAGACATCTGTGTTTTGATTTTGTGACTCTCCACTTTGGGGCCTAAACCTTTGGGCTAAAGACACTTAACCAACCACGTGACTATGACTGAGACATCAGAGGGGAGTGACAAGAAGAGAAGTGTCCAGGACCATCTGTCTGTGTTTCTTCATTAGCCCGTCTCTCACCTAGTTCTTACTCTCTTCCTGTCACTCTTTTGTTCTTTGGAAATAAGAGACTGGTTTGCAAGCAGAGGCTCCTTCCTTCCTTGGCCACCATGTATAAAGCTTTCTTCCATCAGCCAGCCCTTGGATCATCCACTTTATCGAGTGGCAGCAGAATCTAAGCCTCTCTCAGTCATTTTGTCAACTGGCTTATTTTACCCAACATAACGATCTTTAGTTCCATTCATGCTGTCACAGCCGCAGATTTTTCAATGTCCGGATAGTTTTCCACCATAGAGTGTTTTCTTTACTGGTTTGTCAGTTGGTGAAAACTTAGATCATTTCCCCATTTAGGACTTCTGTGAATAGTGCTACAAAAAGGGTACTGTATCCTACAGCAGTTCAATTTTTAACTTTTTGAGAAGCTGCCCATTTCATTCTCTAGAATGGATTTTTTTTTTTTTTTTTACTAATGTAAAACAGATGAGTTCAAGAACTCTTGAATCTGGTGGAAACTTCAGAATGTCTGCAGATTGTACAGGTCGTTAAGTGGTGGCATGAGAAAGACTTCCTTGTCAGTACTCTGCTTCTATACCCTGCAAGTTTATCCTCACTCCGAGTATTGCTCCTCGTTCATTATCCCTGTATTCACATGGTCCCAGTCTGGGAGCTCAACCCCACTCTCGAATACTTTCTAACTTTATTTGTGACAAAACACACTCAAACTGGGTCATAAACAATAGATATCTCATCGTCTCAAGCAGTGACCCTTTGGCTTTGGGGGTTTAGGAACTTTTTTCTCTTCTTTTTGAAATAGAATCTCACTATATAGCCAGGCTGACTTTTAACTCACTACATAGTCCAGGCTAGGATTGAACTTGTGATCTTCCTGCCATAGTTTCCTGAGACACTGACATCATAAGCATGTATCATTATACATGGCTCTTCTTTATTTCCTTAAAAATTATTGAGAATTCATGCCAAATGCGCCATGGTGGTGCATGCCTTTAATCCCAGCACTTGGGAGGCTGAGGGAGGCAGATTTCTGTGAGTTCGAGGCCAGCCTGGTTTACAGAAGGAGTTCCAGGACAGCCAGAGTTATAAAAGAGAAACCCTGTTTCAGGAAAAAAATGTAAAGAGACTTCATACCAAAAAAAATCCTTTGTTTAAATGGGTAACTTGTATCTGCATTCATTATATTTGAAATTAAAATTATTTTTTTATTAATTTTATTAATATCATTATATGTTAAAATAAGTGACACATTTTGGTGAAGTATAGCTATACTTTAGAAAACAAAAAAATTAGTGAGGAGACTGGCATTGTTTTATAGTTAGATTCTCATACCTCCTGCATTCAACCTTTTGAAATATGCGGGTTTGGTTGAATTATGAAGAAGATTTGGCTTCACAAAGATACAAATTTGAATGACCAAGGTGTGCTTTAATAACTTTTTCAAGTCTCTGTAGATTTTGTTCTTTGAAACTACACGAAACACTCAATGAATGTTAATTCCTTAAATGTAATTATAGCAGGTTCTAATATTGCATCAGTGATCTTTTTACTCTTTGTTTCTTTTAGTTCTTTTTCTTTTTATCCTTAGTTTCTTTTCCTGTTGGGATAAAATATTCTTGACAAAAGCAACCTTTCTTCTATTTAACAATTTAGTTAGTTTATTATCTTTGAATTCAACTTTACTCAAATTCTCAGGACATGGGCAGAAAGGAACCAGATTCTTTGCCGAAGTGTCGTATGGATGACCCATATCCCAGTTCCCGAGAGATTCATTGTTCTCCTCCGAAACCTCACGAGTTGGGCCTCCACTGTCTGTGCTTCGCTCAACATTCTTGTCCTCCACTCCCCACCAGAAGGGTCCAGGAAGCTCTTCCAGCATGCTAAGGCTTTTCTACCCCAAAGTTACCGACTCTTCCATATTCCAGCCACAAAACCACTCCAAAGGCCTAAGAACCACATGGTCAGAACCAGCAAAGGCATCGCTTCTCAGAATCATTTAACAACATTTATCTATTAGCGTATGTACATGTGTGTATGCGCATGCACACTCACTTACGTGTGCTCCTGTGGGTCAGAAGAAAGTCCTTGTCTCATGCTGAGATTATATGTGTGTGTCACCATGCCCTCTTTTTTTTTTTTTTAATTGGGTTCTGGGGATTGAACTCAGGTCCTGATTCTTGCAAAGAAAGCATTTTACCCACTGTGCTATTTATACAGCCCCCTATTATGCCCTTTGAACTATGCGTAGTTTTACAGCATCATACATTGATCATTAAAAAAAAAACTACTTCAACAAATATGCAGATCTTCCAGATATTGATACGTTTCATTATTTGGAGACAAAGTTTCCAAAATTCTAATTTTTCTCTTGCAATCTTGCCTTTTATCGTTGACAGCAACACTGGCAGCTGACCTCCTTGCAGGAAAGGCTAGCATCCCCAGTGTCATTTTTGCCAATGTCCTAAACTGAGTAAGAGTACTTTGCCTGTTATTTCAAGTGAGATGGTATCACACGAAAAAGAAGGGAGTCCAGTTCTTTCACCCCCACACAGAAACATTTCCTAGAGATGGTGATTTGGCTTCTTTAGGGTGCAACAGCAGTTCTTAAGGTGGACTGCACTTTCCATTTCACCTCACAGAACATATAAAAGACACATAGTCAGGGCTGGAGAAATGGCTCAGTGGTCCAGAGCACACATTGCTTCTGCAGAGGACCTAAGTTTGAGTCTCAGCACCTCCATCAGGCATCACAGCTACCTGGAACTCCTCTGACTTCCTTGGCACGTACTCAGACACACATACATTTAAATAAGTAAATAATTAAAAAATACACATAGTCAGCAGTCTAGATTTAACAGCATTAAATATTCTTTTGTTGGTTGGTTTTTCATTTTTTTCTAGACAAGGTTTCTTTGTGTAGCTCTGGATGTCCTGAAACTGCTTCTGTAGACCAGGTTGGGCTTAATTTAGGGATCCACCTGCCTCTGCTTCCTGAGCGCTGGGATTAAAGGCATGAGCCACCATAACCCGCAACAAGATTAACTATTCTTGAGCCAAGCACGGTGGCTCACGCCTGTAAGTCCGGCATCAATAAGGTTGCAGTAGGAGGATCAGTTCGAGTTTGAGGCCACCCTGGGTTACAGCGTAACCCAGTCTTAAAAAGTCTTTAAAAAGCAAAGACAAACTGATTGCTTTTAGTGCTTCGTTAAGGGCGTTCAGTGAACGCCCACAGTTAGATTCTAGTGACGAACGCGGTGATCGCTAGTGCGTTTTGGTGCCACATTTTCAGTCTGAGCTTAGGTACAAGCAGCTTTATTCACTACCGCTTTGTGCTGTCAGTAGAAACGCGTTCTTCCAAATTATACAACAGCAGCAATGCTGGGAAATTAATTTCTTATCTCACGAGTCTCCTGAGAACATCTCTCAGATCCCCAGTAGTTCGTGGGTTGTATTTTAATGCTTTTAGGGCATTTTTGTCTCTACAGGCAAAATCCTTCAGGATGTGAATCCTCAGGGGTCTCTGAGAGCAGAAGTGGGTGCTGAAGACGCCACACTGCCGTGTTCAAAGAGGCTTTGAATTGTTTAATTCACTGGCTATCTATTTATCATCAGACTGTTTACTTATTTATACCATTTGGTTCAAATGCTTTGTAAGTTACAGCAATGAGCACATCAATGAAATTTTATACATATTTTATAATTGTGGTGAGGTTGATGAGATAAAAGGCCAAGCTTCAACTTGACAAACAAAACTGTTTAAGTTCTAGAGAGCTCTGAATTGGTCAAGGACAAAAGTCATTTACAAAAATAAAGAGCAGGGCAGAAACCAATTCTGGTATCTCACACTGAGAAAGTACATTTTCACATCCCTGGTTGAATTATCGTTGTACTAGAAGCTGAGAAGAAAGTGCCATCGATATGAACACTCTTTTCATGAGTTCCTCTCGAAATTGGGTGACACTTACTGACAAGCACATTCACAGAACACAAGAGTCTATTTTTAAAGCACATGTTTCAACATAGGGCACTTTCAGTCTAAGCAACATGAGGAAGAAGCCGCTTAGTGGGTGGAGAGTTATACTTCTAGTATAACTAAAAGTATATAAGTTTCCAGAATGGCCATGGCAGTGTGTGAGAAGAGAATTCCAGTGTGCCTTTCTGGAAACAAAAGGACTAGCTTCATTCATTAGTACACAGTGAGGAAGAAATTGGAAATCATAGATACTGCTCTTTCGAGAGTACCAAGATATGCCTCAATATGCAGAATGAATGGAATATCTGATCAAGTCTCTGTTAGGGAAAGATTTAAAACCTCATTACCAGTGATTGGACCTAGTGCGTCTACCTTAGTGTCTCCCCCAAAGTTTGAAAATTGAGGAGCTAACTTTATTCTAGGCGCAAGTGGAAATTTACAAGTATGTTTCCTATGGTGATATTAGAATGAACCAAAAGCTTAGTGGCACACACGAGAGAATGGAAGCATGGCAGGAAGCTGTGTGTACATACACAAGCCTGGTCGCCGTGTACTTATCCCCGTCACTGACCCCCTGCTCTTTACCCTCCCCCATCTTTTATCCTCTGCATGCCCCACAGGCATTCCGTTTCTCTCCTCTGTCATTTTTCTTACTCAACAAATGTTCCCTGGGCATTGCTCATGCACTAAGCACCAAGCAAACAAGATACATGGCTCCATGGACATTTCAGGAGACAGCAATTCAGCAAATATTTGTAAGCCAACAATTACAGTCATGATAAGCTTTATAAAAAGGGAGCGGGAAATGGAAATATTTAGCTGATTTGCACTAATCTTGTGGGCAGGGACCTTGATTTTGTCATGTCTTCAAGGCAGACAGTCCAAGTTCTAAGGCTGATGAGTAGTTACAGAAACCCAAGGGACCAGGGGCCATAGAAGGCCACACTACGGTGGTTAATCATTCAGCTTCGTTTGGGACTGAGGGCCTCCTCAAACTTTGGACTTGTTTCTTTTAAATATAATATATTTATTATTTTTGGGAGTTTCCTTCTTCCCCAACTCCTCCCAGATTCATCTCTTCCTCCCTGGGATGTCTAAGTGGTAACAGTGGGGAGGTCCTGCGTCAGCTATGTGAGTCAATCTGGTGTAGCCCCATCCCAGGGAATTTCCTATCCAGTGAGAGGCTTTATATGCCTGTGGACTCGAACCTGTGGTGATACAGAATTTCTCCTCCTCGCCATCTAAAAGAAGTGGTTGCAAAATCAATGCATTTGACTCTGGCAGGTGAGACACAAGGACAGGTCTCTGTCATAACAGGACATTGGTTTGGTACAGCAGTGGAAATTTCTGGTGGCCCAAAGCCTAATATGTTTTTTTTTTCTCGTTTTTCAATTACAGCAGGAGCTATGGTTAAGTGACTCTTCTAGTCACATCTCTAGCTTGAAAGCAGTGGTGATGCAGGTCTGGTTTCCTTGGCAACAGATTCTGAGAGGGAGACTCTGTGGCAGATGATTTATTAGGACTTGCTTTTAGGAGCGAGGAAAGCAGAATTAGCGGAGAGAAGTAGAATGGCGATGCAGCCTCAGCCTGGAAACGGAAACTCAGATGAACCTGCAGCCATGGAAACACAGGCGGACTGGGTCCATTAGTCACTGCATGCAGGCTATCCAGGAGGAAACAGGCATAACCTTTCAGCTGTGGGCATTACCATGGGGCTGAGACAATGAGCACCTTTGCCCTATGGTATCCATGGAGGATTGATTTCAGGGCGCCCAGGGAAACCAGGCTCTGTGATGCTCAAGTCCCTTTTATAAATTTGCATATGAATCTACACAACCTTCCTGTATGTGTGTGTTTATCTATCTATCTATCTATCTATCTATCTATCTATCTATCTATCTATCTATATTTTTTTTTGTTAGTTTGCAAATCAGGGTCTGTTGAACTTGCTATGTTGTTGAGGGTCATGTTGAACTCCTGACCCTCCTCCTTTCACCTACCAACTGTTGAGATCACAGATGTGTGCCACCATGTCTGGATCTCCTGTGTATTTAATCTCTAGATTACTTATAGTTATTAATATAATGTGAATTCTATGCAAATAGCTTGTATATTGTGTTTGTTTAGGCAAGGAAGATAGTCTTTACATGCTCAGTATGGACCCAAATCCCTCCCCTAATATTTTTAATTCATGATTGATTGAACCCTTGGATGTGCAATCTGTGGATATGAAAGGCCAGCTGTATTTAGTCCTTAGGGGTGGGCGCAGCTCTGGATAGCACACGGTCTAGTGCACTAGGCCATCAGGTTTCAGCTCAATGTTTTCCATTGTACCATGTGTTACCACTTATCAAGAATTGCCTGTAGACATCTGCAAGCTTTTAATTTAGCACGTAATTGAAAATTTTTTCCTGGCTCCAGAAAGATGCTGATCAATAACATAAATTCCCAGGGTTGTTAATAATGAATGAGCCTGTGGATGCAGATGGTATGTAATCACTGGGTAGTGCTTTCATTGAAAAGACATTGATTAACTCAGGTGGAAGCTGATTTTCAAAATGTACACCGTGATGTGTCCACCAGCATAGATAGAATCAAGCATTCCTAGAAGGCTAGTGTTGGCCAACAACAGAAAAAGACATCTTTGCTAGTTGAGGAAGCACTCCACAGACTTCCAAGGAATTTTGGAAGAGTTGAGTTATATTCAATAACATAGTTTAAGCAATAACCCCACGTCTAAATTTCATTATATAAAATTAGTCTTTTTAGGACTGGGTCATTACAAACAGAAGAGGAATAATTGCTCTTTTGGCTTGTAAATTTTCAGTGTGAAATTACAGGCCAGTGACCTTCAAACCAGGCTGCATAATAGACAGGCCCAAGGAGCGTAAGGACATTCTTAAGTTAGAATCTTGATGAGGGGCCTAGAGTTTGTATTTTAGCCAAGCTCCAAAAATAAGCTCTGTGTAGCTAGCCAAGCCTGGCTTTGTGTCCTCCTTTACGGGCATGGAGAACAACTTGCCAACTTAGTTGTGGGCCCGCATTTCATTGTAGTTGACTTAAAAATTTTTATTGTGGTAAAATAAAATATCACCCAAAATTGAGCATATTAGCCACTGAAAGTGCACGGCTCGGTGGCGCTAAGCCATCTGGGTTGTTGTACCACCATCGCCACTGCCCCTCTTTGGAACTTTTTAATCTTCTCCGCTAGACTTGCTATCTATTAAATAACTCCAGAGCCTCTCCCTTACTCTCATGCTTCAATATCCACGGCTCTGTTTTCTGTCTAATTTGACTATTCAAGGTTCCTTGCGAAGGTGGAGTCACCCAGTGTACGTTCTTCTGTGACCGGCTCATCCCACTCAGTCTAGTGTCTTTAAGGTTCAGCCATGTTGGGGCACATGTCAGGATTCTCTTCCCTTGTGAGGCTGTTCTTGCATGCCTGAAGTAGATTGTAAGTGGACATTTGACTCGCTTCATGATATTGGGATGGAGATGGATGTACAGACTCCCGAGTACCCGCTTCCAGAAGTGAAGCTGCTTTCTCATATAGTATCAACTTTTAATTTTTTTGGAAACCAAATATTTTACCTTTTTTTTCATAGCAGCTGGATCATTCTACCTGCTGGCAATCGACAGTCCTTTTCTTCCCCATCTCCTCCCTTCTTCCTCTCTCCCTCCCTCTCCCTTTCCTTCCTCCTTCCTGCTCTGCCTTCTTCTCTTCCTTCTTCCAATATCTGCTTTGACAAAAGCTACTCTATGCCTCAGGCTGGAATCAAACTTTTGGTCCCCTTGTCTCAGCTTCTCGGGTGTGGACCTGGCATTTTCTTTCCATAGTCATCCTAGTATGCATGAAATGGTACCCAGCAGTTTTGGTTGGCATTTTCCAAATGATTAGAAACTTGGAGCGTCTTTGCATGGACTTTTGACCATTTGTTTATCTGTGTGGGTTTGTGCATTTAAGCCCTTTGCTCATTACCATAGTAACTATTATTATAAGAAGACATCATAAAGAAGTCAACTTATAGAAGAAAGAGTTTATTTGGGGCTTACAATTTCAGAGGGGTAGAGTCCATAAAGGCAGAGCAAAACAAAAACGTCATCAGGAACAGCTGAGAGCTCACATCTGGATTCACAAGCATGAGGCAGACAGTGAACCCCAAGTGTCTGAGCTCAGGTGTTTTTCTTGATTCAGAGCTCCTCAGGTACAAATCACTAGCAATCAAACATCCCCCACAGAAATACAACACCTGCAGATAATACAAAATGCCAAGGCCTTTTTCCAACAGTGCACAAAATAATTATTTTAAACAACTAAAAATAAACTTCCACAACACATATCCAAGAAATGACTTTTGAATTTGGTGTCATAAAACTTATGGATTTACTTCTAAGTCCTGGAACTTTCCATGTAGACCAGACTGGCCTTCAACTCACAGAGATCTGCCTGCCTCTGCCTCCCAAGTGCTGGGATTAAAGGTGTGAATCTCTATGCCTGGCTTCACTTTGAAATAATTTTGATAATTCAATTTCTCTCCTCCTCCCTTCTTTTCTCTTTCCCTTCCTTCTGTCTCTGTCTCTCTCTTTCCCTGGCCCCAATCTATATTTATTTTTTTAGATACAGGGTCTCCTGATGTTTCCTTAGCTGACCTGAAGTTTTGGTCCCCCTGCCTGAGCCTCTCAAGTAAGTGGGATTGCAGGGACCCTTCACCATACCTGGCACTTTAAACCTTTATATCTTTAAAGATATACAAATTTAACACAATGCATATCAATATAGCCTAGAAATTTATAGAGCAGGCTGTAGTGGAAGAAGCATTTGATTTTTTGATATTTTGATCTGGCAGCATGGCTGCTCTAGTAAGGATCACTTTCAATGGCCTGTGTGATCCAGCTTTCTGTGTGATCCAGCTTTCTGTGTGATCCAGCTTTCTGGAATGCAGAACATTTGATCTTTTAATTCTTTGATCTGGCAGCATAGTTAGAATCACCTTCAATGGCCTGTGTGATCCATCTTTCTGGGTGTAGCTTTTTGGAATGTAGAAAGAGTGTCAGTCTGAGGGACCAGTTATTGTCTAAGCAATTGATGCTCAGATTATCCTGTCCTCTGTTATCTTTGTCTGTTTGTGTTAATGCTAATGAAAGGGATTTCTGTAATTCCTCCTCAGTGACTAATAAGGAGATTTGGGAACACCCATGTCTCTCAGTCTTGACCTTTGCCTAGTGGCAACAGGTCAGCCGGGCCTGGCATTTGGGGAAATGGATTATAGGATTCTGTTCATTAATGCAAAAGAAGATTTTGTATCTGGGGTCAGAGCTTTCAATCAATAAATCACCTGAATGATCAGGCTGAGGGACTCGGTTGGCAGTTCAGTCCAGAGGTTCATCTCAGAAGTTCAGAGGCTGCTTCTCTGCTATGGAGAAATCAGGCCTGAATAATGGAGAATGTCTTCCTTGTCATTATTGAACCCGAGTATAGTCTGTCTACCCCCTGACCAACTACCATTCAATGCCCATTCCAACAACAGCAGGCAGAAGTTGTAGGCATTTCAAATTCAGTTAACAGTTGTGCTCAGTAGGATGTCTAAGCAAACAGATAACAATGTGACCTTGCAGCAGGTAACACACAGAAGCACCAAAATACATAAATTTTCTAGATAGTAATACAATTTAATCAAAGGATTGTTTGTTTGCTTGTTTTTAGTTTTTTGAGACAGGGTTTCTCTGTTGTAACTGTGGCTGTCCTGGAACTCACTCTGTAGACCAGGCTGGCCTGAACTCACAGAGATCCACCTACCTCTGCCTCCTGAGTGCTGGGATTAAAGGTGCGTGCCACCATCACCTGGCTAATGAAAGGATTGTAACAGTGAGGATTTTAGGTCTATGTCCAGTTGAAAGTGTAAAAACAAAGGGGGATGGGTCGTCTGGTATGTTTTAAATCACACAATATGTATGGAGATGACCCTGACATTTGCAGGTCTGATAACTGGTTCAAACATGAACAAGCAATGTCTCAAAAAGAGTCAGGAGTTCCTCTTGCTTTAGGGAAACCAGCGAGTTGCTTGTGTTGAAGAGTTCATGGCGCTGAGGTCAGACACCAATTAGTACTGGAACGGATGGCTTCACATTCAGGTGTTCCCGTCTCCACTCAGTGTTCCTCCCTTCCCTGCTTTCTTCATCCTTTTCCTCCACTTGCTTCCACATCTGTTGGAACTATTTTCAGAACTCATTGTTCAGGCCAAGTCATTTTGACATAACTGGCAGGTTGACTCATGTGACTGGGTAAATTAATCACGGGTTAGAATCTGTCATTATGGTACCAGGTTGAAGCTATCATAACGGAAATGTGTCTTTTGAACTAATTCTCCTCCCCTTGTTCCCAGCTTAACATCTCATTTGCATTTTAAATGAGAGCTCCCTGAAGCTGTCTTTCTGACATTGTTCACAATCCTGGTTTAATTCATGATCTTCTTTGCTGAGCTGAACAGAGTTGGACTATTTCCTCTGTTTTGGAAGAGGTATAGAATAGGGAGATGTAATTCAAAATTAGAGTAAGCTTTGGCAGGATGTGCCTGTTTTACAGTAAATGAGATGATTATAATCATCTTTTGGGCTCGCAGGCTGTTCAGATCATGATTGGACCGCAGGTCTTTAGAACTCAAAGGAACTACATGTGATGTAGCTAAGGGATCGAACTGTTCCAGAGCACAGTCACAGCCTAGAAATATAACATGGGGTTGTTTGGGAGTGTCATCTTTGTATTTTCAATCTTTCTCTTCTCTCTCTTCTTTCTGTGTGTGTGCATGTACACACATTTGTGTTCATGTGTGGATCAGAGGACAGCGTTGGGTGTCCTTGTCTTCCAAATTATTTAGAGACAGAGTCTCCTCGTGTGGGCAAGGCTACCTGACCTGTGAGCTTCCATGGATTCTCCTCTCTCTGCCTCTCATCTTATGGTTGAGAACACCAGGATTACAGATGGATTTGAACTCAGGTCTTCATGCTTGAGTGGCAAGCTCTTTACCCACTGAGCCATCTCCCCAGCCTTGCTCAACTTCAAATGCGGAGCAGGTCTTCATTAAATATAGACCTGGTGTGAAGGAGTTTTTCATACCAACACCCTTTTATTTATCAGCCATTGGTGTGTATTGTGTGACTTAAGAGATACAGGAAGGGTCCGTTTGCACCTGACCCTCAGTTTTTGACATTCCCGTTTGGCATAGGACCTGAAATCCTCATCATAGTAGCCACCCAAGAATACACTTCTCTAGAGAGGACCAGGACACTTAGTGCTTCTTCCAGGTACCCACTGTTGTTTATCTGCCCAGTGTAAAGGTTCACTATGCCACGCTCACGTTACCATCCACAGTTCCTTATATGTAAAGCCATGGGATGGTTGTCTCCACGGGGCAGTGACTGCACAAATTTTGAAGCAGGATTTAGTGGTTCTCTGCACGTACTCTATGCAGATAAGGAATGACAGGCACTCACATTACAGGGCTCCTCGGCAGAACGCTTGCGGTTGAACACCTTGCAGTCTCCACACTTCCCATCAGCTCTTGCGGGTGGCAGACCTGCAAGCAACAAAATGCTTCTGCTGCCTGTCTGTCTTGTGCTTGTCTCGAAGAAAGCCTCTGTCTTCACAGAAAGCAACGAGACTCAAGTTAGAACAGACACAAGAGCGTCGTCTGCCAACGTAAACCAGCTCCGGGTGAGAGGGCCACCTAGACAGCCGAAACCTTAGTGTTAGGCTGTGAGAGGCACACTCTAATATCTCCTGCCACCTCCCCTGGGACCTGGGGCATGGCTAGAAATTGTGACCAATAGCTTGACAGTGACTTCTCTCAGGATGAAAGTAGAAGAAAATGCAATGGTTGGCATGGTGAGCAGGGCGTGTGGTCGCTCTTGGAGCACACGACACGCGGCCGCCACACTGCTCTGGGCTAACCGCTTGGAGCTCCCATGTAGACAGCACCATTTGAAACGGTCCCACAATGGCTGATGTGTGTGCTGTTTCCGGTTACATAGGCTGCCAAAACTTCCATCTATAAATCGTACAGGTCCTAGAGCAGCGGTTCTCAACCTGTGGGTCACGGTCCCTTTAGGGGGCTGAACGGACCCTTTCACAGGGGCTGCCTAAGACCATCTGCGTTTCAGATATTTATATTTACAATTTATAATGGTAGCAAAATTATAGTTATGAAGCAGCAACAAAAATAATTTTATGTCAGAGTGTCACCACAGCATGAGGAACTAACTGCACTCAAGGGTGGCAGCATTAGGAAGGTTGAGAACCACTGATCTAGAGGGCTCAAACCCTTTCTAGCACTTACCACCTGCCAGTCAGTAGGGCAAGAAAGCAAACACTGCTGCTCTGGCTTTGGGTCACTGGAACAGAAAGTACTGGTCAGACTTAAGTGCCTTCCCTATGAAGGCCATGTCAACCCCAAAGGCTTGTCACCAGCGCAGAAGGAGCTAACTGACCAGAGAGCTCTCAGGTAGACATGGGGTCAGAACAGGGCTCAGCAGAGTAGTAGAGGGAGATAGTCCATTTATTATTACTATTATTAGAAGTGCATGTATGTGCGTGTGTGTGTGTGTGTGTGTGTGTATGCATGTGTGTGTGTATATGCATGTGTGTGTGTATGCATGTGTGTGTGTATGCGTGTGTGTGTATGCATGTGTGTGTATGCATGTGTGTGTGTATGCATGTGTGTGTGTATGTGTGTGTGTATGCATATGTGTGTATGCATGTGTGTATGCATGTGGGTGTGTGCATGTGTGCGTGTGTGTGTGCGTGTGTGCATGTGTGTGTGTGCATGTGTGTGTGTGTATGCATGTGTGTGTGTATGCATGTGTGTGTATGCATGTGTGTGTGTATGCGTGTGTGTGTATGCATGTGTGTGTATGCATGTGTGTGTGTATGCATGTGTGTGTGTATGTGTGTGTGTATGCATATGTGTGTATGCATGTGTGTATGCATGTGGGTGTGTGCATGTGTGCGTGTGCGTGTGTGCATGTGTGTGTGTGCATGTGTGTGTGTGTATGTGTGTGTATGCATGTGTGTGTGTATGCATGTGTGTGTGTGTATGCATGTGTGTGTGTATGCGTGTGTGTGTATGCATGTGTGTGTGTGTATGTGTGTGCATGTGTGTGTGTGTATGTGTGTGTATGCATGTGTGTGTGTATGCATGTGTGTATGCATATGTGTGTGTATGTGTGTGCACGTGTGTGTGTGTATGCATGTGTGTGTGTGTATGTGTGTGTGTGTATGCATGTGTGTGTGTATGCATGTGTGTGTATGCATGTGTGTGCATGTGTGTGTGTATGTGTGTGTGCAGAGCCCATTCCATGTTGCACGTCTGGAGGTCAGAGGACTTTCCATAGTTGGCTTTCTCCTTCCACTGTGTGTTTCCGGGACTAACTCAGGTTTTCCAGTCTAGGGCTCTTACCCACTGAGCCACCTCACCAGTCCGAGATCCACTTTTATTACACTGTAGAGTAGAAAGAAAGTTTTTTTTTTTCTAGGGCAGAAATAAATGCAGAAGTGGCCAGTCAGCCATTGAAAAGTCTAGCTACAATCTTAAAAGCATAATTTTCCCGAGTCCTTTTGTGGACCTCATAACCCCGTTGTCCTTCTGGAAAGCCGCAGATCCGTCCATACAGTGTGTGCCCCGGAAGCTGCGCTGCCTAGCCCCGCTCTTACACTCGATTCGCTCCTCACTGGGGACCATTAATGCCATCCCCAGAGGGAAATCGTCTCTTTAGGATAGAGAACTGAAGAAAAATAATTTTCTTACCAATTTTCAAAATGAAGCAGAAGGACAAGATTCAAAGAAAGAGAGACCCAACCTATCACTAGTTTTCTATGGTTGGTCTCTGCGCCTCCTCTGCCCTTCGTTGATTTTCTAGGCTGACAGTGGTTAATATTAGCTCCCAGGGAGCCGGGTCATAAGGATAAATCTCTCTCTGTCTATGTATGTATGTATGTACATATCATATGCACATACATGTGTGTGTGTGTGTGTGTGTGTGTGTGTGTGTGTTTGTGCATGTGTGTGACGTAAGTTCTTAGCAGAGCCTGGTACATAGCATAGGGTATTAGTGTATTAGTTACTTTTGTTTGTTTGTTTTGTTTGTTTTGAGACAGGGTTTCTCTGTGTAGCCCTGGTTGTCCTGGAACTCATTCTGGAGACCAGGCTGGCCTCAAACTCACGGAGATCTGCCTGCCTCTGCTTCCCAATGTTGGGATTAAGGACGTGCGCCACCACTGCCTGCTTAGTTAGCTACTTTCAATCAGGGCTATTACTTTTGGTCTTCTAATTAATAGAAT